>SKCR01030549.1:0-145269 GCA_019454045.1 Zanthoxylum bungeanum
TTGTACCAGGTATGTCTGAATGTCTGGTTGAAATGATTAACCATGTTGATGCTTTTATTGCTTTGCCAGGAGGTTTGGGCACGATGAAGGAAATTTTTACAGTACTATCTTGGACGAATTTGAACATACACCAGAAACCGATTGGATTATTTAACGCTGATGGATTTTATGATTTTCTTTGTGTGTTTCTTGATGATGCCCAGAGAAATAGATTTGTGTCAAAACCCGTAAAATAAATCCTCTTCGCTGCCAAAACTGCCCATGATTTAATTGACCAGCTCTTAGCCTTTGAACCATAAATTAACCCTATGTTTTCCAAGATTAATTGGTCCGATAATGATCGTGGTAAAAAGCGTCGGATAAATCTAGATCTTAACCTTTAATTTTCATTTTAGATGTAGAATTTCAGCTAACCAGGTATTGTTTTTCTAAACTCTTCTTCTGATTTTTAGACATTGGGGACAATGTCTCAATTAGGTTTGGGGGAGAGGAATAGTTGACTAGTATCTTCTTTTTATTGTGTTGTTTTTATTTGATTGTTAGTCAAAATTTCAAAAATTCAAAGAAATTAAAAAATAAAATAAACAAAATATTTTGTGTTTTTGTATTTTTTTAACTTGACTAATCAAGTGAAATTGGTATGAGATAGATCTGTAAGGAATTTCCACACTTGAGACGTATCTCAACCTATTTCGTAACAAGTTAATTTTTGTTTATTTCATTTTGAATTATTTAATTTGTGAATTCTCCACAATACTGATTAAATTGGATCTTCATATGCTTAATTTACAGGTATTATCAACATGCATGGTAACATACAGGATTGAGTTCTAAGTGAAAAGTTTGTAATATTCAGTGCTCTAGTTTAATTGGAGGAAACATCTAGAAAAGCGATGGAATAAAAAAAAATTGTATAAAAAAATAAAACATCTGAGATCCGAGTAATTATGTCCGTAGGGGTGTTTTAACACCTAGTGCCCTAAAGCCAACTGGTTTGGGAGTCACTGACCCAAAGCTCGATACATGGATAGAAGATGTTATAAAAAATGTATATATTTATATATATCTGAAATCCGAGTAATTAAGTCTGTATGGGTGTTTTAACACCTAGTGCCCTAAAGCCAACTGGCTTGGGAGTCACTGACCCAAAGCTCGCTACATGGATTAAAGATATTGTAAATAAAATAATAATAATAATAATAATAAATAAAGAAAAATAATAAAAAAATAATAAAAAAATAAAATTCCATTGCTAAAAAGTTTTGAATTCTGATATAACTTTAGGACGAAAATATTACTTTCTTTTCAACTACACTTATGAATATTGTGGGCACAATGAGTTGATTAATACTTTGTTGGTTGTGTATATGGAGAATGATAAAAATAATCGAAGAATTTACTTATTTGGTAATTTAGAAAGAAAGAAAACAACTACTAACTTGGATAATAAGTTTTACTTGTTTAGTCACTAACTTGTTTATTCTCTTTTCTCTTGTCTTTTTACTTTTATGTGCATTAGATTAACGTTTGTGGGTGTCGTTGCTGTAAGCCCTCACGAGGCTACAACTCGTCCACTAAGAACACCTAGGGGTTTAAAGGCTTGTTGCATACGCTAAATGCAACCGTGATCCCTACAAAAGTGGCTTAATTTAATTTAATTTTATATTTATTTATTGCACTTTATTTTGTTGTTTTGCTCGAGGACTAGCAAAATGTTAGGTTTTGAGGGTGTGATAAGTGGTAAATATATCAGTATTTACCATCACTTTTATTAATATTTTGTATAGTTTCTCGAGATTTGTGAATATTTTGATGTGTTTTGTGTTATTTTGTAGATAAATAAAATAACAAGACTCTCTGGAAGCAATTCGGGGCCAAAACATCAAAAATGGACAAAAAGGGAAAAAATGTAAATTTCCTGCTAAAATGTGTTGTTTGCTAAAATGCGCCGTCTGCTATCATGCACCACTAACATGCGCCGAACACGTGTCAAAATCAGAGAAACTTGCTATCATGTGCACATGCTAACATGCGTCTGCCACATGTCAACATCACAGCAGTCTTGCTAATGTGCGCCAGACACGTGTCATCATCCCATGCCGCCGACATTTACTATGCATGCATCACGATGCGCAACACGTCACACGTCGCGACTCTGAAACAATAATTCAGCTGTCGATGCAACTGACGCCACATGTCATGATCTCGTTTAATCAAACGTGCATCGTGACCCGCAGGGCAGAATGTTCACAATTAATAGAGGCTGAAATAAGAAGGAAAATTCATATCTTCTTCTGGGGAATTCCTTAAGAATACTAAGAAGATTGTATTTTATTTTTTTATTTACAGCTTTCTGTATTTAATTTTACACAATAGTACTTTCTATACTTTACTTTTCAGTCTTTATTTTTACTGTTCAGTATGATGAGGTAACTCTCATATGCTGGGGGTAAAAGGTTAAGCTTTTATTACTAATATTTAGATTAATATCCCTTAATTATAATATATAAACTATTTAAAACCTGACTTAATGGGATACCGCCTTTATGGTCGGTTGGACTTAATTAAATTGATTTTAACCTGACTAAATTGGATACCGCCTTTATGGTCGGTTGGAATTAATCTTAAATTTGACTTAATTAGGATACCATCTTTATGGTCGGTTTGTAATACCATGCAAAGTTAATATATTATAATAAGGAATATATCTAAAATAGAAGTAATAAAAGTGGATCCTCTAACCCCATCATTTTATTTTATTGTTTATTTTATCTTTTTTAATTTCCAAGCTTTACTTTATGTCATTTACTTTATTTAAGCTTTTACTAGTCCTAAAAATGTGTTGTAACTAAACCTGTTATCTGAGGTTGTGATGAATTCCAATATCACCGGTTTATAAGGGGATATTTTGTGTTTTGGGTAATATAAATGTTTATTTATTAAGTCTTAAGCTTAATGCTTCTTATTAACTGGCCATTAATAAGATTGATCCGATAAACTTAAAATGAACTTGACGAAGGGATTTTAAGTTTCAGCGTTAGACTTAATAGCCCACGATCTCCCTTAAGGATTAGATTCCCCATATTAGATTTCCTTCCAGGATAGACATATACCTGTCGGGCGGGGGTAGCCATAATTGGAACTTAATCTTAATGAATTCAGGTAACTTGGTTGACATAGACATATGATTTCTTGGGTTATTTGGGTATTTGCATCTGACCATCGACAGAGGCTTTTGCATAAATTCCTGTTACAGGTTAATAAAATGATATATTACACAAACATGAGATAACCACTTTATCTTTAAAAGATATTAGAAGAATTCACAACCCTAGATAGTTTAATAATATTGAATTTTCCTTTCATCTACTTCGCAATGTTTTATTTACTTGTTTTAAGTTCAAATTCACCAACCAACTAATCAAACAACCAATCTATTAGATACTCGTAAACATTTGACTTCATAAATTAATAGCTTAGGTATTAAGTCCTAGTGGGACTGATATATTTTATACTACTTGAGAAATACGTGCGTTTGCGTTACGTGATTGATTTCTCCGATCAGGACATCAGATCGGTCTTCGACTTCATACACCACCATCATTTTTAAGGTTCCCGGCATCAATTCACCAACTCATTGATACAGAGAATTAAGAGACTGATGTTGATGATCATTTTTCACTCTGATGAGGTTCAAATACCGATGAGGGGTAGAATGAGATTTTGTACTTTGCCAAGAAGGGATGATAAAAGGCCAAGGGCTTAGAGAGGCTAAAGTTGGATAGAGATGCCCGATCCCACTATACAAAGAAGTCCTTTCAAGGGTAGAACCTGCTGATGATAAAGCAATTTGGGATACTGACCCGACCCAGAAAATATGTGTTAGATTTGGCAGCATTTGAGTATTTATGGAAGCCGATCTGAGGTGGTTATGGTTTGTTAACCCGACCTGGTTAGAGAAGTCAGGAGGTTTGACCAAACATCATTCACCTCGGTATTCCAACCCGAGGATCAGAGCTGGGATCATATAGTCTACTTGAGGTAATGTGACGTATGCCCTAGTTGAAAGGATAAGCTTTTGTAAGAGTAATGATGATTATGGGAAAACAATTCTCGCACCTTACAACTTGTAAAAAAGCGAAGATATTAAAAACTAGTGATAGAGAGAGAAAGCTGGCCAGTTACCTGACCAAGTGAGTGAGTTGTAATTGGCTAGTGAAAGACCCAATGTATTATACACTCTGTAAGCTCACTACCCTACATGTAGCTCGGGTCGGTCTTGACCTCGAGCAGTAATAAAATACTCACTTTCCGTCAAACCACATAAATCATTGTTTATGTGATTTATCTGTATGCTTGCTAAACTTTTCTTTGTTCCCTACTAACCAAACAAATTCACTACTGAAGGAGGTTTATTTGAGGGATTAATTTCTCATATTGCCCTTTAAACGAAAAACAGCCATCAACAATTATACATATTACTTATTATTTGTTTCAATAATATACACCTATCATATGTTTTTTTATCAACATTCCCCATATTCAAAAAAATAAATAAAAAGTTTTTTGCTAGGCAAGCAGTATGACAATTTTTAATTCATTTGTTCGGAATAAAGTTTTTCTAAAATATTGAAGTTACGTTTGAAATTGTTCTGAGATACTATGATGTTTTTCGCCCATGGTCTAGGTCTTACTCAATATGACTATATTCACCACAGAATGTTTGGGAGTCAAAACATGAGGTCCTAGGTTTCTACTAGTATGGCTGCTAAAGTTAGAGAAATACGATGATCTATAAGCATCCCAATCTCCCATTTCATTTCTCCAGTGTTTTGCCTGCAACGCCACGTATGTTTTCAGAAAAAAAAAAACAAGTGGCAAAACATAAGTACGGTTTTTTGCCTTATACATTTGAATGTGATATGCATTTACACAATATTTGCAAGCTTTGGTTTGAGTTGTCAAGTGTGGAGGTGACTTTTATTTTGTTTGCATAATTGCAAGTATCATCCGCGGCATGAGTTGTCTTGAATTTTAAAAGATTCATGTGAGTTTTAGAATGAAATTCATATTGATAATTTTTTTTTTTTTTAAATATAAAAATAATATTATACACTTAGAAATTAATGTTTCTTTAAAAATTTTAGGAACCCAACCAACTCCCAAGGTCAATTTTTTTTTTTTTATAACCGTTGTGATTGTTAGTGATAGTTCTATTATGTTATCCGTCATCGCAATGTATATTAGAAATATATATAGGTAAATATATTTTAACTTAAATTTTCATTAGGAGAAAATTTTGTAAAAGTGTTAAAAGGCTGAGAATCAAAGAAATAACTCGTGCAACAGGTGAGACTATTATGTCTTCAAATAGTGTATTTTTCAATGTTGCAAGTTGTGAATTTGCGTCATGCACTACCTCGCAAGCCCATTATCAATGTGGCACTGGATATCGGGTGGGGAATCAAAAAAAATTGACCTTTAAAATTATATTAAATTGATGGTTTTGTGTTAATTGTAGACTTATATGTGATAATTCTATTGAAATTAATTTTTAAAATTATGTTGAATAAATTTGTATTGACTTGTTGGATCTGTATTAAATGAGCCAGTTGTATCGGATACCGAATATCTATTTATATACTTTTAATTTTTCTAATTTTGTGGATATTTCTAACGGAAACGAATATCCTTATTGATGGACGGCTGGGAATGCAGATACCGACTATAAAATTTTTATATATCATAAATAGATTGCAGATATGAAATTATGGTTGATATCTAAAAAATTATGAATATCTTATCCATTGTGATTTCTATGTGTAGTCGTTAGAGATGGGATGTGGGAACTTCATTCCCTCTTGCATGCTATATCTTGAAGCCAACAAAACTTCAATAAAAAATGCTTGTTTGTTTGAGTATTTAGCATCGAATGGTATTGGCGGGATGTGTTGTCAATCACTTAATTATGCAAATTACATAACACTCATACAAATAATCAAGCATGTACAAATATAAATTAAGGAGTTGGATATACCTAAAACAATAATGTAGAAAGGAACAAAAATGTCAAAACCAAGTAGAGTTTTCACTCTTACTTTAAGAACTTATTAGCCCCGCCTCGGTACTCTACGAATCTAGTGGCTAACATTCTCTCCGGATTCTTAGTTGCTTATTGATAGAGGAGCACTCATTTTTTCAAGAACTGTGAACTAAAAGAATGGTGGAAACTCTCTTCTTCGTTTCTGATATGTCTTAGACTCTGTAATTATGCCTTAGGAAAAATGAAAGAATTGAGTGCAAATTTACGAAGTGAATGGATCTATTTATAAAGATGGAGGGTTGCCATTGTGCAATTCAAAACAAGCATGGTAGAGTTCTATACTATTTTCCAATTCCTATAATGACGTAGAGTGTTGTTTGTCAATGTTAGATTAAGTTAAGGCTTTTAATGATTACTATATTAGGAGAAAAATCATAAAATGGATAAAAGCATATTACATTTCATAGTAGATCACCTATTTCAAGTAAGAAGTGAGGCCCCTTCCATGGGAATTTTGAAGGCTGGATTCCCTAAAGTAGTTGATGAAGCCATAACCGATATTCATGGTCGAATTAAACACAACTGTAGACCGGGAAATGGTTGAACTGAAGCTGTATGATGGCTATTGTCTTGTTTTACACCAACGACAGAGCAGTTCAAGACTCTGGGTCACTGGTTTGCCAAGTAAATCTGATATTCATTCACTAGGAAAGGTTCAAGGATAAAGTTACCTATTATGATGCAGCTTTATTTCAAGGAAACTCTCTTAATTTTCTGCATTAATATTAGAGAATTATAGGGGATTGTAGTAAAATTCTCTAATATATTTATAGTTTTAAGAGATACATGTCCCTTAAGAAATGCCTTATTGGGAAAGACACAAGTTGAAGGGACATATCCTATAAATATGAAAGAATATAACTCTAGACTTAAAAAGGTATTATGAAGAGGTATAACATTTAGGAGGGTTACACCCTAAACCAAAGGGTGCCCACAAAGGCACCCATCCATGTCTATAAAAAAGGGCATTTGGGTTCATTTTTCATCATCCAAAATTCTAAATAGTCTAATGTTTAGAGAGAGATTTTACCATTTTCAACTTCAAGTTCTTGAAGAAATGAGTGTCCCTTCCACAAGAAGCAACCAAGTTATCCTAGGAGACATTAGCCACAAGAAATCCGTATAGCACCGAGGCTGGGCTAATAAGTTCTTAAGGACAAAGGCAACTCGACTTAGTTCTAGTTCATCATCTTCTACATAATTTTCAGGTTTTTTTAAGTCTTTATATTTAAGTTCTATTGAATGTATAATATTAAAAATTTGATTGTAAATGTTTAAAATGTTTAATAATACATATGCCCAATAATCTTAAGAAATTATTACTTTACATGTGTTGTTAACTCTATTTTTTTTTTGCATGTTTTGATGTTCTTTTCCCTGAAAAATGTGTCATGTTCATGAAATTTACGTAAGGGCATTCAAATGTATAAGGAAGAATCTCATATTTCGTATTTTCGTTCGAACGTGGTGACGAACCCCACTCGAATGTAAGTCATTTGGACAGTTTTTTTCAAACGTGTTATCAAACGCTACACGAACGTGAACTCTCTGGAAAGACTCGTTCGAACGAATGAATAAACGAACACTAATGCAAGTCACATTTTGGAAAATTTTCAGCTTTGAATTAATATCCATAAATTCAGAGATCCAGATAAATCTAATACCTAATTATATATGATATACAATACACACTTCGATTATAAAATCTTGGTAATATAGACCTAAGTTGAATATATGGAAAGTATAATATTAACTTAGTGAAATCATATACTGAACTTTTGTAAACTTGGTAGTATAGATTTTAGGTAATATTAGGGTGTTCAATTATCACAAACATATACCTAGTCTATAACGTGATAAAGTTGAAATTACTTATTGATTGTATGTTGCATACTTGGTTGAGAATTAAAGTGTATCACAAATACTTGATCCGAGTTATACACAAGTAATTCCTTCCAAGCTTGATTGACTTTATATTTTATACAATTATTATACTTCATATTGAGAATTAAAGTGTAACACTAAACATTTAATGCCTAGGATTTTCTATTGAGAAAATAATTAAGGAAATTTTATCACCAAAGCGATAAGAGCCTAAGTGGGCAGAGACTTAAGTGGTTACACTAGACCACCCTCGTCCTTTGGGAATTTTCATTTGTTCACCTATCATAAGAAATTTTAGTTATAAATTCAAGGACTTGTATTATTTGGTACTACAAACCAAAATAATAAAAAGTAGATTTTTAGTGTAACAGTAAAATAGGATCATAAAAGTTGATCTTTGAGTGATTTGTCTTGTGCAAATTTCCAATTACACATGGCTAGTGGAAATATCATATTGGTCGCTCATGGAGAGAAATCAAAAAAGTTTGGTTGAGAAAACATCAAACAATAACAGAGCAAAATGATGTTCTACCTGACAATACTACGGTTGGCTAAATATCTCAAGGAATATCCTACGGGTCCTATGGAGGGAGAAACAGAAATAGCTAAGCAATTGTGAGTTGAGGCATGGTCGCAAGATGACTTCTTGTGCAAAACTACCTCTTGGAAGGACTTGACGATACCTTGTACAATGTGAACCAAGGGATGACTTCTGCGAAGATTCTTTACGAATCTCTTGACAAGAAGTACAAAACAGAGGATGGCGGATAAAAGAAATTTATCTCAGATAGATTCATGGACTACAAAATGGTAGATTCAAGGATGGTAATGTCTCAGTTGAGTGAACTACAGTTGATTATTCATGAATTATTGGATGAGGGAATGAAACTTCATGAGACGTTTCAAGTTGCCTCTATCATGAAAGGACTTCAGGAGTTATCTGAAACATAAGCAGAAACATATTAGTCTTGAAGACCTATGAGTTCAGTTTTGAATCGAATAGGACAATAGAAAGTCCAGGAATGCTAGCTACATGACTATGAAGTCTAAGGCCAACATCGTCGAAGGTGAAATGGTAGTAGAAAGAAAAAGAACAGTGGAGCTGATTATTCCCAAACAAACAAAAAGTTCAAGGGGAACTGCTACGTCTATGGGAAAAATGGTCATATGGTCAAGGAATGCAGAAACACGAAGTCTCATAACAAATGTAAGAAAAAAAATGAGGCCCGTGTCACAGATGATGAGCTTTTGACTGATGAGATCTCATAGTTGAACCTCTCAACAGTTGTAACTGAAGCCAACTTGGTTGGAAACCAGAGAGAATGGTAGGTAGACACAAGGGCTACTAGTCATATTTGTGTTGACAATAAAATATTGTCCTTCTATCAGAAGGTCGTTGGTGGCGATCATCTGACAATGGGAAACTTGACTACCTTCAGAGTGGTTAGAAAAGGCACAGTTGTTCTAAAGATTACATCCATGGAGGAGTTTACATTGAAGAACGTTTCGCATTTTCCTGACATTTGGAAGAACTTGGTTTTGGGTTCATTCCTTAGTAAGAATGGCTTTAAGCTTGTATTTATTTCTGACAAGTTTGTACTGGAAAAAAAATGATGTCTATATAGGAAAAAGATACCTCACTGAGAGCATTTTGAAGTTCAATGTAATGACTGTCAATCGAAACAGTGCTAATAATAATAAAGTTACATCTTCTGCTTATATTATTGAGTCATAAAATGTATGACATGGTAGTTTGGGGCGTGTAAATTATGATACAATCCGTAAATTATTTATTATGAACCTTATAATTTATAACAACATAAATATGAAGTATGTGTCGAAGTAAAAAAGAATAGAACATCATTTTATTCCATAGAATGAAGTTATAAACCCTTGGAAATTATTCACACTGATGTGTGTGATATGAATATTGTGTAATCTAAGGACTGTAAAAAGTACTTTGTCACTTTTATCGATGATAGCATAAGATTTTGCAATGTGTATTTGCTAAGGAGCAAAGATGAAGCTATTGAGAGCTTTATTCACTATAAGAATGAAGTTGAAAATCAACTTGGCAAGAAAATAAAAAGAGTAATGAGTGATAAGGGAGGTGAATATGTGTCACTATTCGGTAAATACTATTCAAATCATGGAATTATTCACGAAACTACTGCTCCTTGTTCGCCTCAAAAAAATAGGATTGCGGAATGCAAAAATCAAACATTGAAGGAAATGATGAATGGCATGTTGACAAACCCCGGTTTACCCTAGAACTTATGGGGGGAGGCCTTACTTTTCGCCAACTATGTTCCGAACAAGTTACCCAATAAACGATTAGACAAGAGACCATGCAGATTATGGAAAGCTCATACATCTTCCTACAAATATCTGAAAGAGTGGGGGTGTCTCACCAAAGTGATGGTTCCTAAACCTAAGAATGTGAGAATATGACCAAAAACTGTTGACTGTATTTATTGGATATGCTCACAATAGTAGCGCGTATCGATTCTTGGTATATAAATCTGAAATTCCTGACATCAATCCATATATGATAATTGAGTCAAGGAATGCGACATTCTTTGAAGAGACATTTCGTTGTAAAGAAAAACAAAGAGCAAAATGACATGATCCAGGCCGACAACAAAGCAAAAGACCCATTACAAGTACCAGAAGGGCCAATTACGAGGCAGGGGACCAAAAGACGCAGAGAAGCAATGGTGGGATTAGTTCAGAGTTTTATGGCCGATTGCAACAAACAAATAGAAACGCATGTGGACTTTAATAGAGAGGGCCCAAAGCCACTTCATTTGGCCCAAATCAGTTTTGAATGAAGCTTCACATGCCTTTGAAGACTAAAGACTTTGGTATTTTTGTAATTTAGCCTTTAGGGCCATTGTTGTCTTTATGCCTTTAGGGTTTCTCTTGTAACACTATTTAAGCTTTTTAAGCTTTTTTTCTTTTTCATTTTAAAAACAATCAACGAATTTGAGAGAATATTACAGCTTTATGCTTTTTGGCTATGGCCAAATTCTTGTAAGGGAGGGATTCCCCTTTTCAAGTTAAAATCGACTTATCTAAATTTGGCAAACTTAGTGGCTTCTCTATTTCTTGCAAAAAACTACAAGGAATCATCTTAAATGTTCTCAAGGGCAAGTTCTTTGTGGGTATTCTTTGTGGCCTTGGAAGGGTTTTTTTTACTACAAAATGAAATTTGCGGTTCTTGGGGTTCTGTCCGTTGCTTGGGGTTTGCTTGGATTTCGAATCCAAGTGGGTTTCTTGTCATTTGTTATCTAGAGCTCAGGGTTCCAAGGTCTGATTTTCCTATCTTTACTTTTTGTTTAATTTTTTTTTATTTTTGTTCTTTGTTATTTTCGTTTCAGTTCTTGTTGGATCTTGTTTCTGTTTTCGTTTTGTTTATTTCTGGATCTGGTTTTGTTGTGTTCTGCATATCAGTTCATCTTTTATCATGTTCCAGTTCTGGGTTTTTGGTGTTGTTCTTCATATCAGTTCGTAATCTTTGTTTATTTCTGGATCTGGGTTTTGTTGTGTTCTTTCTATAGTTCGTCATATACATTCTGTTCTTTAGCATATGTTGAAGAAATAAGCATGTTCTTTGGCGGCTGTGTGCTTTGTTTCTAAAACCTTAGTGAAGTGTGAAAAAAAAAATAAACCATCAGATTCAGACTCTGAAATCAGACACTGAAACTTAACCTCTGAAATCAGACTATGAAATCAGACCCTGAAACTTAACCTCTGAAATCAGACCCTAAAATCAGACCCTGAAACTTAACCTCTGAAATAAGACCCTGAAACTTAGCCTCTGAATTCATACCCAGAAATCAGACCATGAAACTTAGCCTCTGAAATAATACCCTGAAACTTAGCCTCTGAATTTAGACCCTGATCAGACTCTCAAATCAGACCCTGAAACTTAGGCTCTGAATTCAGACCCTGAAATCAGACTCAGAAATCAAACCCTGAAACTTAGCCTCTAAAATCAAATCCTGAAACTTAGGCTCTAAATTCAGACCCTGTCCAGGCTCTGAAATCAGACCTTGAAACTTAGCTTGTGAAATCAGACCCTGAAACTTAGCCTCTGAATTCAAACTCTGAAATCAGACCCGGATCAGACTCTGAAATCAGACCCTGACCAGTAGCCTCTGAAATCAGACCCTGGCCAGTAGCCTCTAAAATCAGACCTTGAAAACCAGCCTCTGAAATCAAAACCTAAATTAGCCTATGAAATCAGAACCACAGTATCAACATCTAACGTTATCCAAAAAAAAGAGTAAAAAAATGAAATTTTTTGGTTGAATTTCTTGGAGAGATTGTCCAAGAGTGTAGAGAGTATTCAAACTGGTAGCGGTCCCAGAGCACCACCACCCCAGCATATACCACCACCTCAGAATGTACCACCACCTCATAATGTGCCACCTCACCGTGTACCACCACAGTATGTACCGCCAGATGAAAAGGAAGCTGAAAATGAGTTTGATGATTCTGATGGTCTTGATGATATTGAGGAGAGATTTCAGCCTGGGCATGATAGGAGGCCTAATAGGAGGTTTGATAGGAGGAATGATAGGAGGGATAGACGGTTTGATGATAGAGGTGCATTTGATGCCAGAATATGGGGATTATGATAGAAGAGGATATGGTAGATGAGGAGATGTAGATGGTGATATAGGTAGCATCAAGATCAAGATACCAATATTCCACGGCAAGAATGATCCTGAAGTTTATTTAGAATGGGAAAATAAAATAGAATTGATTTTCAACTGTCATCACTACTCAGACGAGAAGAAGATCAATCTGGCAGCATTTGAGTTTACCGATTATGCTATGATTTGGTGGGATCAGCTTGTCTCTACTTGGAGGAGAAATTATGAGAGACCGGTTCAGACATGGGTAGAACTTAGAGGTCTCATGAGAAAAAGATTTATACCCGGCCATTACTATAGGGAATTGTATCAGAAACTACAATATCTGTATCATGGGACCAATGGTGTTGAGGACTATTACACCGAGATGGAAGTTGTCATGATCATAGCAAATGTAGTTGAGGATGCAGTAGTTACTATTGCACGGTTTCTAGGGGGCTTGAATAGAGAGATTGCAAACATGGTGGAGTTGCATCACTATGTTGATTTGGAGGATATGCTTCACATGGCTATCAAGATAGAAAGGAAACTCAAGAAAAGGTCAACATCCAGATTTGGTACTCAGGCTACATCTGCATGGAAGGGAAAATGGGTTCCGAATGAGAAAGGAGATGGAGGCTTTGACAAGCTTAGAGGTGATTTCAGTTGAGGCTTTAATAAGCCTAGGGCCGAACCTAGTGCCAAGGGTAAAGAGGCTGCAGAACCGAGCAAAACTAGACCAAAACCTGAGGGTGCAGCTACTAGAACTAAGGATGTAAAGTGTTTCAAATGTTTGGGCATGGGACATTATGCTTCACAATGTCCCAATAGGCGTACCTTAGTGATTGATAAAAAATAGTGGAGAGGTGTACTCTACCGATAGTGAGGTTGATGAGGAGATGCCAGAGTTGGAGGATGCTAGTGACCATGAGGGAGCTGCATACCCGCTGAATAACTTATCCTTAGTTGTCAAGCGTGCTTTGAGTGCACATGTTGTAGAGGATGAGAGTGTGCTGCAGAGGGAGAAGATATTCCATACTAGGTGTCGTGTGAATGGCAATGTGTGTAGTATGATCATAGATGGGGGCAGTTGTACTAATGTTTCTAGCATAATTTTGATTGAGCGATTGAGGTTGAGTTGCTTGAGACACCCGAAGCCTTACAAGTTGCAGTGGTTAAATGATTATGGGGAAATAAGTGTGACAAAGCAGGTATTGTTGAGCTTTACCATTGGGCCATACACAGATGATGTCCTATGTGATGTGATACCGATGCATGCAGGACATATTATTTTGGGCAGACCATGGCAGTTTCATAAGAAGGTTAACCATGATGGGTTCAAGAACAAGTACTATTTTCAGCATAAGGGAAAACCCATTACATTATACCCACTTGCACCTGCACAAGTCAATGAAGATCAGGTTAAGTTACAACTTGAGCGTGATAAAGAGAGAGAGAAGGGAAACACCACCTTGGGTGAGACTAGTGAGAGTGATGTATCTGGTGAGAAAAATACGGCCAAGGCCGTGGAAGTTCCCAAGGGGAATGTGAGTGCAATGAGGGGGAAACAAAATGGAGAGTTAAAAAGAGTTTCTACATGGGTGAGAGTGAAGCGAGGAAATCATTCAAGGCTAACACGCTCATGCTATTGTTAATCTATAAGGAGTCTCATATTTATTTTACTAACACTGACCATTTTCTTCATATGTCTATTTTATCTCTTTTGCAGGATTATAGTGACGTACTGATAGAGGACATACCTACTGGGCTTCCACCCATTAGAGGTACTGAGCACTAGATAGACTTCATACCTAGGGCAGTCATTCCTAATAGATCGACTTATAGGAGCAATCCCGAGGAGATGAAGGAGCAACAAAGGCAAGTACGGGAGTTGATGGACAATGGGTATGTAAGGGAAAACATGAGTCCTTGTGCAGTACCAGTGCTTCTAGTTCCTAAGAAAGATGGGACGTGGCATATGTGCGTTGATTTTCGAGCTATCAACAATATTATGGTAAAGTATCGTCACCTCATTCCTAGACTAGATGACATTTTGGATGAATTGCATGGTTCCAAAATTTTTAGTAAAATTGATTTAAAGAGTGGATACCATCAAATTCGCATGAGTGATGGAGATGAGTGGAAAACTGCATTTAAGACTAAGTATGGCTTGTATGAATGGTTAATTATGCCATTTGGTCTTTCAACCGCACCTAGCACATTTATGAGATTGATGAATCATGTTATGCGTGCATTTTTAGGTAAGTTTATTGTGGTTTATTTTTATGACATCTTAGTTTACAGTAAAATAATAGATAAGCATGTTATGCATTTGAAGCATGTTCTTGATGTGTTAAGGCAAGAAAAATTGTATGCTAACTTTGATAAGTGCACTTTTTGTATGGATATAATTGTTTTGCTTGGATTTATTGTGAGTGCAGATGGCATCGAGGTAGATTTGGAAAAGGTGAAGGCAATTCAGGATTGGCCAACACCAACAACAGTGACAGAAGTCAGAAGCTTCCATGGATTAGCAAGCTTCTATAGTAGATTTGTCAAAGACTTCAGTAGTATTGCAGCACCACTGACTGAAGTAGTGAAGAAAACTGTTGGCTTCAAATGGGAAGAAGAGTAGGAGCGTGCATTCCAGGATCTTAAAATGAAGTTGTGCAATGAACCAGTTTTGGAGTTACCCAACTTTGAGAAGACATTTGAGATTGAGTGTGATGCATCTGGGATAGGCATTGGAGCGGTTCTTATGCAAGAAAAGTGACCAATTTCCTACTTTAGTGATAAGCTTAATGGAGTAGTTTTGAGATACCCCACATATGACAAGGAGTTGTATGCACTAGTGAGAGCCCTTGAGACTTGGCAGCATTATTTTTGGCCTCAAGAGTTTGTGATACACACAGAATGAATCATTGAAGTATCTCAAGGGCCAAGGTAAGCTGAACAAACGACACACAAAATGGTTAGAGTTTGTTGAGACATTTCCATATGTAATCTGCTACAAACAAGGTAAGGAAAACATTATCGTCGATGCACTATTGCGAATGTATGCTTTACTTACTTCATTGAGTGCAAGAATGCTTGGGTTTTAATTTATTAAAGAACTTTATGCTAGTGATATTCACTTTAGTACTATCTCTATTGCATGTGAAAATTATGCTTTTAGTAAATTCTACCAACATAATGTGTTTCTGTTTATGGAGAATAGATTATGCATTCTTGTTTGTAGTATGTGTGAGTTGTTAGTGAGGGAAGCACATGGGGGAGGTTTAATGGGGAACTTTGGCATTGCTAAAACCTTAGGGGTATTGAGTGAACATTTTTAATTGCCTAAAATGCAGAGAGATATTGAGCGTTTGTGTGATAAATGCTTAACTTGTAAACAGGCTAAATCTAAGGTTATGCCCCATTGGTTGTATACACCATTGCCTATACCTAGTTAGCCATGGGTAGATGTATTGATGGACTTTATCTTTGGTTTACCTAGGACTAAGAAGGGTAGAGATTCCATCTTTGTAGTGGTTGATAGGTTCAGTAATATGGCACACTTTATAGCATGTCATAAAACTGATGATGCCACTAACATTGCTGACTTGTTCTTTAGAGAAGTAGTACGACTCATTGGATTCCACGAAGTATAGTTTCAGATCGTGATGTCAAATTCCTTAGTCACTTTTGGAAAGTTTTATTGGGTAAGTTGGGAACTAAACTTTTGTATTCTACTACTTGCCACCAATAAACTGATGGCCAGACCGATGTTGTTAATATGACTTTGACTCAGTTATTGCGTACTATTATCAATAAGAACTTAAAAACCTGGGAGGATTGTTTGCCTTTTGTTGAATTTGCATATAATCGTAGTATTCATTCCTCTACATCTTACTCACCATTTGAAATTGTTTATGGTTTTCAGCCACTAACTCCATTAGATTTGTTACCTTTGCTTGTTGATGAGCATGCAGGGCTAGATGGAAAAAGGAAATCTGATTTGGTGAAGCATATACATGAGAAAACAATAGAGCAAATACAATGAAAGAATGAGCAATATGATTCTCATGCTAATAACGGAAGAAAGCGTGTGGTATTTCAGCCTGGAGATTGGGTTTGGGAACACATGCGCAATGAGAGATTTCCTGAACAACGTAAATCTAAGCTACAACCGAGAGGGGATGGTCCATTCAAGTCTTGGAACGGATTAATGAAAATGCATACAAGCTGGATTTACAAGGTAAGTATAATGTGTCTGCTACATTTAATATTTCTGACTTAACTTCTTTTGATGTAAGTACAGATTCGAGGTCGAATCTTTTTCAAGAGGGAGGGGATGACATGATCCAGGCCGAAAACAAAGCAAAAAAACCCATTATAAGTACTAGAAGTGCCAATTACTAGGCAGATGACCAAAAGACTCAGAGAAGCAATGACAGGATTAGTTCAGAGTTTTATGGTTGATTGCAACAAACAAATAGAGACGCATGTGGGCTTCAATAGAGAGGGCCCAAAGCCACTTAACTTGGCCCAAATCAGTTTTGAATGAAGTTTCACAGGCCTTTAAAGACTGAAGACTTTGGTATTTTTGTAATTTAGCCTTTAGGGGCATTGTTGTCTTTATGCCTTTAGGGTTTCTCTTTGTAATACTATTTAAGCTTTCTTTCTTTTTCATTTTAAAAACAATCAACGAATTTGAGAGAATATTACAGCTTTATGTTTTTTGGCTATGGTCCAATTCTTGTAAGGTAGGGATTCCCATTTTCAAGTTAAAATCGACTTATCTAAGTTTGGCAAACTTAGTGGCGTCTCCATTGTTAGAAAAACACTACAAGGAATAATCTTAAAGGTTCTCAAGGGCAAGTTCTATATGGGTCTTCTTTGTGGCATTGGAAGGGTTTTGTTACTACAAAATCAAATTCGTGGTTCTTGGGGTTATGTCTGTTGCTTGGGGTTTGCTTGGATTTCGAATCCAAGTGGGTTTCTTGTCATAAAGTCTCTTAAAAGAACCATTAATACTGCTACAAGTAGTGATCAAGTTAACCAAGAATCAGATCAACATGAAAATATTGAGTAAAATGAACCTAGACGTAGCAAAAGAGTAAGAACGTCTAAGTCATTTGAACTTGATTTTCTGTTAGAAAATGAGCCTCAAAGTTATAAAGAAAACAAATGTCTTCTTTAGAGGTACCTTTATAGAAAGAGGCTATCAATAGCGAGATTGATTCAATAGTTTAAAACCATACGTGGGAGTTGGTTGATCTTCCTCCAGGTTGTAACTACTAGGCTACAAATGGGTTTTCAAACGGAAGATGAAGCCGGATGGACCAATAGATTAGTACAAGATAAGACTTATCATAAAAGGTTATAGATAAAAAGAAGGCATTGATTACTTTGATACCTATTCACCAATGACCGTATCACTTCAATAAGAATGCTTATAACCATAGCAGTTATATTTGGTCTTAAAATACATCAAATGGATGTAAAGATAACATTCTTAAATGGTGAATTGGATTAGGAGATTTACATGAAACAACCAGAAGGTTTTAATATTCCTGGACAAGAATACAAAGTGTACAAACTTGTAAAATCCTTATACGAATTAAAATAAACACCTAAACAATGGCATGAAAAACTTGATAAAGAAATGTTGTTAAGTGGATTCAAAATCAATGAGTGTGATAAGTGTATCTACACTAAATCAACTCAAAAAGGATATGTCATTGTGTGTCTCTATATAGACGATATGTTAATAATGGTAGCAATCATTAGATGATTCATCTACCAAGAAATTATTGACCAATAAATTTGACATGAAAGATTTCGGAGTAACTGATGTGATCCTAGGAATTAAGATTTCCAAAACATCAGAGGGATACATATTATCTCAGACTCATTATGTTGAGAAAATACTTGAGAAATATAACAAAAGAGATCTAAACGTAACTAGAACTCATGTGGATCTAAAAGAAGCTTTCCTGATAGTACCATTAAGCAAAAAGAACTCAAAAGATTTTTTCCTGCCATCATCTTATTTTGCGATCGAGTCCATTCCAATTTGAGTTCGCTTTAATAATTCGGTTATAATCAGAGATTATTCATATCTGTTGTATTCTGAGAGACAATCGTCGTACGTAACCTAAGCACCAACAATAGGAGGAGAACCTATTTTAAGAATAATGTCGTGTACAGGCCTCAACAATTTCTTACTCTTTCATATTTGCTGTTTATATTTTCTAATCCAATTTCGTTGCTATACTGAGGAAGTGGACTGTTATTTTTTTTCTTTTCATTATTGTTTTACACATTTCTTATTATTTGTTTGTATAATATATACCCATCATCTGTGTTTTACTAACATTCCCCTATTAAGAAAAAAATAAAAAGTTTTTTGCTAGACGTTGAGAAGCAGTACGACAGTTTATATTCATTTGTTCGGAAAAAAGTTTTTCTAAATTATTGAAGTTAAGTTTGAAATTGGTCGGAGATACTATGATGCTTCGCGCCCTTGGTCTAGGTCTTACTCAATATGATTATATGAGTCGAAACATGAGGTCCTTAACAAAGCAGTGGAATACGCTATCGGATAACGGCAAAGGTGGTTTTGTTGTAAATGCGTAAAGATAACATGTGAAACCTTTCCAATATTTGTGTCAATACCGGCAATCACGGAAAATTATTGTGAATATTTCTAGCCTTAAATTGGGACCGTGACATTTTACGCTTTTGATCTAAGTCTTACTCAATATGATTATATTCACCACATGATACTGATGAGTGGGCATGTATATCGTACGGTTTCATTGCTTGCAATATACTACTAGTAAATTAAGTTTTGGCAAATTCACTTCACAAACACTCCGATAGAGTTTTCTGGAAAATAATTGTTGAATGTGAAGTATTAAAAACTTACCTTCATGATGCTTTTAAAATTCTAAGGAATCTAATTGAACATTCGCCAAAACTAGGCATCCCATTTATAATTTTTGTTTTTGTAATTCTTCTTTCATTCCTTTCTGCATGCTTCCTGCAAGCCAACAACAAGACATTAAAAAAGGAAAAAAAAAATGAATGCTATGCTTGTCAGGAAAAAAAGTGTTTGGCATTTAGTGGAACGAAGACGCTTCCGCATTGCATAATCAAAATCCATCTTGAATGTTATGAAACCAACATTTATTTCCTTATGTTAATCAAATAAAATCATCCTTAAAAGCCAATTTTCTTTTAATAATTTTCATCAAATTCTCTCATTCATTCTTGAATTTATTTCAAGAAAAGCTCATTATTAATAAAATAAAAAGTCCCAGTAGCCAAAAAAAATTATTCAAAAGTTTTCTATCAACTGCTCTTTATTTTGAATAAAATAAAGAAGAAACCCGCTAGGGTATGGTACGGTCCTTATTTCACCATAAAGCTAAATCAACTGCTGCTGCTGTGCTGTGCAAAATTGATGGAGGAGGAATTTGTAGTTAGATCAATTATGGTGATGGCTGGAGTAACGTTGTCTCTGTTACTGTAGCCGCCTTCTTTTATGCTTCTCCTGGTTCCTGTTTTCATTATGGCTCTGCTCTTTATCCTGGCCTTATCGCTTTGAAAATGATGAAAAAAGATGCAAGATTTGCTTGTGCAATTACTGTTTATATGTACTTATAATGTTAGTGGATTAATAATTATTATGCATTTTATTCATATCTTATTTGATTTTGTAATAATATTGAATATTGATCTTCTAGTTCTTGTTTTATCCAATCCGAAAATATTTGTAGTTATAGATGGTTAATTTAAATCCTTGAAGCAATCCCTAAGATGGTGCATTTTTAACATGATTGATTCATTTAAATCCCTTTTGTTTTCCTTATTTTCTATCAAAATATACACCATCTTAGTGCTTGCTTCCTTATGCTAATCAAATAAAATCATCTATAAAAGCCAAATTTCTTTTAATGAATTTCATCAGATTCTTTCATTTATTCTTGAATTTATTTCAAGAAAAGCTCATTATTAAAGAAAGAAAAAGTCCAAGTAGCCAAAAAAAAAAATTATTCAAAAGTTTTCATCAAATCATTTTGTAGTCCTCCTTGAATATCATGAACTCTCAAGGATGAAGGAAGTATGAGAGTAGGGGTGGTTCTGAGCTGTTCTAAAAGATTAGAAATTTGAGATTCACTAGTTGTCTGTATCGATTGTCATAAGAATGAAAAATAACAAATTTTCATTGGAATGAAAAGCAGTCGTCAACAGTTTGCACCGTCTTGGGGGATCAATAGGAAAAATAAAAAACACAATAAGACGATGGCGGGAGATGAAAATCATAGAGCTCCAGAGGCCTCAGTGGTGAGGTGGATGGAGAAAGTGGAGGAGAACTTGTGGATAGAAAGGAAGATAAGTCAAGCCTTCCTAGAGGCCATGATGGATAAAATTGAAAAGTTGGAAGAGAAAAAGATAGGAGAACAGACGCAGGTGGGGCCTAGTCGAAGGAAGGAAGTGTTAGGGTTGGTGCTCGGAGCGCCAATCCGGATCGTATTTATGTATGATTCATGAATACGAGTAATAACCTTTTCCATAATATTACTTATTTATGGTTGCACATTTTGTCTTTTATTATATATATATTCGATCTAATTCATTACATTGAAACTAAATTATGTTTAGTGATATATATATATTAGACAAAGACCCGATAATATATAATGTTGTGCACAATTATAACATAGCTTGTAATTGACCAATGGGAGTGTCACAGATGATTCCATTATGAGAGTGGAGTTAGTTGCAACTTATGAAGTATCGACTTATGAAGTTGCATAGTGACCTTGTAGATTAGAAGTTTGTTATTATTGTTGTATTTGTGGTTATCTACATAGTATTTTAGATTTGATTCGTAAATACTTAGACAACTTAATAGCTGAAGCACAATGTTGATGTGGCATCTAAGTCATATTGATGTAGAACTTAGTTTCTACAAAAATATGAATGATGTTGGCTAACGGAAACAATTGGGTTTGTTTGACAAACTCAATATCTTATAACGGGCTTACTTGTTATTGCCTACCTTTTGAGCGCTAGGTGAGTTCTTGAGGGCCATGCGTATGTGATACACATTAAGATGTGTATATGATATCGTGGATTGACACTAGAGCAAGTGGGAGAAGTTGTTAGGGTTGGTGCTCGGAGCGCCAATCTGGATCGTATTTATGTCCGATTCATGAATACGAGTAATATCTTTTTCCATAATATTACTTATTTATGGTTGCACCTGTTGTCTTTTATTATATATATTCGATATAATTCATTAGATTGAAACTAAATTATATTTAGTGATATATATATTAGACAAATACCTGATAATATATAATGTAGTGCACAATTACAATGTAGCTTGTAATTGACATTGGGAATTGTCACTACTAGAAATATATTATCAAATTAAGTTCCTGGTCAAGATTTACTGACACGGGTCGGTTAGTAAAATCCGTTGAGACCGGTACATGTCGTATATCGGATTTGGTCTGATAGTTTATCCCAATAAACCATGAGTCTCAGGAGACTCATATAGATGTGTAGGTATTTATTTGATAAACACTGAATACTCACCGAAGATTACCTAATAGATGGTACACCAACATCAATAGGAATCTTCTCGGGTTGAGTAGCATAGTGATTCTTTAACTTGAGATATCACAGTGGATATTTGAGTTATCATCCACACTTAGATGGCAGTCACATCATCGATCTCTTAAGATCAGACTTCCGCCTATTCGTTGGGTGTGGACTCATGCTCATGATATCATGTGTGTATCAAGATAGGATTCGTCTGTCTTGTGTACCATATGTAATTTGTATGTCTTGTACACAATTGGAAAACCTTAAAGGGCTCCCATCAATTTTGTATTTTAGTGGAGATTTTGTTGTAATTTGTATTTTGATGTGTTGGACATGTTGAAAATCATTTTAGAACTGATTTGAAATCATCCAAAATTATATTTGACAATATGAGGACTAAAATGAACAAAATGCAATGTTTAGGGGTTAAACGGTAATTTTCAAGAAATTTGATTTCTTGGATAAAATTTCAATTTTCAAGTATTGAGTAATTGAAATAAATAAGTTTATTTTAATTGTCCAAGAAAAATAGTTATCGGAAATTATTTCGGAGTGAAAATACGCGACAACGGTGAAAAACGGCGTTATCGAGTAACATCTGCCCACACAGTGAACTGGTAACTGTTCGGGCAGTCCACGAACTGTCTAAATGTTTTTGGGGCTGACTTGGGCAGTCCCTATGTGCATTGGTCGGTCGGTTTGGTCGGAAACGCGTTTTATGCTATTTTGCGGAAAAATATTTTCGTAAAAGTTTCGCGGAGTTTCTATATTATTTATGTCGTTATATGATATCGAATAAATATGTTTAGGTGAAATATGAATGAATTATTAATATTGTATATTGAAGAATTTATTCGTCAGTTTAAAAATTTTTAAACTACGATTTCGCCTGAACCACGCTTCTTCCGTTGCGCCGCCTTGATAAAACCCCAACTAGAAGATATCGCCAGTGGTAATAGGACGGTCACTATAGAAAGAGAGCAACTGGCTAGGAAAAGAAAACACAGCATAGTAGGGTCAGAAGATCGTGAAAGGAAATAGCCAAGGCCAGATACTCATCGTAACGAAGTCGACGGATGGAAGAAACCATGACCTAGCGAGCAAGAGTTCAAGTTCTACTATCCCGAGAAACCCAGCTGTAGACACTGCATTTTTGCATATAAGTCCTTATGATGAGTCTCATTTGGAGACACTACCTTTTATGTCGAGGAAGTCGCGGGAAACGGACGTCGGAAGGGAATCGATATTTTTGTTAGATTTTATTCGCTTGTTTAGCGTCGGGCTCGCTTGTTGGACCTTCGTTTTAAAGCACCTTGGCCCAAAACCCTTGAAATATACATCAAGCCCATTTCGCCCAAGCCCAATCCAAAAATAATTAAACCATTTAAAAAACATGTCACAAACTAAATTCAAAACCAATTAAATTAAAAATAAATTGAAATTAAATTAAATTAAATCACCTACCAATTTTAATTGATCACATTCATAATTTAAATATATCACTTCCTAAATTAAATAAACCACTCACCAAATTTAAATAATTCCCCACAAAAATTACAATTATTCATTTCCTTTAATAAACTAAATAAAACTAATCCATCCCTAATTGATTTCTTTCCTTATTCAAACAAATCCATGCAAACCCTAATCCCTCTACCATCTCACTATAAAAAAAAGCACAAAACCAACCCTATGGCTCTCCTCTCATTCACGGAAAAAAACACAAACAAAACCCTAGCACACTCTCTCTCACCTCTCAACTCTCACGGAACAACACAAAAAAATAATCCAAAAACCCTAAAAATCCTTCTCTCTCACGGTCGTAGCTAAAATAAACCATGGACGCTCAGCGCCCTCACAAACAACGACAACCCTAGCTTCATCCTTCTCCCTCTCTCACTCGGTGAAAGCCACAAGCCATGCACGTATGACCAAACAGCCAAAGACCACACACATAGACCACTTACATTTAACAAACTACAAAGCAGATCACCCCTCCACGCACCCACAACCACACTCCACTCAACACAGCTAAGCTCCTCACTTCAATAGCCACGCTCATGTACCCTTCACATAGCCCCTCCACGGACCAAACTGCCCCCATTACCCTCTTGCATTCGCCCTTTAACGTGAAACCAGCACAAACTGAATCCACCTAGCAGCCCTAATCCACGTACCCTTCACACAGCCCTCCACCAAAAACAGTGAAGAATAGTCCCAAAACAGTCTCAAAACCTCCCAAAACAGTCCCCAAACAGTGGCCAAATCACCCTAAAACAGTCCAGAAAACTGCAGTCCACACACAGCCCCTAAAACAACAGCAAAACAACAGCAAAACGGAGTGAAAACAATAGCTTGAGCAGCAAAACAGCGAGGAAAAACGTAGACCAGTGAACCATAAAAGTTGCGGAGTGATAACCCTTCCGACGGACTTGTAACGCGCTTCCAAAAGTCGACATAAAAGGTTAGACCTGAGGGTATTTTTCACATCCATTTTCATTCATATTTTTATTGTTTACTGAGTTTCGTTTGCATGATTATTGTGGAGTGATGCATGTTGTGGCCCTTGAATAGATAGAAAATGCATGTATTGTGAAATGATGTATGTTGTGGCCCTTGAATAAAATGAAAAATGTGTCGCCTCTCGTGGTATATAGGATGGAAACCCGGACATAAATTTCATAGCCGATTCTGAATGGACTGTAGTATGATCTGTACTCGGGATACAACTCCACGTACCACTTGAGCAAACGGCGCATATTATTTTTTATGTTGTTTTGATTCGTTTATTATCCGCTATTTAAATTCTGCATGTTATTTGTTTGAGTAATGATAAGGTAAAGCACATGGGCTTAGTAAGTGCGATTAAAGGTCCTATATTTCGAGGGGTTAAAATCCTTTACCACGATGCTTTGCCGCGATGGACGACGTATATTCGGTTGAATGTGAGGTATGTTCAATCGGGTATACGTAGTCCGATATTGTTGTTTTTTTTATCTCTTATATGCATTGTGTTATTAGCGCATGGGCTTACTAAGTGCGATTAAAGGTCCTCTATTTCGAGGGGTTAAAATCCTTTACCACGATGCTTTGCCGCGCCGGATGATGTATATTCGGTTGAATGTGAGATGTGTTCAATCGGGAATACGAAGTCCGATATTGTTGTTTTTTTATCTCTTATATGCATTGTGTTATTAGCGTATGGGCTTAGTAAGTGCGATTAAAGGTCCTCTATTTCGAGGGGTTAAAATCCTTTACCACGATGCTTTGCCGCGCCGGATGATGTATATTCGGTTGAATGTGAGATGTGTTCAATCGGGTATACGAAGTCCGATATTATTGTCTTTATTTCTTATATGCATTGTGTTATTAGCGCATGGGATTAGTAAGTTGGATTAAAGGTCCTCCATTTCAAGGGGTTAAAGAACCTATACCATGATACTTCACCGCACCTTTTATTTCGTTATTCGCTTTTCTTTGTATGTCATCTTCTTGCATAATCATGCATCATGTTGCATTGCGCATGGGCTTAGTAAGTCGGATTAAAGGTCCTCCATTTGGAGGGATAAAAAGCCTATGGTCTACCTTTACCACGATGCTTTACCGCGCCTTTTAGCCCATTATTACTTATAAGGTGTCATCCATTCATCCGTTCACGTATGTGTCCTGTTGTTTACTGTATTTTGGAGGTCATTGTTGTAACCCCGTTCGAACACGTTTCAGAACGCCGCACGAACGCATATTTTCTGTCTCAGTTCGTTCGAACGCGTTTACGAACGCTACTCGAATGCGAACCTTCTGTTTACCGTTCGAACGCGGCTACGAACGCCGCACGAACGCCCACGGTAAACAGGCCATTTTCCATCACATCTCATGCATGGTTGCTCATTTTTTCATTTACCTTTTTAATTGTTCATGTTCTCGCAACTAGTCATTTATTGCGTTCACAAGATTACATGGTCGTTTCCATGATGCATGTTTACACGGTAGTTATCTACTTATGCTTCCGCATTCATCCATTCAACATGTTCATGAAGTTGTATGCTTGCCGTGTTTCAATTCATCTTTATGCATGCAAATTCGGACATAGATTACATGCAAATAAGTTGTATGCAAATTTGGACATAGATTACATGTAAATACGTTGTATGCAAATTTGGACATAGATTATATGCAAATAGGTTGTATGTAAATATGAAAATGTGTTACATGTAAACTTAGATATGAGCCTCGTACTTATGCATGCGAACTTAGGAGTAAATTATCCTTGGAAATAAATGTTGCTTAGGCTTGGTTAAATTATTGCACAAATCGTTTCATTACAAGTGGCATAAGTAAGAGACCATTCCGAACCTAACGGTTTGAGGTCTTCCCTTGCGAGTGCGGCCTTAAACTATTTTCCCGGTTCACACCGGGTGGCGACTCCATCATTCTTCGGTTTAGTCCCCCGCGGGCTACTTCGTACTCCCAACCGGGCCGCGAGCCCGGAACAGCATGCGTCGCCCAGTTTCTGTGTCCCACACCAGCTCCAAGACTAACACCCCTAATCAGAGTTGCTCATGTAACTCGGACGCTGCGTAAACTTCCTTCAATTGGCCGTTTGCCTAGATAGTTCGTAAAGTACGGGACACATGTCTATTGACTGAACCTAATATGAGGAGATTCAAGGTAGACAAGATGGATTGCGCCAACTATCAAACAAGGGGCATAGCACGGAGAATTGCAATCATCTGCAAGAACAAGTCGAGGGCCTGTGAGAAATGGCTACCTCAATAAGTATGTTGATCATGAGGTCTGTTGGGGATTTTCGGGGGGATAATCAGAGTAACACAACGGAACGCGTAAAAATAATTTTTTTGAATTTCAATATTTTTTCTTGGGTAATTAAAATAAACTTATTTATTCTAATTACTCAATACATAAAAACTGATTTTTTAACCCAAAAATAATATTTTTTCCTTAATTACCGTGAGATCCCCAAAAGTTTACATTTTGATCATTTTAGTCCTAATTTGTCAAATATAAATTTAAGTGATTTCAAATCACTACCAAAATGATTTATACATATCATATATATCAAAATACAACTCACAACAAAAAATCCACAAAAACTCTAAATTGCCGAGAGCACCCTAAAGTTTTATTTTTAGGCATTTTAGTCCAAATTTGTTCAAAATAACTTTAGATGATTTCCAATCAACACCAGATGATTTGTACATCTTATATATATATATCATTATACAACACATATATGAAAAGTCCCAATTTTGGTTGAGGTATGAACCCTAATTTTTTAAATTAATCCAATTAACAAAATTAACCAAAATTAAACAAATCCATCACTTTAATCTAATCTCTACAACACCAAAAAAGTCTCACAACTTTTAAACAATTCAAGAACATTTTTAGGTCATCAATGAGTGGCCTAACAACTCTAGAATGGAAACAAGATCATCAAATGATCAAAAGTGTGCTTATACACCATTTACTAGCATACTTTATAAACATACATGCTCAGATCTTTCATTTATACTTCCAACCATCTTATTACAAAACTAAGAGAGTAGAAAAACTTCCAAGCAATGCTTGTTATAGCAAAGAACCCTAGAAACATTTTTCTAGTAGAAGGAAAGTAGAAAAAACTTGCACAAATTGAAGTTTTCTTAACTTTTCTTCTTCAACAATTAACTTTTTCTCTCAACTTTATTTTTGTAAATTTGGAGGCTCAACACTTTATGTGAAGAAAACGAAAAAACAAATGGTTTATGTATGATTAGGGTTATGGCCGAATTTGTCCTTTAGAAAAAGAAAAAGATATTTTCATTTTTCAAACCAAGAATAAAGAATTCAAAACCAATTTTAACACCTTTAACATAAATGTAAAAGTCAAACATTTACACTTAGGATATTTCCTAACTTTATTATAATGGTAGATATTTATATTTTAATTATTTTAATAATTTAATAATTTAATAATTAAATAATTAATTAAAAATAAATATCTCAAATATATGTATTATATTTACTTTAAAAAATCCAAATACGTATATTAATGATATATATCAAATATCATAATTTGATAATTAATTAATGTGTATTTAATAAAATCATACATTAAATACAAATACATATTAATTAGGAAATGACCAAAAGGTCAATTTGCATGTATCTTTTGTTTAACTTAAACGATTTATAAATAATCAATATTATTCATAAAAGTTGCCCTAGTGCTCTACAAGTATATTTCATTAGTGAGACTCTATAGGTTCAGACATATCTATCACGGAATCTAATATCGTTTCCATAATCTACATACCCTTAAATTATGATGACCACATATAAACTCGTTGTACCATACAGGCCAAGGTCATTGCATACGTATAATCCCTCCATCACAGGTATCCGGATTATTCCAGAGATGTAGATATAAACATAAAATCTCTATAGATATAATCATGTCGATGTTTCTATTATCAATCTCTTAATAACACTTAGAAACTCACTTCTATAGTGTACCATGGGCCCATGGATTTAACAGATTGCTAATTCCATATTGAATACCTATGCTCTGTACACAGAACTGAATGATTCTATCTTCACACAGACAAGATATCCTGAGGACCAGTCCACATCCAACGAACAGACGGAGGTCTGACTTTAATAGGTCAGTGACGTGACTGCCATAAAAGTGTGGAGGATATCTCTTATATCCACAGTGGTATCTCAAGTCGAAGAATCACTATACTACTCAACCCGAGAAGATTCTTATTGACGTTAGTGTAGCATCTTTTAAGAATATCCAATGAGTCGTTCGGTGTTTATCCGATATAAACACCTACATGTCTATACGAGTCTCCAAGACTCATGGTTCATTGAGAATCTACCATTGGAATCCATGATTCCAATATACGATATGTACCGGTCTCAATGGGTTTACTTACTAACCAAGTAATGTAAACCTTGACCAGAAACTGTTAAGGAAATGATACTGTTATAATACAACTCAATGTAAGTTGCGACACTTTTGCAACTGTATCATAACTAATCATTCTAAGGTCAATTACATCTTTACTATATATAAAGAGATGTTATATAATAGAAACTATTTATTTTATTCATAATAAAATCCTTACATAAGTATTTACAGGGAAATACATAAGAAAATTGGTGCTTCGAGCACTAACCCTAATAAATTCTCCCACTTGCTCTAGTGCCAATATCGATTGTATCGCATACCCATCGACTCCACATGTTTATCAAATAACTTCGAAGTAATGACCTTGGTAAGCAGGTCTGTAATATTATCTTCACTCGGGACCTTGCACACGAAAATGTCCCCTCGCGACATAATCTCTCGAATGATGTGGTACTTCCGTTCCAAATGCTTCGACTTCTGATGTGCCTTTGGTTCCTTTGCTTGCATAATGGCTCAATTGTTATCACATTATAACGGAATTAGATTCTCAATACTTGGGACAACTCCCAATTTTGTGATAAAGTTCTTAACCCAAACAACTTCTTTTGTAGCTTCAGAAGCTGAAATATATTGCGCCTCTGTGGTGGAATCAGTTATGGACCCCTGTTTAGAACGTTTCCAACAAACTACACCTCCGTTAAGGGTAAACACGAATCCTGATGTAGACTTTCTATCATCAGTATCCAATTGGAAATCTGAATCCTATACCCATTAACCTGTATTTCATTTCCACCATAAATCAGAAACTTATCCTTAGTACCTTTAAGATACTTTAGGATATGTTTAATGGCTATCCAATGGTCATAACCTGGATTGGACAGATATCTGCTGGTCACACTAACTGTGAAGCTGATATCAGGCCTAATACATAAAATGGCATACATGATACTGCCCAAACACGAAGTATAAGGCTGATTAGATATTCTAATTTTTTCATCTTCTGTTTGTGGACACATCTTCTTCAAAAGATGTAGGTCATGTTAGAACAATATATTTATTATCTTACAGTTACCAAAATTATATCGCTCTAAGATTTTATCTATATATGTGGATTGGGATAATCCAATAAGCTTCATTTCTTTATATCTATAGAGTTTTATGCCTAAGAAATAAGAAAATTCACTCAGGTCCTTCATGGAGAAATTCTTACAGACGTAAGCTTTGACGCTCTACATCATCCCGATATCATTCTCAATGATCAGGATGTCGTCAACGTAAAGAACTAAAAATACCACCATACTCCCACTGACCTTCTTATATACACAGGATTCTTCAGAATTCTTGAGAAAACCAAACAATTTGATTATCTCATCGAAATGAAGATTTCAAATTCGTGAAGCTTGTTTAATTCCATAAATGGAATTCTTAAGCTTACATACCATGCCCGAGTTTTCGCTCGATACAAAACTCTCCGACTGTTCCATATAAATTTCTTTGTCAAGAAATCCATTTAGAAAAGTCGTTTTGACATCCATCTGTGAAATCTCGTAATCATGGTAAGCGACAATAGACAATAACATCCTAATGGACTTTATCATTGCTACTGGTGAAAAAGTTTCATCATAGTCAACACCAGCCCACTGACCGGCGTAAACACACACATATAACGCAAGCGCACGTATCGTTCAAGTCGTATAAAAATATCGATCCCACGAGGACTTAATTTCTACTGTTGTTATTAATTATTGATACTATTTATTTACAAGTATCTAATTATAGGGAGAAGGGAATTGATTGCTTTTGGTTGGTTGAATGTGGTCTTGCAAAATAAAAATAAAAGCAGACTCAAAAGAAAATACTAAGGAAAATAAAAGAAAAGACTCAAAGATCTAGGGTCGTGATTCCACACAATATTATTATAAAGATGAATTGATTCTCTTATCTATGTGTAATAAATCAGATTGCTAACCTGGAACACGAAAATATGCAAAAGCCTCTGTCGATGGTCAGACGCAAATACCCAGTATAACCCAATTGAACCATATGTTTATGTCAACCAAATTACTTGGATTCATTAAGATTAAGTTCCAATTATGGCTACCCCCGCCCGACAGGTATATGTCTATCCTGTAAGGAAATCTATTAAAGGGTTATCTATCCTCAAGGAAGATCGTGGGCTATTGAATCTAAGGCTAAAACTTAAAATCCCTATGTCTAGTTCATTTTAAGTTTACCACATCAATCTTATTGGTGATCAGACAACAAGAAGCATTAAGATTAAGACTCAATAAACAAACTAAAGAATTACCCATAAAAAGAAAATCAATTATTAAGTGTGGATATTGTGTTTCATCACCCTAAAATAAAAATAAAATGCTAGGGTTAGAGGATTCACATTTAATATTTCTTATCTAGGAATCTCACTTATTATAATATATAAATTATTTTTTGTTCTGCTTTCTCAGGAATTAATAATATTAAACATTTAAAACCAGCCATATAGGCGGTGGTAATCCATTTAGTCCAACTACACCAGCCATATAGGCAGTAATTATCTGTCACATAAAAACCAGCCATATAGGCGGTAAGGTAAATAATTTATATTTAACCCGACCATATAGGCGGTAATAAAGTCTGACATTAATTAATCCGGTTAAATTATAATTTATAAATTATAGTTAAATGAGATTTACCTAGATAATTATATTAAAGGTTTCACCTTTTACCCAAGTGGAAATTTAACTACAAAACATAAAGTAAATAAATAAAAAGCTGTAATAAAAACTAAAAATACAAACACATAATTTTAATATTACAAAACTAGATGCTTCCTATGAAATCAGGGAAAAAATCCCAAGGAAAGCACACCAAATGAAGTGAAGAGGAGCTCAATTTTTAGGCAAGTTCGGCTTCTGGCGTCGCGACGCTAAGTGCTTAGAGTCGCGACGCCAGCACGCATCTTTGGTCCACGCGGGTTGAATATGCGTGTTCTATCGGCAGAATCAGGAGGTGACATGTGTCACGTGGCAGAGCGGCGCAATCAAGAAGCGAGACGTGGCAGCATGTGATTGGCTGGATTTTCGGTCCAATAAGAATCTGACACGTGGCACGCGCTTAGGATCGGTCAAATGAAAGGTCGACACGTGGCACGCGCTTGCTTTGGTCCAATGAGATTTCGACATGTGGCAGACGGTGCATTTTAGCTGATCTTCTGTGATGATGACACGTGGCACGATGCAAGTTAGCAAGGTCGGCGCACGTTAGCAAGTCCAATTTCTCAGATTCTGACACGTGTCCCTCGGCGCACGTTAGCATGACCGACTCACTTTAGGCGTCGCGACGCTGAAAATTACCGAAATGCCTTTTTGTCATTTTTGTTTCTCTATTTTGGCCCTAAATTGCTTCCAATGCTTTCCCAACTTTATTTATCTGCAAAATAACACAAAACACATCAAAACATTCACAAAACCCAAGAAATTAAACAAAATATTAGGTTAAATGAGTGGGAAATAGTGATATAAATACCACTCATCAGTCACTGCGTGTAACCTTTAGCTACCAACCGGGCCTTAAAGGTTTCAACCTTTCTGTCAGGCCCATGTTTTCTTTGTAAACCCATTTACAACCGATAGGAACAAATCCTTTAGGAAGCTGAACCAAGTCCCAAACTTGATTCAGATGCACAGTGTCTAACTAAGATTTCCTGGCCTCTTGCCACTTCACGAAGTCGAGGTCCAACATCGATTCTCTATAGATAAAAGGGTCGGTCTCTTCAACTAATAGAATATCAAGACTATTTTCTTGTATCAAATACAAGCGTTCAGGAGGTCTAGATACCCTTTCGGACCTACGGAGTGTGGGTAATAAAGGTTCTTCATCTACTTGTACTTTAGGTTTCTCCGTTGGTTCGTTGGTCTCAGGTTGTACTTCATCAAGTTCAACTTGTCTATGATTACATCCTTTAGTAAAAAATTCTACCTCTAGAAATTTTCCGAAGCGAGCTACGAACACATTTCGATGCTCGGTATTATAGAACAAATATCCTTTCATTTTTGAAGGATATCCAACAAACCTAAACTTTTTCCCTCGAGGAAAAAGCATATTTTGCTAAGCCACATTGATGTATGCATGACATCCCCTGACCTTAACATAATTAAGATTCAGTTTCCTACTAGTCCATATCTTATACGGAGTTGTAAGAAAGGAATCTTATTCAAAAGATGAGTGGCAGTTAAAATAGCATAACCCCATAAGTATTAGGGCAAATCTGTAAAATTCAACATAGATCGGATCACATCTAATAATGTCCGATTTCTTCTCTCTGACACTTCATTTTGTTGTGGAGTACCAGGAGGATTATATTGAGTGTGAATCCCATTCTCCTTTAAATAATCAGTGAACTCTCCACTCATATATTCACCGCCTCGATCTGATCGAAGGAATTTAAAATATTGACCAGTTTGTTTTTCTACTTCGTTTTCGAATTCTTTGAACTTTAGGTTTCTGATTTATGTTTCATCAGATAAACATAACAGTACCGTGTCACATTATCGGTAAAGGTAATAAAGTATGAAAAACCACTGTGAGCAGTCTGACTCATATGACCACATACATCAGAATGTACGAGTTCCAATCAGTCAGTGGCTTAGTATCCCACACCAGAAAATGAGGCTTTAGTCATTTTACCCCGAATGCAAGATTCACAAGTTGGATATAGTTCAATGGCGAGATTGATTGGGACTAAAAAGTACATATTTATTGAGAGAATAAAATATCATTTTACACTTGTGGTTTTACTACTCCCCTAATTTAGCACAATTGTTAAATAACAATTATATTTATGTTAATTGTGATTTTTATCTTTTATGTAGGTGATAATACTTTGGGTACATATCTAGAAAAATGGACTTGACATTTGGATTTTGGATGCCAGAAATTTAATAGGGTGTTCTAATAGTGTACAACTTCAGAAATTTCAACCCTATGCAATGTTTGTATTTTGTCCATAACGGTTTATTCCAATATCGAAGTAAGGTGATTCAAGTTCCAGATCAAAGAAAACTCAAAGATCTAGAACTTTGATGTTCATAAGATTTTCTAATTCTGAAGTTTTCAAGACCGAAATTGACGAAGAATCCAAAGTATGTTAAATATCAAATCTTAAAAAAAAAAGAAAAATAAATAACATTTGTCAATTTCTCCACCAAACATGCATGTTTGGTGGAGTGTTTGGTGGAGAAATAAGTGGAGAAATTGGTGGAAGTCTTTATTTTTGCATATAAATAGAAGCCATAAATTTATTTCCATTTTCATACTTTTTTTGATTTCTTCTTAAGGAATTGAAGATTGTATCTTGTTTGTTTAAATTCTTGTAATGTCTTTTAATTTTAGTAATAAAATTATGTGTTTTTAATTACAGTAAGAGTAGTTAATTACAGTATGAGTAGTTAATTACTTTCTGCTAGGGGAATGGGTGAAACTTTTATTATTTAAGTTTAGATTAATCTAATTTATATTATAATATATAAATAGTAATGAATACTAATTAATTGAGATCTGGATTAATTACTGACAAAATTTTCTATCGCCTATATGGCTGGTTTTATACGATTTTGGTATGATTGAGTACCTAAATGGACTTGTTATAGAAAAACGTTATCACCGCCTTTATGACTGGTTTTATGTTTTTGGCATATCTAGTACCATGGCAGGACTAGTTATCGACAGAAATGACTACTGCCTTTATGGCCGATTTTATATGTTTTGGCATAGTTAATTCTGGAAGTAAATTAATTGGGTTATAATGATCATTTACATATTATAAAAAGTGTATCTAAATATAAAATATTAAAAGTGGATCCCAAAACCCCAACATTTTATTTTATTGTTGTCATTTAATTCAAATTCTCCAAATAACTTCAAACAAATCAATCTTTTTCCTTTCGCTTTAATTATTATTTTATCATACTAAAAATCTATTCCCTGTGGATAGACTCTGGACTTACCAGGTTGTTTTATTACTTCGACACTCTTATACTTGGGAGTAAAGAACCACTTTTAGAGCGTGTCAAGTTTTTGGCGCCGTTGCCGGAGAATACAATTTAGTAGATAGAATAATTTTTTTTTCTTTATTTTTTTTTTCTTTTTCTTTTCTTTTTGTAATTTAATTATTATTTTATCATACTAAAAATCTATTCCCTGTGGATAGACTCTGGACTTACCAGGTTGTTTTATTACTTCGACACTCTTATACTTGGGAGTAAGGAACCACTTTTAGAGCGTGTCAAGTTTTTGGCGCCGTTGCCGGAGAATACAATTTAGTAGATAGAATAATTTTTTTTTCTTTATTTTTTTATTTTCTTTTTCTTTTCTTTTTCTAAATATTGTATTTATTTTTGTTTTATTTTTGTTTAGGTTGCATGAGACACTGGTCTCGATCATCCAATAGAAGATTAAACAGAGATTCTCCATCACTTTTATCATCGGTCAAAATAGCCAATCTATCTGCCTGAATTGAAAATCCATTTGATCAGGAAGAAAATGAGTCTCAACATGGCGATCTTAATCATCCAAGAACACTAAGAGAATTCATGAAACCTATCAGGACGAGATCACCATCTTGCATTGCTTTCCCCCCGGATGCATCACGTTTCAATTTCAAATCACGTATCATCCAACTTTTATCCACATTCTACGGTCTAGAATCATAAAATCTTTATCAGCACTTGAGGGAATTGGAATAGGTATTTAATACTTACACATAACAAAATTATAGCATGAATATAATTCGACTTAAGTTTGTTCCATTTTCTTTGAAGGATAAAGCAAAAATTTAGCTGCAAAATCTTAGGTCGGGATCCATTTGAACATCGAATGATTTGCAAGAACTATTTCTAAAATAATTCTTTCCCCATCACAGGCCAAACTCCTTTAAGAGGAGAATCACAACTTTCACACAAGAGTAGTGTGAAACACTTCACCAAAATATTTGTCCACATCACGGGTTTGAAACATTAAGGCTGGTTGTCTATTTCTACGATGGGTTAACACCTCAATGTAGACAAGTAGTAGAAATGATTTGTAATGGTGAATTTACGGACAAAAGTCTCGAAGAAGCACTAGATTACATAGAATACATAACAGAGAATGCACAACACTGGGACACGGTTGGCACTTATGAGTCGCCTGTTAATCCATAACCATCTAGTAGAGGTATGTTTAACCTTAGGGAAGACCATGACCTTTCTGCTAAGTATGCATCTCTAGCTAAAAAAGTTGAGGCACTAGAAATAAGGAAGAGTGGTCTTATTAAATATGTTCAAGAAGTCATATGTCAAATTTGTAATTCAAATGAACATGTCACACAAATTTGCCCAACCTTGCCAGCCTCGCAACAATGTCTCAATGACCAAGTCAGTTCCATAAACACTTTCAATAGACCAAATCCAAACCCATACTCCCAAACCTACAATTCTAGTTGGAAAAACCACTCAAACTTCAGTTGGAGGAATGATAACAAAGAACAACCATCACAACAACCTCTCCAGGTATAGAATAATTTTTTAAACTCCCAGAATTATGCACAATATGTCCCACCACCTAAGAAAACCCTTGAGGATACCTTGCAAACATTCATTGAGAAACAAGAAGCCATCAATAACCAAACTGTACAAACAAGATTTATTTGAAAGATACCTTCTCCAAAATCAAATCTGCTTTAACCATTCATAAGAAAGGTAAGTTTCATACATAATCACTGCCAAATCCCAAGAGTCATCAAAACCCTCACGAAGGTAGTTCTGGTAGTCAACACATCAACAAAGTCAAATCTGTTAGTACTCTTCGTAATGGTAAGGTTATCCACAAACCTAATTTTGAACCTAATGACATTTAAAATAAATCAGAATCAGAGGGTAAGGAAGAGGTTAATGAACCATTACCTACCATTAATGATAATGACTTGTCACATGCACCTCTATTTCCTCAAGCATTTAAAACAAAGAAATTGAACCATTCCTCAGAGATTTATGAAATATTCAAACAAGTAAAGGTCAATATTCCTTTGTTAGATGCCATCCAACAGATACCATCCTATGCCAAATTTCTGAAAGACTTGTGCACTGTTAAAAGAAAACATCTGATAAGAAAGAGAGCATTTCTAGCCGAACAGGTAAGTTCTATTCTCTCAGCCAATAATGCATTAAAAAACAAAGACCCTGGTTGTCCAACTATTTCATGTATTATTGGGAATCAAAAAATTGAACATGCTTTGCTTGATCTTGGAGCCAGTGTAAATTTACTTCCATTTTCGGTTTACCAACAGCTTAATATTGGTGAGTTAAAACCAACTTCAACTACTCTTTTACTTGCTGATAGATCAGTTAAAGTACCGAAAAGAATTGTAGAAGATGTGTTAATACAAGTTGATAAATTCATATATCTTGTGGATTTTATTGTCTTGGAAACACAACATATAACATACACTATTAAGACAATTTATGTAATACTTGGTTGTCAATTTTTAGCAACAGCTAACGCTTTAATTAATTGCAAGAATCGAATCATGAATTTATCATTTGGCAATATGACACTGGAGCTTAATGTTTTTAACACATGCAAACAACCATATGATGAGGACAATGAAGACGAGAGCATGGACTTAATTAAACTAATTGTGGAGAAATATTTCCAGGGGAGTTTATCTGATCCAACGAAAATTTGTATATCTACTTTTCTTGAATCAAGTACGTAATTAGATTCAAATACTCCTAATGATTTTTTATATGATTCTACATAGGTACTGGAAGATGATGGAGGAGAACAAAATTTTGAGAAATTTGGAGTGCTGGAAAATGAGAAACATGAAAAAGCACCAAACTTGGAATTGAAGACTCTGTTTGACGGATTGGACCATACAATTCTTGGACATAAACAAACATACCATGGGTAATTTCTTCTTCTGATAAAAAAGGTAAGTTGTTTGCTTTGAAAGAACATAAACAAGGAATTGGATGGACTTTAAAAGGTAAAAAAGACATCAAACCTTTAAAATAAACATGCAGAATACATTTCAAAGGAAATGTGAGGATACATCGACCATCTAAAAAAGGCTTAAACCTTCACAAGAAAGAAGTGGTTAAAACAAGAGTCCTTAGAATACTTGATTCACTCATCTCTGACATACCTAGTTTGGAGAAAAACACCTATGCTAAGAAATGAAGAGCTAAACAATGAGGTACTTATTATAAAAATGCACGTTGGAAGCAACACTCGTTATCATTCTTTAAGAATGGTGTCTGAAAATTACGAAGACAAAATTTAATTTATTAGATATGGCTTGAGTAATAAGTCTATAACTCTTGAGACACATCTTAATGAACATATTCATGAAATAACTTGCAATTTACATACACAATTTCTAAAAGAAAGATAAAAATATAGTCTCGGGAATCTGACTTTAAAAGACTCTGTTTGTCAATTTATAAGAAAATTGGATGGGAAGTATATCCCCGACCCATAGAGGGCGTTCATGTTAGTGATTCTAGGTCCCCAAGATCGAAATAAACAAGCATGAATCGTGTGAATACAACGACGGAAGTTGCAGAATACTTACATCGAGCGGTTGAGCGACGCTTTAGGCAACAAAAATTCTTCACTGCCCACTGCACTGGTCACGCCAAAACAGCAGCTCAAGCTCACTGGTTCGGCCTTTTGGTCTCCTTCGTCAAGCTCTAAGCTTCGTCGAATGGTTCCCGGCTAATAGGTGAACTTCCCTATCACCTTCGCATGATCCCGGAGTGTGCTAGCACTCTTGTTCTTGCCACAAAAACGCACTGCTTCCCTCCATTTTCGGTAACTGCCCAGCAAAATCAGAAATGGCGTGAGAGAGATGAAGAAGAAGAAGAAGAGAGAGAGGAGGGAAAATGTGTTATACAGTTTTTTGTGATTTTGTGTATCTAATACACATGAAATGAAATTCAAGTTCATTTCCAACACATTTGGCTTTAATTGCCAACCACACACATCACTCATCACATCAATCAAGTCACATCACTCAAAGTGACAAGTGATTTGACGCTTGAAGCGACTAGCGATTTGACGCTTAATTTGACGTGCCGCACTCGAATTCGAAATGTGAATGCGCTCGCAAATAATCTCGGGCTCGGGTTTCCTAATTCCAAATTAATGAATTTTCCGTTGCGTCGTAATTAAATGATTACGCTAGCAAAATCACTATTCACGTCGCTAACGAATTAATTCTAAATTAACTCGTTTGCCCAAATTAAAATCCAATTTCATTTAATATATCGAATATATCAATTTATCGATTAATTCCAAATTAATTGTTCTCTCTCTTTAATTGATATTTTATCCCAGATAAAATATCTCCGCAATTAATCCCAGATTAATTTTCTCTCTCATCTAATTAATCCCAGATTAATTAAAAGTGCGAGTCATACGTCATTGGTGAATCTTTGGGAAGCGACCCATGAGATCCCCAGATATGTTGGCAGTAAATTCGGTCATTGGACTATCCGAACACGTAAGTACCTCGTACTACGTTTATACCGATTTACAAGACAAGGTTGGCCTCTAGCAAAGCGCCATGCCTCCCCAATTCTCCAGAAATATCCTTACAGGAATAAAGGATCTATATCAGGCGTAGTATACGTAGTATTGCGTATTTCTGTCCAGTATCGGATGATCACATGCGAGGCATGGGGCTGGTACAATGTCTGCCCCGTACAAAGCATATATCGGATTACGAGCAACTAGTCTCTTTAGAATCGGATAATCATGACCAAGTCATATTACCGACGGTTGCAACCTTATATAGAGAACCAGTTTTGTATCCCTGCGTGATCATCAACTCCATATGACTGGAGTGACACTTCTGTCTTGACATCACACCCAACACACTACGATTCTCGATATACCCAGAATTGGCATACACAGAAACCGGTTAAAGCCCTGGATGACCTCAACCAAAGTATATTGATTATAATATGCATTAGCGGTGCAAGTCTTAGGTTAAGACCAAATACACCTACCCTGATTTCGGACTACCATAGACACATAGTAATACTACCAATGGAATTCCGAGGGGGTCTTATCCAGAGCGAAGCTGTTTCCCGTACCATCGGTAAAACACAACCTCCTATTACACTTGTATGAGTATCCTATACCCAAATATACGAGAACTATGCCGTTGTGCCCTCACAATGCGCACAAGTGTAATACTAGTCTTTTACGTATTTATCGATGTCCAATCTCGATAATACTCTGACTAGGGATATTTAATGATTTATCATTCGTGGATTGATATTGTCTCATATCATTCTCAATCCATGAACAAATCACAGAGACCTCCTATCATTTATATATCTAGGTGATCTAATCACAAATGATAAGAGTGTAATTTCCTTTGTCACATAGTTAATTTGTACAACAACACCGTGATCTGTACAAATAGTGACGCCATGGGTCATAATTGTCCAACAATCTCCACTTGGCCTATAGCTAGTCACTCGAGTGTCTGACACCCGAACTATGTACGGTTGGCTCAAACTGCTGAGAAAATTTTTCGTCAGCGAATTTGCATGATTATCGTCTGATGCGATTTAACGATCATCACATCGCCACGATGTATGATCCGAACGAATCAGATGAATATCGAAGTATATATCTGGATCGTTGATGAGACCATTAATTCTTTAGCATTTGCTGACTCCTAGCTCAGCTGCTAACAGAACTATATCTAATCTAATTAGATTTATTATCGACCCAAATGGCTTCTATTGCCACCCGAGCTGCAGCAATAACCCGCATTTGTTGTTTATTCGGTAACGGTATCTTGCTTGGAAGATTTCCAGCTCACTGTACCGTTATTCAAACTGTATAGTACCGTTTGTGACTTTTAGTCGTTTTCAGGAAAGCCAAGCTTTCACCGATTATTTTATGGGAATGTCATTTCCAAGAAATGACATATTATCATTATTATTCAGGACATTCACTGTCAGCGCGCTCCCACTAACTTCCTTATATACACAAGAATCACTTCGTTTTGAATTAAATCATAAATTATTATGATTACATCAAAACGATAATTCCAAGAACGTAATGCTTGCTTCAATCCATACATGGATCGAATAACCTGCAAACCTGTTTCTAGTTCTGGTACGACAAAACCGATAGGATGTTGTAAACATCCTCAAAAAGGTTTCCGTTAAGGAAAGTGGTTTTGCCGTTCTGCTGCCATATTTCATAAATGAAACATGCAGCAACAGCAAGCATTATCAAATGGATTTACCGTGGCAACAGGTAAAAGGTTTCGTCGTAATCAACACAATGTTGATAACTCTACCTTTTCACTACAAGCCTAGCTTAGTACGTTGGTATGTTGCCTTCCATGTATGTCTTCCTTGAAGACTTATATAGTACCAATAGGCACAATACCTTGCGGTACACATCAACTAGTGTCCAAACGTAGTTGGTATACATGGAATCCATTTCGGACTCATGACACTTTGTCATAATTAGGGAGTCGATACCTTGTATCACTTCCTCATACGTAGTCAGTTGGTATACCTCAAAAGATTAACATCATTATAAGGTGAGATCAGAAACCCATACCCATGATGTTCTCTAACTCTCTCCGAACTACGTGGTTCTTGTGTATTCGAAGATTAATGTTATAGTTTCATCCTTGATGAACTATATGTGTTCCATTAGGATTTGATGCCTTGAACAGTATTACTCCGATTTTCATCGAGTTTTACTATCCTCCCACTTACCACTGCATATCGGTATTCCTCTTAGGAAAACCACATGGTGAGCAACAATCTAATTGTTCTCATGTGAGTTGTATAAGTACAATACTTTGGTATCTCTAGGATAACCTACAATTGGCACGAAATCTGTCAAACAGATTTTAATGGAACCTTATTCTAAATAAGTTCTGCACTGATTATGCTTATCCGTTGAAGGAAATGGTAGCTCAGAGCGACTCACGATTAACCTTATCATGTCCAACAAAATTCGGTTACTCTGTTCGGACACACCGTCAAACTGACGTGTTCCGGAAGGAGTCCTCATTGAAATAATACTTTACTCTTTCAAGTAAACTAGAAACTTATTGCTTAAGTATTTTCCATTACGGTCTACCGTGACAGTTTAATACTTTAGCCGATCTGTTTGTCTACTTCGTGTCGAAACTGTAAAAGTTTCCAATTTGTGTTTCAAAGAAACACATAACCATAACGTGATGCCACATCCGTATAGGTCACGAAATATTCATATCCACATCTAGCCTAGCTAGACATGGGCCCACTTGCTTCACTATGAACTAGGGCTAACAGATTGGTGGCATTTACACTTTTACCAAGTAGTAAAATGTGTTTTAGGCATTTTGCCCAATAAACTAGATTCGTATACTTTATTTGATTGGAATCAAAACAGTCCGAGTACACACTCTTCAAAAGTGTGGATATACGAGTCTGTTTAATTGTGTCCCAGACAACAATGCACAATTAAGTTTCTTCTGATCAAATCAGTTTGAGCTATTGTTTGTCATTATATACGTTTGAGATTTATTTATATTCAAAATATAAATGTTGTTATTCACATCTAATGTGTTTATCTCAATATCATCTTTATATAATAAAACTTTAGTGTTCTAAAAATAAAGGTTCACCCGCAGTGGGTTAAACATTGATATAGAGATAATGTTCTAGTCAAACTAGTTACATTTTAACAGTTTCCAAATCCTGCTCATAGCAGATTCTGAACATCAGTATATATTTATGTACCACATTAAGTATTTAAAATCCAATTTCAATACTAGTAGTGAACATAATCTTGACAAACATATTTGAAGTCAGAGCCTTGCTCGTTCTTCAATTCCTTTTTTGAATATGTCATTTATCTTCCAGAAGATTATAATGATTTTGCCTTTACCCTTTTCATATTCTAGAAGCCTTTGGCCAAGCCTTAGCCTTGTAGAATATCGAAGTAAAGTGCGCCTTGCGTTACTTGCCTATTGCAAATTTTTACTTTGTCTCCTTGAGAATAGTCATTAACTCTCCAAGAGTTTACTATTGCAATATTAGTACTTCTTAAATCTAAGTATAGATTTTTGAAGATCCTTCAATTTCATTATCATACTTTAAGGATCTAATCCTTAGTTCTGATTCAGAAATTAAGGAGTCTACTGCGACAAGCTTTATGGATTAAGCACTAAAGTTATCATTACATGAATATTCCAAATATCATGTTCCACTTATTTGCTTAACTTCAGGCTTAGGCCTAATATATTATTTTATCAAAAAAATAACTTATTAGTTTTTTCCAGGACCATCCTGAAATTAAATTCCCAATTTGAAAATTAAACCATTTAAATACATTTTCCCTAGGATTATATTTTAAATGTCAATCTTTCAATTATATATTGATTCTAATAGTCCAACTATTTAATCAACGATTTGTGGTACTATATATTATAATGATTATTATAGTCCAACTATACAATCAAATATAATGTAAATTAATAACCTCAATTATATTGATTACTATAGTCCAACTATAAAATCAACTATAAATTGAAATTAATTAGTTCAAATATATTGATTACTATAATCCAATTATATAATCAACTATAATACAGTCCAACTGTTTTGTTAAAAAAACAATTTAAATATTAGTCCAACAAACATTTAATTTATTTGACGAATGATATTTGTTTGAGCGCGTATGGCGAGTAATTGAACGAATGTTGCAAATTCAATTCTTGCCTCCCACTATTTTTTCGGCGAGCCTCTAACCCTCTGTCGAGTACTCGGGAAACCTTGTTTCCTAGTGGGCTAGGATCCCGTTAAATATCACACAATCTTGACTTTGGCCAACAAATTGTATGATAATTAACTAGGTAGATCTCTAAGATCAATTGGATCCAATCCAATTCCTAGATCCAGTAGGCGGACATCCAAGTCCTAAACATATATCTTATATATGCCAATACATCCAATGTATTACCTAACCTTTTTCCTCTGAATCAACTAAGCCTTGGCTTTGGCACAACAAACTTAGTGATCCCAGTCAAGCGCGACCATTGACCATGGAAAGCTTCGTAATCAATGTCGATGGACAAGAAGTGGTCTTGACTTAGGCCAACAAACCATAACTTGGACAAGACACTGACATGTAAAAAAGCTCTTGTGATTCAAACACATCTTCGACAGAAAAGGCCTTGACTTTGGCCAACAAACCAATGCCGTCTTAGATCTTGAGTAAGAATCACTCAATGGAAGGAATGACGCTTAATATTTAGCGAGGGTTTTTCGCGTGCAAATTGGCAACCAAATTATTATCTTTGTTAAGGTCTCATTATCATACACCCTAAACATGCATTCTAAACACATAATAAAGCGTATATGAAAAGTAATAATGATATGCGGATGGATACTTTACACAATGATCCTAGATCAAATCTCTCCATTTCTCTCTCCCGCTAGCCCAAATATTTCTTCTACCCCTTACACTACACTTCTAAAGAAACCTCATTTACATTTAGGGGAATAGGTGAGAAGAGAATACAAATAATAAGGAGGTGATAAGGCTGGACACGCAAGTCCAATTAATAAATCAAATTTATTACACAATTTCTAAAATTGTCCCACCCATCTAATATCCATCCGATATACATTATTCATACATCGCAACCATGTATTCACACAAGAATGTTATCAATCAATCTAATCAAATTAATTAATCTGATAATTAGTGACATCCAATGTTCAAAAAACGATTTGATTTTGCTCGAGTCAAACTCGTTTTTGTGAATAAGTACTTAAAGTACGAATTCTTGAATTAAATTAAACTACACAATTAAATCCAATTCAATTTGTATTTAATTCTAATTCGCTATTTAATTCCAAATTAAATATCACACACTTTAATAATGAACTTTTACGACTTAAATTCCAAATTTAATCGTTACGGGTCTCAAAGCCCGATTAACGTCCAACATCAATTTAATTAAAGTCCATGGGCTTTTAATTAATTTCTTGAGGCGTGGACTTTTGGTCAACTCGGGTCAAACCGAATAACCAAAATCCAATCCGGAAGTTACCCTATAAGCCTAGAAATCAATCTTGGTCCATTAGGCCCAATTAAACTTTAAAGGTCCATTTGTCGCATTTGGACTTTATGGATGCGATTTGGGCCCAATTGGATCCAATCTAATTTGCCTTAACCCAACTTTGTACAACAAAGCCCATTAAGCCCAATTACAACACAACAAGCCCAAATCCAATTTAAGGCCCAATTAACTAAATTACTAAAATCCAAATTTACAATTTAATTAATCAAAGTGCATTAACATAATTAATCACCCAAGTCATTATTTCCAAAACACAAATTAGGCTCATTAATCATGCTCATCATTATTAAATTATGTCAAACACAATTTAACATAAATCAAACCCATTTACATGCTCACTTTGTGTCTCGGCAATAGGGTTTATTTGTCAAATTGCAAATCCAATCCAATTGAATCCAATTAAACATTACATCAATATACCCAACATGATTCTAACTCATCTAATGAATCAAAAAATCAAATTTCCAAGACATCAAATTTAGGGCACCATTTGGCCAACACCAAAAATTGGGCAAATTTGTTCCAAATAATTTTTAATCAAATTAATCCAATCAATCATCAATTAAAACACATTCAAGCATACTTAATCATCCAATTTCATAATTGCATGCTCAAATTCATTTTACCCAATTTCATGCTTTGTAACATACTCGGCAATTGGGGATTTTACGTTTGATTCGAATTCAATCCTATTAATCCCACAATCGAAGTTAAATCATATTCCCGAATGATTTCCAAAACATCCAATGAATCAAAAATCAAAAATCCCAAGACATTTAGGGCATCACATTTTCGGCCAAGGTAAGAAATTTGGGGAAAAATGTTCCAAACATAATTTCAACAAATTGATCCAATCAATCCTTAATTCAAACACATTTAAGCATACTAATCAATCCAATTTCATTAATCATGCTCAAAATCAAGTTTACCCAAATTTTAAACCCTAAAATTTTTCATGCTTCAACTAGCTCAAGATACCATTGTTATTGATTATAGGTCTCCAAGATCGAATTAAACAAGCATGAATCGTGTGAATACAACGACGGAAGTTGCGGAATACTTACATCGAGCGGTTGAGCGACGCTTTAGGCAACAAAAATTCTTCACTGCCCACTGCACTGGTCATGCCAAAATAGCAGCTCAAGCTCACTGGTTTGGCCTTTTGGTCTCCTTCGTCAAGCTCCAAGCTTCGTCGAATGGTTACTGGCTCATGGGTGAATTTCCTTATCACCTTCGCACGATCCTGGAGTGTGCTAGCACTCTTGTTCTTGCCACAAAAACGCACTGCTTCCCTCCATTTTCGGTCACTGCCCAGCAAAACCAGAAATGGCCTGAGAGAGAGGTAGAAGAAGAAGAAGAGAGAGAGGAGGGAAAATGTGTTATACAGTTTTTTGTGATTTTGTGTATCTAATACACATGAAATGAAATTCAAGTTCATTTCCAACACATTTGGCTTTAATTTCCAACCACACACATCACTCATCACATCAATCAATCAAGTCACATCACTCAAAGTGACAAGTGATTTGACGCTTGAAGCGACTAGCGATTTGACGCTTGATTTGACGTGCCGCACTCGAATTTGAAATGTGAATGCGCTCGCAAATAATCTCGGGCTTGGGTTCGCTAATTCCAAATTAACAAATTTTCTGTTGCGTCGTAATTAAATGATTACCCTTAGCGAAATCACTATTCACGTCGCTAACGAATTAATTCTAAATTAACTCGTTTGCCCGAATTAAAATCTAATTTTAATTCCGCGTCGAAATCCAATTTCATTTAATATATCGAATATATCAATTTATCGATTAATTCCAAATTAATCGTTCTCTCTCTTTAATTGATATTTTATCCCATATAAAATATCTCCGCAATTAATCCCAGATTAATTTTCTCTCTCATATAATTAATCCCAGATTAATTAAAAGTGCGAGTCATACGTCATCGGTGAATCTTTGGGAAGCGACCAATGAGATCCCCAGATATGTTGGCAGTAAATTCGGTCATCGGACTATCCGAATACGTAAGTACCTCGTACTACGTTTATACCGATTTACAAGACAAGGTTGGCCTCTAGCAAAGCGCCATGCCTCCCAAATTCTCCGGATATATCCTTACAGGAATAAAGGATCTATATCAGGCGTAGTATACATAAATTGCGTATTTCTGTCCAGTATCGAATGATCACATGCGAGGCATGGGGCTGGTACAGTGTCTGCCCCGTACAAAGCATATATCGGATTATGAGCAACTAATCTCTTTAGAATCGGATAATCATGACCAAGTCATATTATCCCGACGGTTGCAACCTTATATAGAGAACCAGTTCTGTATCCCTGCGCGATCATCAACTCCATATGACTGGAGTGACACTTCCGTCTTGACATCACACCCAACACACTACGATTCTCGATATACCCAGAATTGGCATACACAGAAACCGGTTAAAGCCATGGATGACCTCAACCAAAGTATATTGATTGTTGTATGCATTAGCGGTGCAAGTCTTAGGTTAAGACCAAATACAGCTACTCTGATTTCGGACTTCTACAGACACATAGTCATACTACCAATGGAATTCCGAGGGGGTTTTATCCAGAGCGAAGCTGTTTCCCATACCATCGGTAAAACACAACCTCTTATTACACTTGCATGAGTATCCTATACCCAAATATACGAGAACTATGCCGTTGTGCCCTCACAACGCGCACAAGTGTAATATTAGTCTTTTACGTATTTATCGATGTCCAATCTCGATAATACTCTGACTAGGGATTTATAATGATTTATCCTTCGTGGATTGATACTGTCTCATATCATTCTCAATCCAGGAACAAATCACAGGGACCTCCTATCATTTATATATCTAGGTGATCTAATCACAAATGATAAGAGTGCAATTTCCTTTGTCACATAGTTAATTTGTACAACAACACCGTGATCTGTACAAATAGTGACGCTATGGGTCATAATTGTCCAACAGTTCAAGCCATTATTGGACATAAAATCAGAGGAAGATGTGAGCCACAATCACAACTATCTGTACATATTGTTTCAATTATTATTTTGATTTACTTTAATCCCCAAACAAAATACATAACAAGCAATAATCAAAATAAATACAATAGTGAAAAGTGGATCCCATGAATATATTTTAGCTCACAGCTTTGGCACGTTCTCACCTACGTATATTCATTAGGTAGACAACTCATTGTCAATCACTCATCAGTGACTCTTGGGTTCCAGTCCTAATCGTTTCTCGTTGTGACATATTTGGCAAGTTCACAAGGTGGCGTACCAAGGTTAAACTTATCAATGATAAATTCAAAATACTTGCGTAACCCTGACAGCTTTGGCACGTTCAGGATTCCGTTTTCGCTTGAATTTACCTAATATCATATATTTATCCGGTATAAATAAATTCCTACCAGCTATATCCTCACAACTTTGGCACATTCTCGGATATAGTCGTAGAATATGTATCCATAAACCGTATTGACAAGACGAACTAAGAAACATGCATCAAATACTTATTAATTATAAAACCTTTTTTCATATAGGGACTTTTCGCAAAAGATGTTATCACTTTATTTAATCAAATTAAATAAATACATGCATGCATAAAATAAAGATTAGATTAAACATTAAATTTAAAGTCATAATCATATCATGTGTTCAGAATTAGACTCGCTCTGATACAATTTTATTGGGAATTTTTAGGGGGATAATCAGAGTAACGCAGCGGAACGCGAAAAAATACATTTTTCCAATTTCAATAATTTTTCTTGGGCAATTAAGATAAACTTATTTATTCTAATTACTCAATTACTTAAAAATTAATTTTTTACCCAAAAATTAGAATTTTCCCTTAATTGCCGTGAGACCCCCAAAGGTTTGTATGTTTATCATTTTAGTCCTAATTTGTCAAATATAAATTTCAGTGATTTCAAATCACTACCAAATTTAATTATACATATCATATAAATCAAAATAAAACTTACAACAAAAAATCCAAAAAAACTCCAAATTGTCGAGAGCACCCTAAAGTTTTATTTTTGTGCATTTTGGTCTAAATTTGTTCAAAACATATTTAGATGATTTCCAATCAACACCAAATGTACATCTTATATACATCATTATAAAACACATATATGAAAAGCCCCAATTTTGGTTGAGGTATGAACCCTAACTTCTTAAATTAATCCAATTAATAAAATTACCCAAAATTAAATAAATCCAACACTTTAATCTAATCTCTACAACACCAAACAAGTCTCACCATTTTGAAACAACTCAAGAATAATTCTAGGTCATCAATGAGTGGCCTAACAACTCTAGAATGGTAACAAGATCATCAAATGATCAAAAGTGTGCTTATACACCATTTACAAGCATACTTTATAAACATACATGCCCACGTATTTCATTCATGCTTCCAACCATCTTATTACAAATCTAAAAGAGTATAATAACTTCCAAGCAACACATATTGTAGCTAAGAGCCCTAGATATAATTTTATAGTTGAAAGAAAGTAGAAAAAACTTACACAAATTGAAATTTTCTTCACTTTTTTTCTTTAACACTTAACGTTTTCTCTCAACTTTTTTTTTTTTGTAACTTTGGAGGCTCAACACTTTGTGTGAAGCAAATGAAAAAATAAAAGCTTTATATATGATTAGGTTATGGCCGAATTTGGCCTTTAGAAAAAGAAAAAGATATTTTCAATTTTCAAACCAAAAATAAAGAAGTCAAAACCAATTTTAACACCTTTAACATAAATGTAAAAGTCAAATATTTACACTTAAGATATTTCCTAACTTTATCATAATGATAGATATTTATATTTTAATTATTTTAATAATTAAATAATAAATTAAATACAAATATCTCAAATATATGTATTATATATACTTTAAATAATCCAAATACATAAATTAATGATATATATCAAATATCATAATTTGACAATTAATTAATGTGTATTTAATAAAATCATAGATTAAATACAAACACACATTAATTAGGAAATTACCAAAATATACATTTGCATGTATATTTTGTTTAACCGTTAAACAATTTATAAATAATCATTATTATTAATAAAAGTTGCCCTAGTGCTCTACAAGTATATTTCATTAGTATAACTCTCTAGGTTCAGGCATATCCGTCACGAAATCCAATTTCATTTCCATAATCTACCGTAAATTATGATGACCACATATAAATGTGTTGTACCATATAGGTTTCGGTCATTGCATACGTATAATCCCTCCGTCACAGGTATCCGGATTATTCCAGAGATATAGATATAAACGTCAAATCTCTATAGATATAATCACGTTGATGTTTCTATTAGAAATATCTTAATAACACTTAGAAACTTATAAAATGTTAATATAAGTATTTATAGGGAAATACATAAGAAAATTGGTGCTCCGAGCACCAACCCTAATAAGGTCATGAGAGCGTCGCAGCACCGATAGGAAAAGTCATCAGGTCGGATGCCTATCTCTTGGAGCAGCTGGATGGCACCCAGCTCAAAAGGCCCAGGAATGCATAGATGCTGCAAAGATATTTTACAATAAAGCTTCTCTTGAAATGACCCTCAAAGAGTTGTAAGAATGACAGTATATCCCAAGAATATAGATAGGGATTTCATTTTATATATAAAACTTCACATACGCTTGTTTATTATTTGAATGAGAATGAATTTTTTAATATTCTTGTGAAACACCCTTGATTGGAATACATCAAGGGGTGCAGGACAAGTGGGAAAGGCACGACCCCCCTGTGGCATTCCAATCTCTGGTGTCATTATCAAACCCTCGGGATGGAGCATTGATACCCAATGGTTTCCACCTTTGAGGAATAGAGCAAGAAGACCTATGTGGCGTTTGGCACCTCGGGTATCCATAAAACGCTCAATGAGAGAGTTGGCGTGCCGTTTGATGCCCTAAAGTAATCATCACACACATGGATTAAAGATAGTTGTGGCGTACTACGGTACCCTCAGGTTTGCATAGCACGAGGATGGCTCACGAGCCTCTGTGGTGTTTACAACCTCGGCATGTGCCTAGCATAGGGAAGGAAAATGCCCCAGTGGGTAAGCCATCTTATTTTGGACTTTCCAAGAATAGCACGGGGAAGGCTAAGAGGCCTCAATGGCATTTGTAGGCATATGGATTTGCCTAACATTCATAAAATCTCCATATGACGTTGGCTGCCTCTCCGGTCTCCAGCTTAGCTTGCTAGGACTTGGACTGTAAGGTTCGAATTATTATTTTGAGTAACATGAGGCATGACTTTGTTTCAGTTCCCACCATGTTTTTTTAAGTTGTGTGGAGTGTGTGATTCACCACCGTCACACTTATCGTCTGTTTTTTTACAAGACTTGGTATGAGAAGCCACTACCAGTGTTCGTGAGAATGGTAGGAGGTTGAAAATCTTCCCCCCGACTCTATCTCGGTTATGATTATAATAGCTTTGGGCTACATTCGTTCCGCTGAGGCCATATTAACTGGATGGCATAAGGAGAGACCATTTCCTTGTGTCCAATTAACTATAATGGCTCGGGACTGCATTCATTTTGCTGATACCATCTTTTTTGAATGGCACAAGGAGGGAACATTCCCTTGTGGCCAGATTTATTATCAGCTTGTGGTCAGGTACGTCCCACTGAGGCCTTAATATGTTCATTGATATGGGGTCAAAGTTTCTCCCTCATTTCCTTATTTGAATGGTACAATGAGGGACCAAGAAGACCTATGTGGCGTTTGGCACCTCGGGTATCCATAACACGCTCAATGAGAGAGTTGGCGTGCCGTTTGGTGCCCTAAGGTAATCATCACACACATGGATTAAAAGATAGTTGTGGCGTACTACGGTACCCTCAGGTTTGCATAACAAGGGGATGGCTCACGAGCCTCTGTGGTGTTTACAACCTCGGCATGTGCCTAGCACAGGGAAGGAAAATGCCCCAGTTGCGTAAGCTATCCTATTTTGGACTTTCCAAGTATAGCACGGGGAAGGCTAAGAGGCCTCCATGGCATTTGTAGGCATATGGATTTGCCTAACATACATAAAATCTCCATATGGCGTTGGCTGCCTCTCCGGTCTCCAGCTTAGCTTGCTAGGACTTGGACTGTAAGGTTCGAATTATTATTTTGGGTAACATGAGGCATGACTTTGTTTCAGTTCCCACCATGTTTTTTTAAGCTGTGTGGAGTGTGTGATTCACCACCGTCACACTTATCGTCTGTTTTTTTACAAGACTTGGTATGAGACGCCACTACCAGTGTTCGTGAGGATGGTAGGAGGTTGAAAATCTTCCCCCCGACTCTATCTCAGTTATGATTATAATAGCTTTGGGCTACATTCGTTCCACCGAGGCCATATTAATTGGATGGCATAAGGAGAGACCATTTCTTTGTGTCCAAGTAATTATAATGGCTTGGGACTGCATTCATTTTGCTGATACCATCTTTTTTGAATGGCACAAGGAGGGAACATTCCCTTGTGGCCATATTTATTATCAGCTTGTTGTCAGGTACGTCCCACTGAGGCCTTAATATGTTCATTGATATAGGGTCAAAGTTTCTCCCCCATTTCCTTATTTGAATTGTACAATGAGGGACCATTCCCTTATGGCTAGATTTATTATCGGCTTGAGGTCAGGTACGTCCCACCGAGGCCTTGGCTTCCTCTTGATCCATACTAAAGGCCTGTTTATGAGACATCTCCACTTTAGCAACTTTTAAAATCTTCTGAAGCCGCCCCAAGTCCAGGTCATGATACACCATCTCAATTAACTCAATGACTCTTCCAGTCCTTCAATTTTGGCCTCCACTTTGGTGCTATCAAGACAGTCAAAGAACTCGACCTGTATGTTTTTCAACTCTTCTTGGGACTTGGCCAACTCATCCCTAGTCTTGTTCAGCTCATCTGTATCCTTCTCAAGATCGACCTCTTTCACTTGGAGTTTGCTCTCTACCGAGACGGCCCTAGCATGATGTAGTTTAAACTCCTTCATCTTCATAGTAGCCTCTGCCCGGGCCTCATATGAGGCTCGGTGGAGGAACCTGATTTCGGTTTTGGCTTCGTTCAAACTTCTATTTAGCTCTTACCCTCTCTCGGTCAGTTGGCTTTAAAGCCTCTAGGCCTAACCACCCTCTGAAAGGGTGCTCACCAGCATGTTAATATTTGTTGCCAAAAGTTTGGCAAACTGCACATTCAGATATTAGTTCAGCATTGCCAGTAAGTAAGAAATAATTCCTAAAGACATTCGTTGGATTATTGAAGCACGAGTCCGATTGGCAGGTGAATCCTATGACTCTTTTGTTTCATTTCTGTCTGGTTTATGAAGAAGCACCTATGCTAAGAAAAGAAGAGCTAAAAATTAGGTGTTTGCTATAAAGGTGCACGCATGTCATGTAATACTCGTTGTCGTTCTTTAGGAATGGTGTCTAATAACCGCGAAGATAAAATTAAATTCATTAGGGATGGCATGAGTAAGGAGTCTTTAGATGACATATCATTGACTCTTGAGACGCATCCTAGTGGATATGTGTATCACGCAATTCCCATGTTACATACACAATTTCGAAAAGAAAGACAACAATTAAGTCTCGGGAATCTGACTTTAAAAGACCTTATTTGCTAATTTATAAGAAAATTGGATGGGAAGCTTGTCCTTGACGCATAGATGTCAATCAAGCCGTTACTCCTTGTAAATATTATTATATATTTGTCTTTAACTAATAATTATGATTTGTTTTGTTATTTTCTTTTATTTTCTCAAACAGGATCCAGAATTTTTGACTATCACGATTTATTTTACTTTTTAGCTAATAATTGTTATCTGGCCGGTACTAGTGCTATTATTACTCACCCCTTTTCAGGTTCAATAAATTCATCTCGTTATTGCACTCTTGAAGACATCCAGATTTGAGAAAGAAATACAAAAAAAATTAAAGCAACTTCAAGAAGACGAGTTGTAAACATATGTGTGTTTTATAGTACTAGTGCTGTTTCTAAGCCAGAGTTTGTTGAGGCAGCACAGGAATCTGGTAGGGTCATAGCTGAAAGGAATATGCACCAAGTATATGGCGGTGGAAATCTTGGAATAATAGGGTTCGTTTCAAGGACCGTACAGGAAGGAGGATATGCTCTTCCCTGCCAGAACAACCCATGATTTAATTGACCAACTTTTAGCATTTGAACCACAAATTGACCCTATCTTTTCCAAGATAAACTGGTCCAATAATGATCGTGGTAAGAAGCATCTGATAAATCAGGATCTTAACCTTTAATTTTCTTTTTATGATGTAAAATTTTAGCTAACCAAGTACTGTTTTCTAAACTCTTCTTCTACTTTTTAGACTTTGGGGATAATGTCTCAATTAGGTTTGGGGGAGGGGAATAGTTGACTAGTATCTTATTTTTATTTTTTGTTGTGTTGTTTTTATTTGATTTTTAGTAAAAATTTTCAAAAATTTAAAAAACAAAATATGTATATATTTTATGTTTTTATGTTTTTATGTTTTTAACTTGACTAACCAGATGGAATTGTGTTTGAGATAGCTGTGTAAGGAATTTCCACTCCTGAGACGTATCTCAACCCATTTCGTAACAAGTTAATTTTTGTTTATTTCCTTTTAAATTATTTAATTTGTGAATTCTCCATAATAGTGACTAAAGTGGATTTTTATATGCTCAGTTGACAGGTATTATCAACATGCATGGTAACATATGGACATGAGCTGTAAGTGAAAAGTTTGTAATATCCAGTGCTCTAGTTTATTAAAGGAAGCATCTAAAAGCAATGGAATAATAAAAAAAATATATGAAAAAAATGTGTAACCATGATTTTACTCAGTAACCAAGCGTCTTGCCTCAGTAATCAGAGATTGTTCGCGTCAAACAGTAAAAGCATGAGTTAATAATAATAAAGTTTCTACTTAGTAACCGGGCGTCTTGCCTCAGTAAGCAGAGATTGTTCGCGTCAAATGGTAGAACCTTTAAACATCCGAGATCTGAGTAATTAAGTCTGTAGGGGTGTCTTAACGCCTAGTGCCCTTAGGCCAACTGGTTTGGGAGTCATTGGCCCAAAGCACGCTACATAGATTAAAGATGTTATAAAAACAATCCATTGCTAAAAAAGTTTGAATTCTGATATAATTTTAGGACAAAAATTTTTACTCTCTTTTCAACTATACTTAGGAATATTGTAGGCACAATTATTTGATTAAAACCTTGTTGGTTGTGTATATGAAGAATTGTAAAAATAATTGGAGAATTTACTTATTTAGTAATTTAAAAAGAAAGAAAACAACTATTAACTTGGATTTAATTATTTAGCGACGGAAAATTCGTTTAGTCGAATTAAACAAACCGGGCCCAAAGTGTGTTGTGTAAGTTAACTAGATTTGGAATTAAATGGGTGGGACCCATGACTTACATCAAAAGTCATTATTTGTGATGTTGGTGTTTGAAATAGTAAATGTGGCATTTACTTCTCAAATCTACCACCACCTTTGAAAGTCAACACATTATTATTAACTTTGCTATTAGTTTTGGAAACTACTATTCCTCTTTCTCTCTCAAATGGGCGTGAGCCCTCTTCTCTCATTTAGAATTTTTGGTATCATGAGCCATCCTAAGCTTGATTTGAAATCTAGGGTTTATGGACTTTGATTTGGGATTTTTTGCTTGGAGCTTGATTTACCTAAATTGACTGTGTGGTTGTGTTTGTATGATGATGAATTGGATTTTTGCATCATTGGATTTGAGATAAATTGATTGGATCAAAAATTCAAAAATTCACAAGCATGGTCGAATGTACCATAGTGTGTGCTAATGGTGATTTTTTGAAAATTAGCAATTGGATGTGTTGTTGGCATGAAATGTATGTTAAATGTTGATTCAATTAGATTGAAATCAAATTGCATGATAATTTCTTTTCCATTGTCGTGAGCCTAAGCATGTTGTAGAATTGATTTTACTTCAATTTATGTTGGACATGAATTGGAATTAATGAGCATGATAAATTGGATTAATTAGTGTTTTGGAAACATTTGATTAGTTGATTAATTATGTTAATTACACTTGAATTGGATTAATATGTAATTTGGAATAATGTATTAATTTAATTTGTTGTAATTGGGCTTAATGTGCTTGGTTGGGCCAAGTATGGTTCTGGAAAATTGGGTTGGATCCAACTGGGCCTAAAACCATTTCCATAAAGTCCAAATATGACTTTTGGGCCTTTAAAAATTTAATTGGGCCTAAATTGATTTTTGGCATAGGGTGATTCATATTTGGGCCTTGGCATTTTTGGTTTGATCCATATTGGCCAAAACCCATGCCTAAAGAATTAATTGAAAGCCCATTGGACTTTAATTGAATAGTATTAGATACTAATTGGGCCTTTGAGACCCATGAAGATTAGATTTAGAATCCAAGTCTAAAAGGCACTATTAAAAGTGTAATTATTTAATTTGGAATTAAATATGAATTATTATTGGATACAATTTAAATTGGATTTAAAATTGTAGTTCGATATAATTCAAGAATACATACTTTGAGTATTTATTCTTAAACGAGTTGGACTCGTACAAATCAAATCATTGTTTGAACATTGGATGTTCATTAATTCAAAGATTAATTAATTGGATTAGATTGACTAAACAATATGCTTTGTGTGAATACTTGGATGTATTTGTATAAATAATGTATATCAGATGGATATTAGATGGGTGGGGGCAATTTTGGAAATTGTTGTAATAAATTTAGAATTTATTAAATTGGACCTGCGAGTCCAGCCTATTATCTCATATTCTCATTGTATTTCTCTTCTCACAAATTCCCCTCAATGTAAATGAGGTTTCTTTATTGTATTATGTAATTGGGTAGAAGTAGGAATAGTGCTAGCGGGAGAGAGGAAAATGAGAGAGGAAATAGAGATATTTGTTCTAGGAACAAATTTGTTATATATCCATCCGCATATCATTATTAATTTATTCGCGCCTTATTATGCTTTTAGAATGCATGTTTAAGGGTGTATGATGAGACCTAATCAAAGATAATAAATTGGTTACCAATTTATGCAAAAAACCATCACTTTAATATTAAGCGTTTTCTTTCCATTGAGTGGTTCTCTCTCAAGATCCAAGATTGGCATTGGTTTGTTGGCCAAAGTCAAGATCATTGTCCATCGCGGATGTGTTTGAACCACGAAAGCTTTGTTACATATCGCATGTCTTGGGCAGTTGTGATTTGTTGGCCAAAGTCAAGGTCACTTCTGTACATTGACGTGGATTACGAAGCATTCCCACTGTCAATGGGTCACGCTTAACTGGAATCATTAAGCTTGTTGAGCTAAAGCCAAGGCTTAGTTGATTCAAAGGAAAAAGGTTAAGATATATATATATATATATATATATATAATATATATATATTGGATATATATCTCGGACTTGAAGGTCCACCTACCGGATCTAGGAATTTGATATGATCCAATTGATCTTAGAGATCTACCTAGTTAAGTTTCATACAGCTTGTTGGCCAAAGTCAAGGTTGTGTGTTATTTAACGGGATCCTAGCCCACTAGGAAACTGGGTTTCCCGAGTACTCAACAGATGGTTAGAGGCTCGCCGAAAAATAGTGGGAGGCCAGTATTAAATTTTCAATTTCGTTTAATACTTGCTTACACTCGCTCTTTTATTTTAATTTATCGTTGTTATAAATATATTAGTTGGATTAATATTATTTTTTTGCTTTCTTTGAACAGTTGGACTGTTTTCACGCTACTCCACTTGTAGTTGGTTATATAGTTAGACTATAGTAACCATTATATTTTGAGTGTGCCTGATATCGTTGATTGAATAGTTGGACTATTGCAATTGAGATGGCTGGAAAGATTTCATTGGCGATAATGTCTTTAACGGCTCCAATTTTCCAGATTGGGAGATGAATCTCAGGATAGTCCTGGGAGCCGAGAAGTTACTCTATGTCATAGAGAAACCTCTCGGGCCTGAGCCCGGAGTTGAGCAAATAGTAGAGCATGAGCTTTGGAAGACTCATTGTGATGATAACTTTTGTGCTCAATCTATAATGCTTGCCGCAATGACTCCTCAATTTCGTCGTCAGAACAAAGGTTTGATCCTTATAGTATGATGTTGAAATTGAAGGATCTTTATAGATCTAATCTTAGATCTCAGAAGCACGAATTGCACAAGAAGCTCTTTCGCTCGCGTATGTCGGAGGGTACGTCTGTCACGCATTATGTGTCACAGATGATTGCTGACATCGAACAACTAGGTCAGCTGGGCATAACCTTCGAGGCCGAGACTTCTATAGATTTGATCTTACAGTCTTTGCCCGGCTGTTGGGGCGAGTTCATCATAAACTATAATATGATGAACCAAGAGAAGACTCTTGGAGAGTTGATGGCTGTGCTCAAGGAGCTAGAGCCAGAGCTTCTAAAGGGCAAGAAGCGCGAGGTGCACTTTACTTTGACATCCCAGGTGGCCAAGGCTTGGCCGAAGGCTTCTGGGGGTGTAAAGAAAAGGAAGAAAAAATGGCAAGGCTAAATCATCACTGTATTCTAGGAAGACTAAGGACATATCCTAAGACGTCTGCCTACATTGTGGTAAATGGGGTCACTGGAAGCGTGACTGCCGTGAGTGCAAGACAGAGTTGGAGGAAGTGAAGACGGGCAAGGCTCCAGCTTCAGGTATGTTTGTTATAAACATGTCCACTACTGGTTTTAAAAATTGAATTTTTGATTATGGATGTGGTACTCACATATGTACTAATTGTAGGACACAGAAACTGGGCGACGCATGCTGTCCTAGGCTCGCGCCCTAATTGGGAGTACGGAGTAGCCTGCGGGGGACTAAACCGGAGAATAATGGAGTCGCCACCCGGTGTGAACCGGGAAAATGAGATTAAGGCCGCACTCACCCCTCGCAAGGGAAGACCTTAAACCGTTGGGTTCGGAATGGTCCCTTACTTATGTCACTTGTAATGAAAGGATTTGTGTAATAATTTAATCAAGCTTAAGTAACACTTATTTCCAAGAGTATCGTGCTTCTAAATCCATATGCGCAAAAATAAAACTTACACCTAAATTTGCATATATTTCACATCTAAGATTGTATGCTTGAAAGTACATCAAAGTAGCAACGAACATACAACTTCATTGGCATATTGAATTCATGGAAACACAAGCACACACTAACCACACAAGCACACATAAATGAGAATCAAATAATGGCGAACATGTGATTTCATAGACATATCATAAACAAATAGCCATTACATGTCCTTGCATAAATAAAAGAGTCAACTAAGTATATAATGCAAAAAGACACTTAAGGATGCAATTAGGCATTAAAGTAAGCATGCTATGACGTGGTGAAAAAGAAGATAACTAATATGGACACAAACACACATGTGAGCACTTTTCAAGTGGTACGTGGAATTGTATCCCAAGTACAGACCGCATTACCGTCCATTCGGAATCGGCTACTGAATTTATGTATGGGTTTTCATCCGATATACTACAAGAAATAATACTCAAATGCTATCATGACATGGATATATGAATTGTAATACGTTAAGCCAAGACTAAGGGATAAATGATGCAATCAATGGAATAAATATGTTTTTCATTATGATGCGTACAAAAAAAAGGATGACTATATGAAACTTCGTATACCCGATTGAACACATCTTATATTCAACCGAATATACATCAACCGGCGCGGCAAAGCATCGTGGTAAAGGATTTTAACCCTCCAAATAGGGGACCTTTAATCCGACTTACTAAGCCCATGCGCTCAATTGCATCATGCATACAAAGAATAAAGACAATAACATCAAACTTAGTATGCCCGATTGAACATATCTCACATTCAACCGAACACACATCAACCGGCGCGGCAAAGCATCGTGGTAAAGAGTTTTAACCCCTCCAAATAGGGGACCTTTAATCCGATTTACTAAGCCCATGCGCTCGAATGCATCATACATACAAAGAATAAAGACAATAACATCAAACTTAGTATGCCTGATTGAACATATCTTATATTCAACTGAACACACATCAACCGGCGCGGCAAAGCATCTTGGTAAAGGGTTTTAACCCTCCAAATAGGGGACCTTTAATCCGACTTACTAAGCCCATGCGCTCGATTGCATCATGAATAAACAAGTAACATGCAGAATTCAAATGATGAAAAATAAATAAATCAAAGCAATATAAAATAAAAGAAGGTGTCATTTACTCAAGCGGTACGTTGAGTTGTATCCCGAGTACAGATCATACTACCTTCCACTCGGAATCGGCTATGAAATTTATGTCCGGGTTTCCATCCGATATACCGCGAGAGTTGACACATCTTTCATTTTATTCCAAGGCAACAACATACAATATTTCACAATTCATGCACTTTCTATCTATTCAAGAGCCACAACATGCTTCATTCAAAAATAATCATGCAAACGAAACTCAATAAATAATAAAAATACAACTGAAAACAAGTGTGAAAAATACCCTCAGGTCTAACCTTTTCTGTCGACTTTCGGACTTGCGTTTCATGGCCGTCGGAAGGGCTATCACTCCGCAACTCTTCCGGTTCACCGGTTTGCGTTTTACCTCGCTGTTTCGCTGTTCAAACTACTGTTTTGACCTCCGTTTTGCTGCTGTTTTCTCGCGGTTTCACTGCCATATTGTTGCCGTATTTTGGTCACTGTTTTTGGTGTTTTAGGCTACTGTCTTGGGTGTTTTGGAGGGCTGTTCGGGGGGTAGTTTTTGTCACTGTTTGGGGGTGTTTTAGGGGCTATACCAGGGACTGGATTACTCTCGGTTTACTCACTGTTTTGGGGTGATTTGTTCACTGGTTTTGTGGGGTTAAGAGGTACGGTTTATGGCTGTGATGCGTGGAGGTTGGCAGATGGTGAAGACGTGATTAGTGCGTGGGCCGGTGAGCTACTTATAATTTTTTTCGTTTGAGGAGTGAAAAGGCTGGTGAGGGGCACTTATGTTTGTTTTCTTTTTTTTATACCCTCACTGTCGAGAGAGAGACGTGATGGTGGTGTGTGTATAGGTGTGGATATGGGTGCAGGTGGTGTGGATTGAAGGTTAGTGAGTGGGGCATGTGGCGTTATGGGCTTTTAACGTGAAGGTTGCATGTTTTTTAACGTCAGTGGCTGAGTGTTAGGGCTTGAGGTGTTAGCTATGTGTGTTCAGTGCGTGAATGTGGCTTAGCGTGGAGGTGTTTTGAGAGAAGGGGATGCCGTGAGTGAGAGAGAGAGCTGAGGTTTATGTGTTTGCTCTTTTTTTTGTATTTTGCCGTGAGTTGTGAGGAGTGTCCAGGGAGTGCATGTCTTGGTTAGAGGTTGTTTATATAGAGAAGGGTTAGGGTTTATCCTTGTCTCACAAGGAAGGGATTTTGGCATTAAAGAGAGGATTTGATTTGGTGTTGGATAAGGAAATCAATGGATATGATGGAGACAAGATTGGTTTAGATTAGGAAGTCAATATCTTTAAATTGGTTATGAGTGATTTAATTAGGCATGACATCTTTTTAATTTAGTATATGATTTTGTTTAGTTAGGAAGTTAATATATTTGATTTATCTAAATTAGGCATGATTATATTTTATGTTTATTTAATAGGTAAATGGTTTAATTATTTTATTTAATTCAATTACATTATTTAATTAATATTTAATTTAATTTGGGTGTATTTTAGGGGCTATGGGCTTGTGGGCCTCTCTTGGTGGGCTACGTGTTGTGTTGGTTTGGTGAGTGGGTTTGGGCCAAGATTAAAGGGTTCTGGGTTTTGTTAGGCTAAATGTGATTTAAAACGGAGGTCCACCAACGAGACCGAAACTAAACAAGCGAGTAAAATTAGACAAAGTACTGATTTCCATCTTTTCCCTTCCGACGTCCGTTTCCCGCGGCTTCCGCGACTTAAAATGTAGTGCCTCCAAATGAGACTCATCATCGGGATTTATATGTAAAAATACAGTGCCTACAGTCGCCCCCACTTTGATGGGACTTGTGTAACGTGTAACAGTGACAATCCTATCAAAGTTATGCAATGCATTTTCACTTACCTGGCTCGCCAGCTGCCACTTGACTTGCCATGTGTTGCGTGGAGTTGATGTTGTGCTGTACCTGGCATGTTAAACCTCATACCCGAGGTGTCGCAGTTGCGTCTCCGTACCTAGAGTGTCGCAGTGGTATACCCGGAGTGCCGTACCTGGCGTGATAAACTCATACCTAAGGCGTCGCAGTAATATCTCCATACCGGAGTGCCGTACCTGCCGTGCTAAACCTCATACCCAAGGCGTCGCAGTAATATCTTCATACCCGGAGTGCCGTGCCTGGCGTGCTAACCTCATACCCAAGGCGTCGCAGTAATATCTTCATACCCGGAGTGCCGTGCCTGGCGTGCTAAACCTCATACCCAAGGCGTCGCAGTAATATCTCCATACCCAGAGTGCCGTACCTGGCGTGCTAAACCTCATACCCAAGGCGTCGCAGTAATATCTCCATATCCGGAGTGCCGTACCTGGCGTGCTAAACCTCATACCCAAGGTGTCGCAGTAATATCTCCATACCCGGAGTGCCGTACATGGCGTGCTAAACCTCATACCCAAGGCGTCACAGTAATATCTCCATACCCGGAGTGCCGTACCTGGCGTGCTAAACCTCATACCCAAGGCGTCACAGTAATATCTCCATACCCGGAGTGGCGTACCTGGCGTGCTAAACCTCATACCCAAGGCGTCGCAGTAATATCTCCATACCAGGAGTGCCGTACCTGGCGTGCTAAACCTCATACCCAAGGCGTCGCAGTAATATCTCCATACCCGGAGTGCCGTACCTGGCGTGCTAAACTGATGTCTCTATACCAGGAGTGCCGTACCTGGAAAAATTGATCTGATGTCTCCATACCCGGAGTGCCATACCCGGCAAAACTGATCAGATATCTCCATACCCGGAGTGCCGTACCCACCAAAATTGATTCTGTATCTCCATACCCGGAGTGCCGTACCCAGCAAAACTGATCTGTTGTCAATGTGGGCCTCGCCCCGAGAGTGTCATACCCGGCTAGACTGATGATGATAAGGATGTGGGCCTCGCCCCCATAGTGCCATACCCGGCCAGACTGATGCTGATAAGGATGTGGGCCTCGCCCCTAGAATGCCATACCCGGCCAGACTGATGCTGATAAGGATGTGGGCCTCGCCCCCAGAGTGCCATACCTGGCCAGACTGATGCTAATAAGGATATGGGCCTCGCCCCATGAGTGCCATACCCGGCCAGACTGATACTGAAATGGGCCTCGCCCCTAGACTGATACTGATGTGGGCTTCGCCCCCAAACTGGTACTGATGTGGGCTTCGCCCCCAGATTGATGCTGATGTGGGTATTGTCCTCAAACTGATGTGGGCCTTGCCCCAACACTGTTACTGATGTGGGCCTCGCCCCAAACTGGTACTGATGTGGGCCTCACCCCAACACTGTTACCGATGTGGGCCTCGCCCCAGATTAATACTAATATGGACCTCAACCCTGGGACTCATCCCTAAGACTGGTATTGATGCGGGCCTCGGCCCTAAAACTGATGTGGGCCTCGCCCCAACACTGTTACTGATGTGGGCCTCACCCCAGATTGATACTGATATGGGCCTCAACCCTGGGACTCGTCCGTAAACTGCTGATGTTATATTGATGCTTCTGATTGGCTTTCATTTGCCGCTTTCTCTTTTCTTCTTCTTCAAAACCTGGGAATACAAAACAAACACAAAATGAATGCCAAAATGTGTTACGTGTATGCATGCAAGCATGAGTGTACTCCACTTTGGAACGCCATTTTCGGCAACTGTTGTGGTAGCGGTCCATTTCTGAACCGTGCTGTCCGAGAATGTGGCTCATTTTTGAGCCGTTACTTGATGAGGTGGTCTTTGCCGCTACAATCCTGCGAATACAAAACAAAATTGTATGTATGTGATATGTATGCATGTATGTATGGATGCATGATGCTGATGCGGGCCTCGCCCCTAACCGATACCGATGTGGGCCTCGCCCCCAAATTAATACTGATCTGGGCCTCGCCCCCAAACTGATGCGGATGTGGGCCTCGCCCCTAAACTCATACTAATGTGGGCCTCGACCCTCGGGACTCATCCCCAAACAGATACTGATGTAGGCCTCGGCCTTGGGACTCATCCTCAAACTGATGCTGATGTAGGCCTCGGCCCTGTGACTCATTCCCAAACTGATGCTGATGTGGGCTCGCCCCCAACTGAGACTGACATGGGCCTCGCCCCTAGACTGATAATGATATGGGCCTCGCCCCAAACTAATATTGACGTGGGCCTCGCCCCAAACTGATATGGGCCTCGCCCCCAGCTGATACTGATGTGGGCATCGCCCCCAGACTGATACTGATATGGGCCTCGCCCCAAACTGATACTGATGTGGGCCTGGCCCCCCAAATGATATTGATATGGGCCTCGCCCCCAGACTGATACTAAAATGGGCCTCGCCCCTGTGATTCATTCCTGAAGACTGCTGATATTGTACTGTTGCTGCTTCTGGTTGGCTTGCATTTGACGCTTTCTCTTTTTCTCCTTTGAAACATGTTATTACAAAACAGAACAAGCACAAAAAGGATGCAAATATGTTACGTGTATGCATGCATGCGTGAATGAGTTTCCCATCCCGTTGGGTTAGGTCTTCTGCTAATTCTCTTGGCGGCTGCTTGGACTTTTGACAAGTCTGCCATCTTCCCTAACAAACGGGTATCTATGATGGCTTTCAAGACAAAAGGGGGTTAATATGATGTATGTATGCATGGGGTGCATGAGATGCATGTAACATATATAACATACTAAATCAACTAAAATTTTCAAATAAATCGGCCCGTTATCATTTTAGAAGCTTTTGGGCTAACTGTCATAGGAGTGAACTCGTCCCAGTTTAAATGGCCCAATGAGTTCACATCTCATGGCAATGAGCCCAACTAAATCCAAATGGTAATGTTCCGAACACAAGCACAAAGTGGCCCATCAATCACTTAGAAGCCTTTGGCCCAATCGTCATAAAATACATTCTTGTCCCAGTTTAAATGGCCCAACAAGCCCATATCATATTACAAATGGTCCAAATGGATCCAAACGACGATGTTCCCAAACACAAGCATAAAAGAAAGATAATGCAAACATAAAACAATGATTTCTACAGAATGACCCATCAATGTTTCGGAAGCTTTGGGCCTAGTGGTTATAAGGTATGAACTCGCCCCAGTTTAAATGGCCCAGCAAGTTCGCATTTCCGACAATAGTCCAACTGCATCCAAATGAGGATGGTCCACAAGCACATAATCAAGGAAATAATTGTTACTTTAACCATACAAACCCGGTCTATGGGTGGGTTCGCAAGAGTGTAGACAAAGGCTCTCACCGGCGAAGGATGGCCCATAACTAGGTCTCCCCAATCAAGGGTTCGAGCGGCCAAGTGAGCGCACCCTTTTTTATACACTAAGGTACGTGCCAGTGAGCTATGGTGTGTGACCGACTGTCAAATGGACTTCCCGTTGTAGATTCCCCAGAGGGAGGGTGGAGCGAGGCTCACTTAAATACCCAAGCCTCTTAGGCTCTTATCGCTTGGTGTCAGGAATAAACAACGAGTCCTCCAAATTAGTCCATCACAATAGGCTACGACTAGATGGCTATCTAGGTGCCTTCACAGCTTTTCCTTCTAGAAAGGTAGTGAGTGAAGGAAGACACCAAACCATTACCTAGCCTCAAAATGCCTTTGATTAAACCCCCATTTTATCCACTATAGACACGGTCAATTAGAACATAAATCCAAACATTACAAGAAAATATTTCGGGGCCGATTCTCTATCCCCAGTGGAGTCGCCAGACTGTGGGACACAGAAACTGGGCGACGCATGCTGTCCTAGGCTCGCGGCCTAGTTGGGAGTACGGAGTAGCCCGCGTGGGACTAAACCGGAACATAATGGAGTTGCCACCCGGTGTGAACAGGGAAAATGATATTTAAGGCCGCACTCACCCCTCGCAAGGGAAGACCTCAAACTTTTGGGTTCGGAATGGTCCCTTACTTATGTCACTTGTAATGAAAGGATTTGTGTAATAATTTAATCAAGCTTAAGTAACATTTATTTCCAAGAGTATCATGCTTCTAAATCCATATGCTCAAAAATAAAACTTACACCTAAATTTGCATATATTTCACATCTAAGATTGCATGCTTGAAAGTACATCAAAGTAGCAACGAACATACAACTTCATTGGCATATTGTATTCATGGAAACACAAGCACACATAAAGGCGAATCAAATAATGGCGAACATGTGATTTCATAGACATATCATAAACAAATAGCCATTACATGTCCATGCACAAATAAAAGAGTCAACTAAGTATATAATGCAAAAAGACACTTAAAGATGCAATTAGGCATTAAAGTAAGCATGCTATGACGTGGTGAAAAAGAAGATAACTAATATGGACACAAACACACATGTGAGCACTTTTCAAGTGGTACGTGGAATTGTATCCCAAGTACAGACCGTATTACCGTCCATTCGGAATCGGCTACGGAATTTATGTCTGGGTTTCCATTCGATATACTACAAGAAATAATACTCAAATGCTATCATGACATGGATATATGAATTATAATACGTTAAGCCAAGACTAAGGGATAGATGATGCAATCAATGGAATAAATATGTTTTTCATTACGATGCGTACAAAGAAAATGATGACTATATGAAACTTCGTATACCCGATTGAACACATCTTATATTCAACCGAATATACATCAACCGGCGCGGCAAAGCATCGTGGTAAATGATTTAACCCCTCCAAATAGGGGACCTTTAATATGACTTACTAAGCCCATGCGCTCGATTGCATCATGCAAACAAAGAATAAAGACAATAACATCAAACTTAGTATGCCCGATTGAACATATCTCACATTCAACCGAACACACATCAACCGGCGCGGCAAAGCATCGTGGTAAAGGGTTTTAACCCCTCCAAATAGGGGACCTTTAATCTGACTTACTAAGCCCATGCGCTCGATTACAACATACATACAAAGAATAAAGACAATAACATCAAACTTAGTATGCCCGATTGAACATATCTTACATTCAACCGAACACACATCAACCGACGCGGTAAAACATCGTGGTAAAGGGTTTTAACCCCTCCAAATAAGGGACCTTTAATCCGAATTACTAAGCCCATGTGCTCGACTGCATCATGAATAAACAAGCAACATGCAGAATTCAAATGACGAAAAATAAATAAATCAAAGAAATATAAAACAAAAGAAGGTGCCATTTACTCAAGCGGTACGTGGAGTTGTATCCCGAGTACAGATCATACTACCGTCCATTCAGAATCGGCTATGAAATTTATGTCCGGGTTTCCATCTGATATACCGCGAGAGTTGACACATCTTTCATTTTATTCCAAGGCAACAATATACAATATTTCACAATTCATGCACTTTCTATCTATTCAAGGGCCACAACATGCTTCATTCAAAAATAATCATGCAAACGAAACTCAATAAATACTAAAAATACAACTGAAAACAAGTGTGAAAAATACCCTCAAGTCTAACTTTAGTATGCCTGATTGAACATATCACTCCGTATTGTTGCCGTATTTTGGTCACTGTTTTTGGTGTTTTAGGCTACTGTCTTGGGTGATTTATGAGGGCTGTTCGGGGGCAGTTTTTGTCACTGTTTGGGGTGTTTTAGGGGCTGTTCCAGGGACTGGTTTACTCTCGATTTACTCACTGTTTTGGGGTGATTTGTTCACTGGTTTTGTGGGGTTAAGAGGTACGGTTTATGGCTGTGATGCGTGGAGGTTGGCAGGTGGTGAAGACGTGATTAGTGCATGGACCGGTGAGCTACTTATAATTTTTTTCGTTTGAGGAGTGAAAGGGCTGGTGAGGGGAACTTATGTTTGTTTTCTTTTTTTTTTATACCCTCACTGCCGAGAGAGAGACGTGATGGTGGTGTGTGTATAGGTGTGGGTATGGGTGCAGGTGGCGTGGATTGAAGGTTAGTGAGTGGGGCATGTGGCGTTATGGGCTTTTAATGTGAAGGTTGCATGGTTTTTAACGTCAGTGGCTGAGTGTTAGGGCTTGAGGCGTTAACTATGTGTGTTCAGTGCGTGAAGGTGGCTTAGCATGGAGGTGTTTTGAGAGAAGGGGATGTCGTGAGTGAGAGAGAGAGCTGAGGTTTATGTGTTTGCTTTTTTTTTTTTTGTATTTTACCGTGAGTTGTGAGGAGTGTCCAGGGAGTGCATGTCTTGGTTAGGGGTTGTTTATATAGAGAAGGGTTAGGGTTTATCCTTGTCTCACAAGGAAGGGATTTTGGCATTAAAGAGAGGATTTGATTTGGTGTTGGATAAGGAAATCAATGATATGATGGAGACAAAATTGGTTTAGATTAGGAAGTCAATATTTTTAAATTGGTTATGAGTGATTTAATTAGGCATGACATCTTTTTAATTTAGTATATGATTTTGTTTAGTTAGGAAGTTAATATATTTGATTTATCTAAATTAGGCATGATTATATTTTATGTTTTATTTAATAGGTAAATGGTTTAATTATTTTATTTAATTCAATTACATTATTTAATTAATATTTAATTTAATTTGGGTGTATTTTAGGGGCTATGGGCGTGTGGGCCTCTCTTGGTGGGCTAGGTGTTGTGTTGGTTTGGTGAGTGGGTTTGGGCCAAGATTAAAAGGTTATGGGTTTTGTTAGGCTAAATGTGCTTTAAAACGGAGGTCCACTAGCGAGCCCGAAGCTAAACAAGCGAGTAAAATTCGACAAAGTACTGATTTCCTTCTTTTCCCTTTCGACGTCCGTTTCCCGCGGCTTCCGCGACTTAAAGGTAGTGCCTCCAAATGAGACTCATCATCGGGATTTATATGCAAAAATACAGTGCCTACACTGATGTGCATGATCTGCTGATTAGCAGGATATTGGCTTCAGATGAGATCGACCTACAAGTCAGAAACGGGACAAGAGTCGTTGTTTTTGCCGTTGGGACCTATATTTTGTATATGCTCTTGGGGCATGCAATTACATTGGGTGACTGTTATTTTGTACCTAGTTTGACTAAGAAACATCATCTCTGTATTTTATTTAACCCGTTGCGGGTGTACCTTTGTATTCTGGAACACTAGGTGTTTTGTATATAACGATAACATTTTGATATGTATAGCAGATGTTAATAATAGTCTTTATATTTTGAATATAAATGAATCTCAAACATATAACATGACAAACAAAAAGCTCAAATTGAGTAATTCTAATGAGACATATTTGTGGCATTGTCGTCTGGGATGCATTAACAAGACTCATATATCCATTCTTTGGAAGAATGAATACTTGGACGGATTTGATTCTAATTCAAATGACGTATGCAAATCTTGTTTATTAGGTAAAATACCTAAAACGCCTTTTAGCGGTAAGTGTGTATGTGCCACCGAGCTGTTAGCCCTCGTTCATTGTGACGTATGTGAGCCCATGTCTAGCCAGGCTAGAGGTGGATATGAATACTTCTTAACCTTTACGGATGTTGCATCGCGTTATGGTTATGTGTATCTTATGACACACAAGTCGGAAACTTTTGAGAAATTCAAAGCGTTTCGACACTAAGTAGAAAAACAGACCGGGAAAAGTATTAAAACATCACGGTTGGACCGTGGTGGAAAATACTTGAGCAATGAGTTTCTACATTACTTGAAAGAGTATGGTATTCTTTCACAGTGGACTTCTCCCGGAACACCTGAATTGAAAGGTGTGTCTGAACGGAGAAACCGAACTTTGTTGGACATGGTAAGGTTAATAATGAGTCGTACTAAGCTATCAATTTCCTTTAGGGGATACGTATTGAACAGTGCAATACTTATTTTAAATAAGGTTTTGTCAAAATCTGTTGGACAGACTCCATTTGAAATATGGATAGGAAAGAAACCGGGTTTCTCATTCCTGAAGATTTGGGGATGCTAGACATATGTTAAACGTTTGGATGGTACCAAACTAGAACCCAAATCGGATAAATGCCTATTTGTAATTGGTTATCCTAAGGAAACCAAAGGATATCATTTCCACAACCCATAAGAGAACAAAATATTTGTTGCTCTCCATGCGGTTTTCCTTATAGGAATTCCTAAATGCAGTGGTAAGTGGGAGGAAAGTAGAACTCGATGAAAATTGGAGTGATACTGTTCCTGGCACTGATCCCCTCACGGAACACGAACAGTTCATCAGGGATGAGACTGTTCCATAATCTTCTAATACACAAGAACCACGTAGGTCAGAGAGAGTCAGAAAACAACCTTAGAAGTATGGGTTTCTGATCTCACCTCATGTAGATATCAATCATATTGAGGAAGACGGACCGGCTACGTATGAGGTAGTGATACAAGGTATTGACTCCACTTTATGGCAAACTGCCATGATAGTCCAAAATGGATTCCATGTATACAGCCAAGTTTGGACACTGGTTGATGTACTAGAAGGCATTGTGCCTATTGGTAGCAAATGAGTCTTCATAGTGAAGACAAATTTGGATGACAACATACAAACGTACAAAGCTAGGCTTGTAGCGAAAGGGTATCGTCATCAACATGGTGTTGATTACGACAAAACCTTTTACCCATTGCCATGATTAAATCCATTCGGATAATACTTGTTATTACTGCATATTTCAATTATGAAATATGGCAGATGGATGTCAAAATCACTTTCCTTAACGGAAACCTTTTGAAGGATGTTTACTAGCAACACCCTGATGGATTTGTCATGCCAGAACATGCAAACAAGGTTTGCAAGTTAAATCGATCCATATATGGATTGAAACAAGCATTGCGTTCTTGGAACCAATGCTTTGATAAGATCATAATGGTATATGGTTTCATTCAAAACAGAAATGATTCTTGTGTATATAAGAAGGTTAGTGGGAGCGCACTGACAATGATTGTCCTATACGTTGATGATGTATTGCTTCTTAGCAATGAAATTCCAATATTAAAATCGGTGAAAGCTTGGCTTTCATTAAAATTCTCCATAAAAATACTTGGTAGAGGCAACCTTTATTCTAGGATTAAGGATCTACTGGGATATATCTAAAAGTTGTTGGCACTCTCCGAGAACTCGTACATTATCACATGACGTCTCTTTATATAAGGACATATGTCCTAAAACACAAGATGAGAGAGATTCAATGAGTCAAATCCCGTTCGCTTCTGCAGTCGGATCGATCATGTATGACATGATATGTACGCGACCTGGTATCTCATATGCTTTGGACATCTGCAGTCACTATCAGGCCGATCCAGGTGATGGTCACTGGATTGATGTAAAGAAAATCCTTGAGTATCTTAGATGAACTAAGGATGATTTCTTCGTCTATGGAGAATGACAACTTGAGGTGATTGGGTTCACCGATGCAAGTTTCCAAACCGATAAAGACGACTGTAAGTCGCATTAAGGGTACTTATTTTGTTTGAACAACGGAACAGTGAGCTGGAAATCTTACAAGCAAGATACTGTTGCCGATTCAACAATAAAAAATGAATACATTATTGCGGCTGAGGTAGCAAAAGAAGCATTTTGGATCTATAAATTTCCTAATTAGATTAGCAGTAGTTCTGTTAGCGGCTGAGCTGGGCTACATCATAAGCTAAGGAATTACGGTCTCATCAATGATCCAAGTATGTACTTCGATGGTTTCATCTGATTCGTGAGATCATACATCGTGGCGATGTCAAGATCAAAAGATCATTTCAGATGATAACCTTGCATATCCGCTAACGAAAGCGATTTATCAGCATAAGCATGAGCGACCCGTACATAGTTAAGGTGTTGGACACTTGAATGATTGGCTATAGGCCAAGTGGGAGATTGTTGGACAATTATGACCCATAGCATCACTATTTGTAAAAGATATGGTGTTCTTTGTACAAATTAACTATGTGACAAAGGAAATTGCTCTTTTATCATTTTGTAATTGGATTACTCGGATATATAAATGATAAAAGTCCATATGATTAGAACCGGATTAATAAGATATGAGACGGTATTAATCCATGAAAGGTTTAATCATTAAATATCCATAGTCGTAGTATTATTGAGACTGGACATCGATAATGCGGAATAGGCTAGTATTACACTTGTGTGCATTATGGAAGCTTAACAACATAGTTCTCATATATTTGGGTATTGGATACTGATGCAAGTGTAATATGAGGTTCTGTTTTCCGATGGTACGGGAACAGCTTCGCTCTGGATAGACCCTTTGGAATCCCATTGGTAGTATGACTATGTTTCTATGGGTATCCGAATCAGGGTAGGTGTATATGGTCTTAACCTGATACTTGCATCGCTAATACTTGCGACAATCAGTATGCTTTTGTTTTAGTCTTCCGGGGCTTTAACAGGTTCTGTGTACGCCTCTTCTACGTATACTGAGAATCGTAGTGTATTGGGTGTAATGTCGAGATGGAAGTATCACTTCAGTGATATGGAGAAGATGATCACGCATGGATACAGAACTAGTACTCTTAAATGCTGCAGCTATCGGGATAATATGACTAGGTCATGATTATCCGATTAAAGAAACTAGTTGCTAGTGATCCGATATATGCTTAGTATCTGGCAGACACAATTCCAGCCCCAGGCCTAGCATGTGACATCCGATACTGGATCATAATACGCAATACATTGTATACAATGCCTGATACAGATTATATATATTCCATGTTGAATATATTTCTGGAGAATTCGGTAGGCACAATGCTTTGCTAGAAGCCAACCATGTCTTGTAAATCGGTGAGAACGTGGTACGCGGTACGCACGTGTAAGATATTCCGACAACCGTATTTACTACCAATATATCCAGGAATCTCTTGGGTCGCTTCCCAAAGATTTACCGATGACATTTGACTCGAACAGAATTAATCTGGGATTAATTACGGTAAGAATTTTATCTGGGATTAAATTCATCTAGAAGAGAGAACGTGATTAATTTGGAATTAATCGGCAAAGTAAATTTAATAGTTAAATTGAATTTTACTATTTAATTTATTTAATTGGGCTAAAATAATATATTAGATATATTAATTGAAATTGGATTTCAATGCGGAATTAAATTGGATTTTAATTCTAGCGAACGGATTAATTTGGAATTAATTTGTAAGCGACTTTCGTAATAATTTTGCGAGGGATTGTTATTTAATAAAATTGGATTTAATTATTTAGCGATGGAAAATTCGTTTAGTCAGATTAAACGAACCGGGCCCAAAGTGTGTTGTGTAAGTTAACTAGATTTGGAATTAAATGGGTGGGACCAATGACTTACATCAAAAGTCACTATTTGTGATGTTGGTGGTTGAAATAGTAAATGTGGCATTTACTTCTCAAATCTACCACCACCTTTGAAAGTCAACACATTATTATTAACTTTGGTATTAGTTTTGGAAACTACTATTCCTATTTCTCTCTCAAATAGGCGTGAGCCCTCTTCTCTCATTTAGAATTTTTGTTGCAAAAATTCTACAAGATAGCACTTAAAGGAGTTAATTAATGTGATAGGGAAACTCACCCAAGAGTTTGGAACTCAAAAGGAAAGCTTAGAGCTTCAAGAACAAAGAAAGTTTTGATCATTGTAATTTTTCCACAACTCACTTGATTATTCACACACGAATTATGCTTAGAGATCCTGTGGCATGTCTAGGACTCTAACAGAAACAACAACCTAAACCAGCGACATGAAACCACCAGAAACAATGTATAACAACCAAAAATAGCGTGAAACAACCAGTGAGAAGGGATGCAGAAACAGCAAACCAGAATCAACAAAACAGCAAACCAGAAATAGTGAACCAGCAACCAGAAACAGCGAACCAGCAACCAAAAATAGAACCAAACCTTGAAACCAAGCTTTAAACCTTCTGACGACGGCCTAACGCACTTTCGAGAAAGCAACTTAAAAGGTAAGACCTGAGAGCACATTTACCATACTTATTTTCTAGTTCCGGACGCTGCATTCCTGGCTGGACATGAAATACGTCCAGCCGGGTATGCGAAGTCCTACATGAAAAATGGCCAACTCTCTGGCCACATCTATTCTTTGGCATTTTGTTATTTATTTATGCGCTTTTATCGTCATTTTATTATTTCACCTTTATTTTGTTTATGTTTGTTCATATTGATGATTATCCGTATATGCATGGTTATATTTTTTTTTGTCCATTTACATTGGGTTGATGATTACGTATCTTATTATCCCTTACGGTATATCGGATGGAAACCCGAATATAAATTTCATAGCCGAATCTGAATGGATGGTAGTGTTGTTTGTACTTGGAATACAACTCCACGTGCCACTCAGAAAAAAATCATATATGCGTGATTGACCCCTTTTCTGTTTGCCGTTTATCTTAATGAATCATTTGCTTTTGAAATTTTTATTATAATTTTCGTTATCGCACCTCGTATTTTTTAATTTAATATGCTTTTGGATGCTTTTGGAACTATGTTATTGTGATTATTATTTTATTTGGGTGTGTTATTACATTTTTTATTCGCTTTTATGCGTGAATTGCATTAAGACTTGATTATACCATTGTGTGAACCTGTACATTATACTGGCATAAGTAAAAGACCATTCTGAACCCAATGGTTTGAGGTCTTCCCTTGCGAAGCGTGAGTGTGACCTTAAATCTTTCCCAGTTCACGCTAGGTGGTGACTCCTTTATTCTCTAGTTTTGTCCCTCATGGGCTAATCCATACTCTCTACGGGCTGCGAACCCAACAATGTCGTGGTCGCCAAGCATCATAGGCATAGCGGTAAACCCCACTTCGCTCCTACAGATGGCGACTCCACTGGGGATAGAGAATCGGCCCCGAAACAATGCCTTGTAGTTTTCGTGGCTTGGCTTTGGTTAACCAAGTCTCATATATTTTGCATACCCTTCTTACCCCCAATGGCGTCATGTATCGTGAAGTCGCTTTCACTCAAGGCGTTAAATCATTATATGATGATCACTCGTTGGCACGTACCCTATGGTATAAAAAAGGCGTGCTTACTTGGTCGCTCGAATCCTTGAGTGATGAGACCTAGTTGTGTGTAACCCTTTGCCGATGAGGGCCTTATCCATACCCTTGTAAGCCCACATACGAACCATAGTTATGTTTCCTATAGAAGCTGCCCCCATGCTAGTGTTTGGACCCATTATCATTTGGATCCATTTGGGCTTCTCGTCATAGGATACGAACTTGATGGGCCACTTAAACTGGGACGAGTTTATATCTTATGATGATTGGGCCAAAAGTTTTCAAAGCAACGATGGGCCACGTGTTAGAGCCTCTTATAATTTGAAGTTATTTAGCCACCTTATCGCAGAAGTGTAAACCTGTTGGGCCTTTTCAACTGGGACAAGTTTACAGCTCGCGATAATCTGATTGAACGCTTAAAAATAATAACGGGCCAACTTGTATGAAAACCTTGATGAGCTTAGAAGGTCCAAACATGATCCGAATATGCCAGATGCATGAGTTTGATATCTGCACTGGTTTTCATCCAGGAAGGGTACGCCTTGTTATGGAATATTTATATACTTTTGGAGATCTCCAAGTCCATCTCTGCCACAACCGTGATTACCGAGGGCCCAATTCGTTGTTTCTGGACAATGGCACGATCCCCGTAATAGGCTTAGTCAATCTTGTAAATGGGCGGTCTTTATCTTTTACTGATGAAAAGGAACTGAGGTAGCCAAAACTCACCCCTATAGCATAGGAGAGAACAATTTTGTGTACCCCACATTGGTGCATAAAATGAGCCATACCTAGGGCATAAATGGACTTACCACAGGTGTGGGTGGAATAAGGTCGGAAGGGTATATGTTATTTTGATAACCACATTTATCTCATGCATCTCATGCATACACGTATCATACTAACCCATTGTCTTAACAGCCATCATAGATATCCATTGGGTTAGAGAAGAAAGAAGACTTGTCAAGAAGAGGTTAGCAAGCATGGATGCGTCAGGCAGTGAAGGATCCCGCATGGATCAATTGGAGACCAACATCACCAAAATTACTGAGCAACTACAAGCTTTGACCAACGTTGTGGCCAATCTGACAGTACCCCACACAGTGGGACTAGAAAACAACGAGGATGGAATGCGTGGGGAGCCCCCGAATAGGGTGAGCGAAGAAATCCATATTTTTGATGATGACATGGCTGAGTATGCCGCGGGAAGGATAGTCGGGCCTCAAACAGAGTTACAAAAAGTCAGAGAACAAGTAGAGTCAGTTACCCACAAGATGAAGGGAAAACATGAAGATCTATTAGACTATGATGCGATGACTTTCGAAGAATAGTTGCCCCTAGTTTAAGATGTCTGTCATGGCCAAGTTCAACGGAAACGGAGATCCTAGGGTCCATCTCCGACAATATGTTTCAGTGATGAGTTCAATGGGTTTTTCAAAGCGCCGGGTGCAGAAGATGTTTGGGATGTCACTGGAAGGAGCACCCGTAGTATGGTATCATGGCTTGGTGAGAAAGGTCAGGGATGACTAGAGGGCATTAGCGGAGGCCTTTCTGAACCAATATGTCACGGACATGGAGATAGACTTGTCGCTCCGTGACCTAGAAAACACCAAACAGAAGCTAGAAGAGACCTTCAAAGATTATTTGGATCGTTGGAGAAGCCAGCTCTTGAAGATGCAGACACGGCCCTCGGAGAAGAACCAGATTAATATGATCATTAAGGGCACCAAGCCCTCCATTTATAACAAGCTGAGAATGATGACCTACATGATTAACGACTTTTGATAGTTAAAAGAAACTGTCATGGATATCGAGAAGGAGAAAGCCGAGAACAGAAAGTTTTACGGCCAGAATAGAAAGACCATTGGGGGGCCTTCAGAGACCAAGCTCGCTCATTCTGAGGTCGCCGCCATCAGAAACAGGCAATTCTCCAATTTTGGTAGACCTTTGTCAAATGTGTTTGAAAAGCTGAAGAGGCAATGACTACTAAAACCCTTAGAACCTAAACCACTTCCAAACCTTGTGCCACGCCACCTCGACCTAAACCTATACTGTCAATACCATCAACAAAAAGGCCACGAAACTGACAATTGCACATGCCTTAGGCATGAGATCCAAGACCTTATTGACACCCATAAGATATCCGACCCGGAAAAAGAACAACCCAACACAGACGGAAACCCTCTACCTAACTACTACTCTGTTCCACCACCCACCTATATGATCAACTCTGGCCTGCCTGAAAGCTTTGTCCTCCAAACTCTCAACCACCAAGCTTCTTCCATGGGGATATGGGATAGCAATAGTGAAGATGAAATGGAGCAAGGGAGAGATTTCTGGGAAAACTTCTCGAGCAGTGATGAAGATGAGGTTAAAGGGATGACTCGCAGTGGACATTTTTATAGTGATGTAATGGAGAAAGGCAAAGAAGTGCTAACAAAAGGACGAGTGGTGACAAAGAATATGGATAACACCGAGGGGGATACTGTGTTGTGTCAATTGAAGAAGACACAGGCACAAGTGAGCATATGTGAGTTATTATGCGCCTCTCAATAGCACAGACGTGTCATGGTAGAAGCTCTGAGAAAGATAATGGTATCTGAAGATGCAAACCCGACAATGTTCATAGGGTCGGTATAGAAAGAGGGTAAACAGATGATAACATTCTCTGAAGAAGAGCTCTCCGATGGAGGGGAGGAATCACAACAAGCCGCTATTCATAAAAGCGGAAGTAAGAGGCAAGAAGACATCTTGTGTGATGGTGGATGATGGCTCATCTATCAATGTGTGCCCTTTGAAGATTCTGTCAAGGTTGGGTATGCGGACAACAGATTTAAACCCCTCTAGCATGACTATCAAAGCATATGAAGATAGCAAACGAGGAGTCGAATGTACTTTCGTTACAGTAGTCAAAGTGGGCCTGATAGAAGACGAGGTGGAGTTCACAGTGCTTGATATCCCTATTAGGGTTGGTGCTCAGAGCGCCAATCCGGACCGTATTTATGTTTGATTCATGAATACGATCAATTTATTTTTCCATAATATTACTTATTTATGGTTGCACCTCTTGTTTTTATATACGTATTCGATCTGATTACGATTAGATTGAAACTAAATATGGTTTAGTGATATGTATATATTAGACAAATGCCCGATAATATATAATGCAGTACACAGTTACACAGTTAGTTTGTAATTGACATTGGGAAATGTAACTACTAAATGTATATTATCAAATATAGTTCATGGTCAAGATTTACTAACACGGGTCGATTAGTAAAATCCGTTGAGACTAGTACATGTCGTATATCAAGACTAGGTCCGATGATTTATCCCAGTGAACCAAGAGTCTAGGGAGACTCGTATAGATGTGTAGGTGTTTATAGTGGATAAATACTGAATGACTCACCGAAGTTTCTTAATGGACGGTACACCAACGTCAATAAGAATCTTCTTGGGTTGAGTACCATAGTGGTCCTTCGACTTGAGATACCATTGTGGATGTATGAGACATCCTCCACACTTTGATGGCAGTCACGTCACCGACCTATTTAGATCAGACCTCCGCCTATTCGTTGGGTGTGGACTGATCCTCAGGATATCCTGTGTGTATCAAGATAGGATCCGTCAGTTCTGTGTACAGAGCATATGAAGTCCATATGTGATTAGCAATCAGTTAAATCTGTGGCCACTGTATACTTCGGAAGTGAGTTCCGAATGTTATTTAGAGATTGCTAATAGATACGTCGACCAGATAATACCTATAGAGATTTGACGTTTACATTTATATCTCTGGTATTATCCGGATACCTTTGACGGAGGGATTAAACTTTTGCAATAACCTCGACCTGTATGATTCAGCTTGTTTATCTGTGGTCATCATAATTTACGGGTACATAAATTATGGACACGAAATTGGATTTTGTGATGGATATACCTGAATCTAGAGAGTCTCACTAATGAAATATACTCGTAGAGCACTAGAGCAACTTTTATAAATAATATTGATTATTTATAAATTCGTTTAAAGGTTAACCGAAAAATACATATGTTGGGACCTAATATTTATTTCCTAATTTTTGTGTATTTGCATTTAATGTTAGATTTTATGAAATACACATTAATTAATTGTCAAATTGAGATATTTGACTAATATCATAAAATAAATATGTATTTGATATTTAATGTAAATATAATACATATATTTAATATATTTGTATTTAAATAATTAATTAATTATTTAATTGTTAAATGATTAAATTAATTGAAATATAAATATCTTAAAGTTTATGATATTTTTGGAAATGCTTTAGTTGCCTTTGTTGACTTATTTGAAATCATTAAAGTTGTAATGATGTAAAGTTAACAAGTTGAAAATACCTTTAATGAAAAACAGAAAAAAAATATCTTGATATTTTTAATACTTAAAAATTCGGACAATGCCTTATTACAAGGTATAAATTGTTTCTTTCATTTTAGGGTTTGATTAACTTAAAAACTCTTATCAAAAACTCCATTAAAGAAGACAAAAGAAGCTTGAGAGAAAGAAAAAGAAAAACTTTGATTTTAGTAAGTTTCTTCAACTTACTATTAGAGAGGAAAATGTTCCTTGAGTTCTAGGCTACATACTATGATTTTCTCATATTTTTCTATTCTTTATTCTTTGTGTTTTTGTTCGATGGAAGTTTGAGGATATGGTTAATGCATGTAAAAGGTCACAGAATGCTTCTAATATGTTAACAAACATTCTTTTGATGGTTTGAGAAACTAGTTGTCATTCTAGAGTTATTGACCCACTCTTAAATGACCTAGATTTGTTCTATAGTTATTTCATTGTGGTGAGGCTTGATTTGTGTGGAAGAAACTTGATTGAAGTGTTGGATTTAATTGATTTAGTCTAATTTGTCCAATTTGTCATTTATGTTGTTTCTTTGGATGTTTATAAGATGCATATAAAATATTGGGTTGATTGGATTTCATATTCATGTGTTTTGAACACAAAAGGTGCAAAATGCACAATTTGCCCACCAATGGAGGCTCACGACATTTGGACTAAATTTTGGGGTTCATGTTACAATTTGATTTTTGATGTGTATGACATGTTAAATTCATCTTAGAAATTATTTAGAATCATCCAAAATAATTTTGAACAATTTAGGACTAAAATGAACAAAATTCAAAGTTTTTGGGTAATTTGGTAATTACACAAAAATTCGATTTCTTGTGTAATATTTCATAATTTGATAATTGTGTAATTATATAAATAAGTTTATTTATTTGCTCTAAGAAAAATTTTTGAAATCGGAAAACTCTGATTTTCAACGTTTCCGCTGCGTTACTGATATTCCGCCATAAAACCCCTTCAAAATTGTATCAGAGCGAGTCTGATTCTAGGCCCCCGAATATGATTAGCCCTTTAAATTCAATGTTTAATCATGTTTTCTTATCTTTATACATGCTTCAATGTTTAATCATGTTTTCTTATCTTTATAAATGCATGTTTTAATCTAATTTGATTAGATTTATGGTGTATGACATTTTATGGAATATCCCCGATTAATAAGGTTTTAAAGTAACTGGTATTTGGAATATTTTTTTCTTGATTCGCCTTTTCAATACGGTTTATGAATATTTTTCCGTGACTACATCCGAGATCGTGCCTCTGCTGTGAGGGTGTAGCCGATAGAGATTTATTTATGCCGGATGTATATCAGATACTAGATAAATTCAAGCGAAAGCGGAATCCTGAACATACCCTAGCTGTCAGGATTACGCAAGTAGCTTGAGTTTATCATTGACGAGTTTAACCTTGGTATGTCTCCTTGTGGACCTGCCCAACGACCAGGACCAGAAACCCAGGAGTCACAACGAGCGTGATTGACAATGAGTTTTCTGCCTGTGAATATACGTAGGCGAGACCGTGCCTCTGTTGTGAGTCAAAATATATTCATGGGGTCCACTTCCCATTATGAAATTCGATTTAATTATTGAATTCTCGTTTTTCCCGTTGGGGATTACGGTATTACGTAAAATAATGGGAGACACTGCTAAGTTTAAAATATTCCATAACTTGGGTAGTGTGTACTGTTATGGAAATTGCCGCTTGTTTGTTTCCTTATTCTATTGTTTATATAGAATTGAACTTTTATTCACTACACACATATTTTGATATATTATATGACTTGACTATTGGTTGCAGTTATTCTAGAATAGGTTCTAGATACTAAAAGACTAGGATATTATTAGATTGGTCTAAACCATCGGGAATTGTTGTTCCATTTTTCTTGAAAAATTAAGATGGTTGTTGATTTAGTTTCTAAGTCATGATAGATAATCTAGATAGATATTCCTTTTAGGATATTATTCTGTAGAGATAATAGTTTCTTGTGAAGTAAGAATTGACTTGAATTAGTTCATGTCTCGAGATTCTAGACTGGCATTAAGAAAGCCCCATTAGGTATTTGTTTATCTAGTAATGACGTTTCATAGCTTTAATGACCTTTAGAGGCAATGTGTCTGACACACTTTGCTAATCAGTTATTTACAATTGTTGTGAATAGTTGAATGCAAACAGTAAAGCTTAAGAAATGAGATGCGTATAGTTGTGTATAGAAAATATTGATTTTCACAATACTACAACTATAGGTATTGGATACCAGATCTCCCGTCTAGATATTTAAAATATTAGTTAATGATTGTTTTGATATTTGATATAAGAACTTGCGACTATTGGATAGTTACTTGTTCTTTATAAACAGTTGTTATATATTTTAAATATGACTAGTAGTGTCATTGGCGTAGAGATAAACATTAAGAAAAATTATTCGGTAAAGTAAATAATTTAGAACGGTGTTTTATGAGTTTAATCACTTAAGCATTAAATGCTTATTCCGTATGGTAAAGGATGATTTGATACGAGATCACACCACACATTCTTATCCATTTAATGAATATTGTATTCAGGAAGGTGATTAAGATCTCGTTTAACCAAATATTGTAATTGGACCACCAGATTTATTTAACTGATACATTGGATTATGTAGTTTAATAAATAATAATTGCTTAAGGTCGTTTTTCTTTATTTCGTAACTTAGTTGATGAATTGTCATAACCTAGTTACGTGTTTCTGAAGGAACACATATTGAACGTCTTGAAAGGTTCAAGAACTTTCAATCTGTTATGATGAAACGCAGATCAAACATCTTTGACTAGTTCAAAGATAATTGATTTGAAATTTTGAAAACTTGATCCTTAAAATTCATAACAAGTCTTTGAATTGTTTAAAGATATTTGATAAGATCAAATATATGAATTTAAAACAATTAGTTCTAAGGTTATTTAGAGAATATGATTCTTATTCAATATGATTCTTCTACGATTCCATATTGATGGGATTGGTAAGTGGGAGCAATCGAATCTTATATGATTTGATTCGTTTGATATTGAATGTTACCGAATTAGTTTCAATACTCTTGAGGATATGCTCCAGTAACACTAGTTCATCTTTTTAATTTAGGTTCCATTAATTTCTACAGTTACATATATGATATATATAGGTAGAAAATCCGAATCTTGAAAAGTTTGAGATTTGAATCTTTCTTTTATATAATATTTATATAATGGAAATTACTTACACCTCAAAGGTATAAGTAAAAGTTTATCATTTATTTTGTTTAATAGAATATTGTATTCTATTTGATAGAATATCTTTCCTACGATCCTAAGTAATAAAATCATTTTATTACTTGGTGTGTAACATCAGATGTTAACAATTGTAGAAAAGACTTGACTTATTGAAGTCAAATGTGAGAATGATAAATTATAAATGAACTACGTAATTAATAGGATGAAACAACCCTTATACATCTTCTATATAAGTCTAATAGGATAACATAATCATTTACGAGTATTTGATACTTAATGGTTCTGTTATTTTCTTCCAGAAGAAAATTATCCTATAACTTATAATGGAAGCGATATTTGATATCGATTTTGGAAGTTAAACATTGAACCATAGATCTTAGATTGTTCGTAGCTTACTACGATCAAGTTTTGAACTTGATTAAGCTTTTATTATGAATTAGTTCATAAAATGTGCAAATGATTTGCGCAGCGAAAGCAGTGTTGGCTTTGACCTTTATAGTATGACAGTGAGAAAGGTTATACTCAACAATCTATTGTAGATTCTGAGGAAACTTGTCTCTAGTCACACTAATTGAACAATTAAAGATATGTTGGTTAATGATGATATTAAACTGTACATTTTTACTAAAGAATGCAAAGTGACATTTTTTGAATGGCTTATTCAGATAAGAGATTAATCGTAATTTCTTTGTTTGAAGAGTTCATTCTAGAATGGCCCTAGAGTTTGTGTTCTGTTGAGATCGCAGTTTAGTATGCTAGCTTATAGAGCCTATTGTAGACTCGTATAAGTCTTCCGGAAATTCGTATTCTCTATTTTTGAAATTGTCAGATTGTCAGATCTTATCAAAGTATAGAGAATACATATGTGATTGAAGGATTGGTGGGAGCGTGCAAATTACTTTCTAGCGTTATATATATCCTATCGATATTATCATTATTATAGTAATAATGAGATGTTTGTGAGGTAAAAGGTTTACCTAAGTCTTCTTTACTCCGTGAAACAAGTGGGAGTAGTCTCTGTTATATTTGATATAAACTTTTATATAAGATATAAAACTAAGAGACTTGTGAGATACTCCTATTAGTCATACATTAGATATGATCTGATAAAAGGACACAACAAGACTATCTGTATGACAGTTAATATAACTGTTGGACAGTTATTGTGTGTCTTATATACTGTATTCATCATTCGTAAATGATGATTCCTTTTTCTAACGAGATATTGATTAGAATGTCTAATCAATATTATGTATCATAGGATGATGATATAATGAATACTTTATTATGTATGATTAAGATATCGATTTAATCGTAATTGTTACGAGTTATTTTGATACCCTATAGACCATTTTATGGATCTTGAAACATGTTCTTTGTGATCTTTGAGATATTAAGAACGAGTTTCTTAATTCATGAAGCATTTAGTCTGTAATCATTTGGGTCATATTAGTTTTGAATCTAATTTTGACGTTAGACAGTCTACGTCATAAAGAGTCACAAAAGTTGCAGTGGGAGTGTCACGAATGATTCTATTATATAGTGGAATTCGATGCAACTTATGAATTATCGACTTATGAAGTTGCATAGTGACCTTATAAATTAGAAGTTTTGGATTGGTGTTGTGCTTGCGATTGTCTGCATAGTATTTTGGATTTGATCCCTAAATACTTGGATAGCTGTAGCACAATACTGATGTAGCATCAGAGTCATATTAATGTATAATTTAGATTTTACAAAATATGAATGATGCTAGCTATGGGAAACGATTGGGTTTGTTTGACAAACTCAATATGTTATATCGGACTTACTTCTTGTTGCCTACCTGTTAAGTGCTAGGTGAGCTTTTGAGGGCTATGTGTATACGATACATATTGAGATGTGTATATAATACCGTGGATTGGCACAATAGCAAGTGGGAGAAATTGTTAGGTTTGGTGCTCAGAGCGCCAATCCGGACCGTATTTATGTTTGATTCATGAATACGATCAATTCATTTTTCCATAATATTACTTATTTATGGTTGTACCTCTTATTTTTATATACATATTTGATCTGATTATGATTAGATTGAAACTAAATATGGTTTAGTGATATGTATATATTATACAAAGGCCCGATAATATATAATGCAGTACACAGTTACAAAGTTAGTTTGTAATTGATATTGGGAAGTGTAACTGCTAAATGTATATTATCAAATATAGTTCCTGGTGAAGATTTACTAACACGGGTCGGTTAGTCAAATCTGTTGAGACCAGTACATGTCGTATATCGAGACTTGGTCCGATGATTTATCCCAATGAACCATGAGTCTAGGGAGACTCGTATAGACGTGTAGGCATTTATAGTGGATAAACACTTGAACGACTCACCAAAGATTCTTAATGGATGGTACACCAACGTCAATAAGAATCTTCTCGGGTTGAGTAGCATAGTGGTCCTTCGACTTGAGATACCACTGTAGATGTATGAGACATCCTTCACACTTAGATGGCAGCCACGTCATCGATCTATTTAGATCAAACCTCCACCTTATCGTCGGGTGTGGACCGATCCTCAAGATATCCTGTATGTATCAAGATAGGATCCGTCAGTTTAGTGTAAATAGCATAGGAAGTCCATATGTGATTAGCAATCAGTTAAATTGTGGCCACAGTATACTTCAGAAGTGAGTTCTGAATGTTATTTAGAGATTGCTAATAGATACGTCGTCGGGATAATACCTATAGAGATTTGACGTTTACATCGATATCTCTGGTATTATCCGGATACCTGTGACGGATGGATTAAACATATGTAATGACCTCGACCTGTAAGATTCAGCTTGTTTATCCGTGGTCGTCATAATTTACGTGTGGGTAAATTATGGACACGAAATTAGATTTTGTGACGGATATACCTGAATCTAGAGAGTCTAACTAATGAAATATACTCGTAGAGCACTATTGCAACTTTTATAAATAATATTGATTATTTATAAAGTTGTTTAAAGGTTAACCGAAAAATACATATGTTGGGACCTAATATTTATTTCCTAATTTTTGTGTATTTGCATTTAATGTTAGATTTTATGAAATACACATTAATTAATTGTAAATTGAGATATTTGACTAATATCATAAAATAAATATGTATTTGATATTAATGTAAATATAATACATATATTTAATATATTTGTATTTAAATAATTAATTAATTATTTAATTGTTAAATGATTAAATTAATTGAAATATAAATATCTTAAAGTTTATGATATTTTTGGAAATGCTTTAGTTGCCTTTGTTGACTTATTTGAAATCATTAAAGTTGTAATGATGTAAAGTTAACAAGTTGAAAATACCTTTAATGAAAAACAGAAAAAAAATATCTTGATATTTTTAATACTTAAAAATTCGGACAATGCCTTATTACAAGGTATAAATTGTTTCTTTCATTTTAGGGTTTGATTAACTTAAAAACTCTTATCAAAAACTCCATTAAAGAAGACAAAAGAAGCTTGAGAGAAAGAAAAAGAAAAACTTGGATTTTAGTAAGTTTCTTCAACTTACTATTAGAGAGGAAAATGTTCATTGAGTTCTAGGCTACATACTATGATGTTCTCATGTTTTTCTATTCTTTATTCTTTGTGTTTTTGTTGGAAGCAAGTTTAAGGATAGGGTTAATGCATGTAAAAGGTCATAGAATGCTCTAATATGTTAACAAGTATTCTTTTGATGGTTTGAGAAACTAGTTGCCATTCTAGAGTTATTGATCCACTCTTAAATGACCTAGATTTGTTCTATAGTTATTTCATTGTGGTGAGGCTTGATTGGTGTGGAAGAAACTTGATTAAAGTGTTGGATTTAATTGATTTGGTTTAATTTGTCCAATTTGTTGAAATTGAAAAAATTAGGGTTTAAGACCTTCTCCAAATTTGGTGCTTTTCATTTAAGTTGTGTATTTGGATGTTTATAAGATTCGTATAAAATATTGGGTTAATTGGATTTCATATTCATGTGTTTTGAACACAAAAGGTGCAAAATGCACAATTTGCCCACCAATGGAGGCTCACGACATTTGGACTAAATTTTGGGGTTCATGTTGCAATTTGATTTTTGATGTGATGCAAAGTTTTGGGGTAATTTGGTAATTACACAAAAATTCGATTTCTTGTGTAATATTTCATAATTTGATAATTGGGTAATTAAATAAATAAGTTTATTTAATTGATCCGAGAAAAAGTTTTGAAATCGAAAAACTCTGATTTTCAACGTTTCCGCTGCGTTACTGATATTCCGCCATAAAACCCCTTCAATCCCAGCTACATTTGCTCTGTTATTAGGGAGGCCATGGTTTCATAGACTTGGGGGCGTGCCATCCACTTTGCACCAGGTTATTAAGTTCCCACATGGAGAGGAAGTCGTCACCATGAGGGCTGAAGTAGAGAATGTTGTGGCTGCTTTAGACATTCAGCCTTTCACAAAGGTTCCAAGTGGCGGCAAAGTTCGAAGAATGGGTGGACCCTAAAGTGGCTTGAATCATGGAAAGAATGAAATATGTTTCGGGCACAAGTTTGAGTGTTAAATGGCCAGAGAGTTAGAGCACTGCCAGATTTCAAGAGACAGACCACTAAGAGAGGATTGGGGTATGAATCCGATGGGAATGAGCCGAAGACCAAGGAAAAATGGATGAAGCTGATGGAATACTTTGTGAAAGCCACAGGATATCAAGGAGAGCCTGAACCCGTAGAAGTCAACCTGAACCCGTAGAAGTCAATGGGATCATAGTACCATGATTCGAAATCTTCAAGGATGTGATGGGCAAAGAACCACAGGCAGAGGAAGTTGCAAAAGAGGAAGATAAATGGGAAGAAGAACTAATATAGTTGGAGAATCTGACGCTCGAAGAAAGCAAGAAGATGGAAGAAGACAAGACTGCAAATTAAGAAGATGTTTATTTTCCTGACTTATTTTATTGTAATCATGCATTTATTAATAATAAAGACATTGATTTTGCTTACTTTTTCGAGTCTTTCCCTGTTAGTCTACATCATAACATGCATGACATGAGCATATTTGACATTGACTCAACAAAGACAAATACATTTAATGGTACGTGTGAAAACCCCAAGGAAAATTTAATTGCAAGTGAGGTTACCTCTGATGATCGGAAAGAATTAGAGAGAATATTAATAAAATATGCAAAAGTAGTTGCCTGGTCCTATGAAGACATGCCAGGAGTGGACAGGGATATTGCCCATCACATGATACCAACTTATCTGAACATGAGACCAGTAAAACAGAAGGTCCGAAGAATGAGGGCAGAATGGGCCGAAAAGGTTAGGGAAGAAGTCAATAAGCATATAGATGTGGGGTTCTTAGAGGTGGTGAAGTACCCCGAGTGGTTAGCCAACATCGTGCTGGTACCGAAGAATGATGGAAAGGTCAGAATTTGTGTGGATTATATAGACCTCAACAAAGCTTTCCCAATGAATGATTTTCCTCTACCCCATATAGACGTGTTGGTTGATAGCGCGGCTTTATCTGCCATGTATTCATTCGCGGATGGATTCTCAAGATATAACCAGATCTTCATGGCCGAAGAAGACAAGCATAAAACTGCATTCGTCATTGAGTGGGGTACATATTGTTACAAGGTGATGCCATTTGGACTTAAGAATGCGGGAGCCACTTATCAACGAATGGCCAATACATTATTCCACGACTTGATGCATAAGAAGATTGAGGTATACGTGGATGACATGATGGTTAAATCAGAGACGAGGGCCAGACATATAGAAGCGCTGGAGAAATTCCATCAAAGAGTCGATAAGTACAACCTTCGACTCAACCCCAAGAAATGTGTGTTTGGGGTAACTTCCGGAAAGTTGTTAGGGCATACGGTAGAAATAAGAGGGATAGTAGAGGACTCTGAAAAGATCAAGGCAATTATCGAGATGCCCGCACCGAAGATAGAAAAGGAAGTTAGATCTTTTCTTGGGAAGATCTAGTATATCAGTCGATTCATTGCCAAGCTAACATTAGTATGTGAGCCTATATTCAAGCTATTAAGAAATGACCAACATGTAGAGTGGAATAGGAAATGTCAAGAAGCTTTTGACAAAATCAAAGAATACTTGATTAAACCGCCTGTCCTGAAACCTCCAAGGCCGGGGAAACCCTTGGTGTTGTATTTGGCCATAGAACCCGAAGTGCTGGGGGCGATGATGGTACAAGCAGATGAGATAGGGGAGGAACATGTAGTCTACTTCCTCAGTAAGAAGATGCTTCCGTATGAAGCCCACTATCAAGAAGTGGAAAAGATCTCTCTGGCGGTGATATGGGCTTCCCGAAAGTTGTGTCATTACTTCCAATCTTATAAGATACAAGTGGTAGCAATTGAGAATCCCCAAAAGTATTTGCAGTCAGTACCCTCACTGGTAGGGAAGTTGGGCAGATGGTTGGTGTTGCTGACGGAGTTCGATATAGAATACCTCACCTCTAAGGTAATTAAATGGCGAGCCGTAGCGGAATTCTTGGCATTACAACCCATAGAGGGAGATCAGTATAAGTTTGAATTTCCGGACGAAGAGGTTCAAGCAATAACGGTTCAGGGGTGGAAAATATATTTCGACGGGGCGGCGAATTATAAAGGAGCTGGAATAGGAATTGTGATAGTAACCCCCAAAGGAAAAACCCTACCTATGGCCAAAAGGTTGACGTTCGGAGTAACCAACAACATGGCTGAATATGAAGCATGTGTCTTTGGACTGAAAGCACTAATAACCCTATGAGCTAGGGACGTAGAATTTTATGGAGACTCAATGTTGGTAGTTCGACAGATGCGAGGGGAATGTGAATTGAAGGAAGACCGGTTGAGACCCTACCTACTCCATCTCAGGAAGTTGGCACAGGCTATCCCCGATTGTAAATTCCAGCACTTGCCACGAGAAAAGAACCAAATGGCAGACGCACTAGCCACCCTAGCTGCAACTTGGGAAAACCCGAAAAAACTGGTAATGAGACCCCTTGTGCTGACAACAGCTAGCCGACCCAGTTTTGAGATATAGAGAATCTTGGAAGTAGAAGTCGACGATGGGAAGTCGTGGTTCTAAGTGTAGGCAGTGCATTTTTGCATATAAGTCCCGATGATGAGCCTCGTACGGAGGCACTACCTTTTAAATTGCGGAAGTCGCGGGAAACAGACGTCGGAAGGGAAAAGTTAGAAATCAATACCTTGCTGGATCTAATTCGTTTGCTTAGCCTCGGGCTTGCTTGTTGGATCTCTATTTTAAAAATTATCCTCAGCCCACATTATCAGCAGCATCGGGAACGAATCCCAGGGTCGAGGCCCACACATCAGTAGTAGTTTGGGATGCGTCCTAGGGTCGAGGCCCACACATCATCAGCAGTTTGGGATGCGTCCCAGGGTCGAGGCCCACACATCATCAGTAGTTTGGGATGCGTCCCAGGGTCGAAGCCCACACATCAGCAGTTTGGGATGCTTCCTAGGATCGAGGCCCACACATCATCAGCAGTTTAGGGTGCGTCCCAAGGTCGAGGCCCACACATCAGCAGTTTGGGATGCGTCCCAGGGTCGAGGCCCACACATCAGTAGCAGTTTGGGATGTGTCCCAGGGTCGAGGCCCACACATAAGTAGCAGTTTGGGATGCGTCCCAGGGTTGAGGCCCACATATATCATCAGTAGTTTGGGATGCGTCCCAGAGTTGAGGCCACATCATCACTCACCGGGAATGGCGCTCAGGGAATGGAGCACGGGCTGAGGCCCACATAATCACTCGCCGTGAATGGCGCTCTGGGAATGGAGCACAGGTTGAGGCCCACATAATCATTCATCGGGAATGGCGCTCTGGGAAATGAGCATGGGTTGAGGCCCACATCATCATTTACCGAAAATGGCGCTCCGGAAATGGAGCACGGTTCAGAAATGGACCACTATCACATCAGCGACGCCTCATAAATGAGGTTTAGCATGCCGAAAATGGCTCTCCGGAAATGGAGCACGGTTCGGAAATGGACCACCATCACATCGGTAACAGTTCGAAAATGAACCATCTCTCATCAGTAACAGTTCGGAAGTGGACCATCTCATCAGTAACAGTTCAGAAATGGACCACCATCTCATCAGTAACGGTTCGGAAATGGACCACCATCTCTCATCAGTAACGGTTAGGAAATGGAAAACCATCTCATCGGTAACGGTTCAGAAATGGACCACCACCATCTCATCAGTAACGGTTCAGAAATGGACCACCATCATCTCATCAGTAACGTTCGGAAATGGACCACTATCTCTCATCAGTAACGGTTCGGAAATGGACCACCATCTCATCAGTAATGGTTCGGAAATGGACCACCAACATCTCATCAGTAACGGTTCGGAAATGGACCACCATCTCATCAGTAACGGTGCGGAAATGGACCACCTCACAAGTAACGATTCAGAAATGGACCACCTCACCAGTAACGGTTCGGAAATGGACCATCTCATCAATAACGGTTCGGAAATGGACCATCTCATTAGTAACAGTTCGGAAATGGACCACTTCACCAATAACGGTTCAGAAATGGACCACCTCACCAGTAACGGTTCGAAAATGGACCACCTCACAAGTAACGATTTGGAAATGGACCACCTCACCAGTAACGATTCAGAAATGGATCATCCCATCAGTAACGGTTTGGAAATGGACCACCCACAGTAACAGTTCGAGAATAGACCATAGATGGTTCGGGAACAAAGCCCAGAGGTCGAAAGCACCTCGCCATCACATTCAGCACAGTTCAGGAATAAAGCCCAGGGAACAAAGCCCACACTCGGTGGTTCGGGAACAAAGCCCAGGGGTTGAAGCACTTTGCCACCATATCAGTAGTTCGGTAGTGATTCCTAGAGATCGCAGCATCTTGCAGGGATGAACCTTGAGGTCAAAGCACCTAACACCATATCAGCAGTTCGGTAGTTATTACTAGAGATTGTAGCATCTTGCAGGGATGAACCTTGGGGTCGAAGCACCTCACACCAGATCAACTCAGTTCGAAGCAGCGGGCAACTGGCGAGCCAAGTAAGTGAAAATGCATTGCAGAACTTTGATAGGATTGACATTGTCACACACTGCACAAGTCCCATCAAAGTGGGGGCGACTGTAGGTACTGTATTTTTGCATATAAGTTCCGATGATGAGCCTCGTACGGAGGCAATACCTTTTAAGTTACGGAAGTCGCGGGAAATGAACGTCAGAAGGGAAAAGTTAGAAATCAATACCTTGTTGGATCTAATTCGTTTGCTTAGCCTCAGGCTTACTTGTTGGATCTATATTTTAAAACTTATCCTCAGCCCACATTATCAGCAGCATCAGGAATGAATCCCAGGGTCGAGGCCCACACATCAGTAGTAGTTTGGGATGCGTCCTAGGGTCGAGGCCCACACATCATCAGCAGTTTGGGATGCGTCCTAGGGTTGAGGCCCACACATCATCAGCAGTTTGGGATGCGTCCCAGGGTTGAGGCCCATACATCATCAGCAGTTTGGGATGCGTCCCAGGGTCGAGGCCCACACATCAGTAGTTTGGGATGCATCACAGGATCGAGGCCCACACATTATCAGTAGTTTAGGATACGTCCCAAGGTCGAGGCCCACACATCAGTAGTTTGGGATGCGTCCCAGGGTCGATGCCCATACATCAGTAGCAGTTTGGGATGCGTCCCAAGGTCGAGGCCCACACATCAGTAGCAGTTTGGGATGCATCCCAGGGTCGAGGCCCATATTTATCATCAGTAGTTTGGGATACGTCCCAGGGTTGAGGCCCACATCATCACTCACCGGGAATGGCGCTCCGGGAATGGAGCACGGGTGAGGCCCACATCATCACTCACCGGGAATGGCGCTCCGGGAATGGAGCACGGGTTGAGGCCCACATCATCACTCATCGAGAATGGCGCTCCGATAAATGAGCATGGGTTGAGGCCCACATCATCATTTGCCGAAAATGGCACTCTAGAAATGGAGCACGGTTCAGAAATGGACCACTATCACATCAGCGACGCCTCGGAAATGAGGTTTAGCATGCCGAAAATGGCACTCCGGAAATGGAGCACGGTTCAGAAGTGGACCACCATCACAACGGTAACAGTTCAGAAATGAACCATCTCTCATCAGTAACGGTTCGGAAATGGACCATCTCATCAGTAACGGTTCAGAAATGGACCACCATCTCGTCTGTAACGGTTCGGAAATGGACCACCATCTCTCATCAGTAATGGATTGGAAATGGACAACCATCTCATCAATAACGGTTCAGAAATGGACCACCACCATCTCATCAGTAACGGTTCGGAAATGGACCACCACCATCTCATCAGTAACGGTTCAGAAATGGACCACCATCTCTCATCAGTAACGGTTCAGAAATGGACCACCATCTCAACAGTAACGGTTCGGAAATGGACTACCATTTCATCAGTAGCGGTGCGGAAATGGAACACCTCATAAGTAACGGTTCGGAAATGGACCACCTCATCAGTAACAATTCGGAAATGGACCACCTCATCAGTAACGGTTCGGAAATGGACAATCTCATCAATAACAGTTCGGAAATGGACCACTTCACCAATAACGGTTCAGAAATGGACCACCTCACCACTAACGATTCGAAAATGGACCACCTCACAAGTAACGATTCGGAAATGGACCACCTCACCAGTAACGATTCAGAAATGGACCATCCCATCAGTAACGGTTCGGAAATGGACCACCCACAGTAACAGTTTGAGAATAGACCATAGTGTCGATTACGACGAAAACATTTAACCGTTGCCATGATTAAATCCATTTGGATAATGCTTGCTTATGCTGTATGTTTCATTCATGAAATATGGCAGCTGAACGTCAAAATCATTTTCCTTAAATGGAAACCTTTTGGAGGATGTTTAGAAAATCTTGACGGTTTTGTCTCACCAAAACTTGCAAACAAGGTTTGCAAGTTAATTCGATCCATTTATGGATTAAAGCAAACATTGCGTTCTTGGAACCAGCGTTTTGATGTAATCATAATGGTATATGATTTAATTCAAAACGAAAATGATTCTTGTGTATATAAGAAGGTTAGTGGGAGCGCACTGACAATGATTTTCCTATATAATGATGATATATCGTTTCTTGGAAATGACATTCCCATAATACAATCGGTGAAAACTTAGCTTTCATTAAAATTCTCCGTAGATTACTTGGGAGAGTCAACCTTTATTCTAGGAATAAGGATCTACTGGGATAGATCTAAAAGTTGTTGGCACTCTCCGAGAACTCGTACATTGAAAAATATGTACGCGACCTGGTGTCTCTTATGCTTTGAGCATATGGAGTCACAATCATGCCAATCCAAGTGATAGTCACTGGATTGATGTTAAGAACATCCTTAAGTATCTTAGATGATCTAAGGATGCTTTCTTAAGCTGTGGAGGAGGAGAACTTGAAGTGACTAGGTTCACCGTTACAAGTTTCCAAACCGATAAAAACGACTATAAGTCGTAATAAGGGTACTATATAGTTTGAATAACGGAAAAGTGAGCTGGAAATCTTCCAAGCAAGATATTATTGCCGAATAAACAATAAAAGCAGAATATTGTGGCAGCTGAGGCAGCAAAAGAAGAAATTTTGGATCTGTAAAATTCCTAATTAGATTAGGAGTAGTTCTGTTAGCAGTTGAGCTAGGCTACAACACAGGCTAAAGAATTTATGGTCTCATCAACGATCCAAGTATATACTTCAACTATTTCATCTGATTCATCGGATCATACATCGTGGTGATGTGATGATCGAATAAATCGCATCAGATGATAACCTTACAAATCCGTTGACGAAAGCTGTTTCTCAGCAGAAATTTGAGCGACCCGTACATAGTTCAAGTGTAGGACACTTGAGTGATTGGCTATAAGCCAAGTGAGATATTGTTGGACAATTATGACCCATAGCATCACTATTTGTACATAATATGGTGTTGTTGTACAAATTAACTATGTGACAAAGGAAATTGCTCTTTTATCATTTGTTATTTGATTACCGGGATATATAAATGATAAAAGTCCATATGATTAGTTCCGGATTAATAAGATATGAGACAATATTAATCCACTAAGGTTTAATCATTAAAATATCCCTAGTCGTAGTATTATCGAGATTGGACATTGATAATGCGGAATAGACTAGTATTGCACTTGTGCGCATTGTGGGAGCATAACAGCATAGTTCTCATATATTTTGGTATTGGATACTCATGCAAGTGTAATAGGAGGTTGTGTTTACCGATGGTACGGAAACAGCTTCGCTCTGGATAGACCCCTCGGAATTCCATTGGTAGTATGACTATGTGTCTATGGAAGTCCGAATCAGGGAAGGTGTATTTGGTCTTAACCTGAGACTTGCATTGCTAATACTTGCAACAATCAATATGCTTTGGTTTTGGTCGTCCAGAGCTTTAACAGGTTCTGTGTACGCCTCTTCTGGGTATATTGAGAATCGTAGTGTATTGGGTGTGATGTCAAGATGGAAGTATCACTCCAGTCATATGGAGATGATGATCAAGCAGGATACGGAACTAGTACTCTTTAGTACTACAGTCATCAGGATAATATGACTAGGTCATATTTATCCGATTATAGAGACTAGTTACCAGAGATCCGATATATGCTTCATACGGGGCAGACACAATTCCATCCCCAGGCCTAGCATGTGACATTTGATTACTATGTATACTACGTCTGAAAAAGATTATATATTCCATTAAGAATATTTCTGGAGAATTGGGAAGGCACGGCGCTTTGCTAGAAGCCAACTATGTCTCGTAAATCGGTAAAAATGTAGTACGAGGTACGTACGTATTTGGATAGTCCGACGACCGGATTTACTACCCAAATATCCAGGGATCTCATGGGTCGCTTCCCGAAGATTCACCGATGACGTATGATTCGAACATAATAAATCTAGGATTAATTACGTAGAGATTTTATCTATGATAAAATACTATTTGAAGAGAGAGAACGATTAATTTGGAATTAATCGATAAAATAATATATTCGATATATTAAATGAAATTAGACTTCGACGCGGAATTAAAATTGGATTTTAATTCGGGCGAACGAATTAATTTAGAAATAATTCACGAGCGACGTGAATAGTAATTTTACTAGGCATAATTATTTAATTATTTAATTTAATTACATCGCAACGGAAAATTCTTTAATTTGGAATTAACGAATCCGAGCCCGGAATGTGTTTGCGGGCCCACTCGCATTTTGAATTAAAGTGGGGCCCACAAGTCACCTCACTAGTCATTCATTCACCTTTTTGGTGATGGAAGTTAGTGAATGAAATGAAGGTTGCTTGTTATTCACACAAAGTGAAAAGGTGATGGACATATACCAACTTTGTTATATCTTTTACTTTTGATTTTTGAAATCAAAACAATAAACACACTTCATCTCATCTCTCTCTCACTCAATTTTCTCTCTATTTTTTTCCTTTGCCCGAGAGTCACTTGGAAGATCAAGGAAATTTTGTAGCAATTTTTCCTAAGCTAGCATTTGAAGAATCATATCAAGGTGTTAGGGAAACCAATCCTTGAGCTTGGAATCTCATCACTCAAAGCTTGGAGCCTTGAGATCAACTTCAAAGGGACTTGGCCGAAACTTCAAGGAGCAAAATTTTTGTGTTCAACGCATCCAAAATCTGATCAAAGTGAGTATTTTCCGCATTCTTACTTTGTTGTATTCACATGATTTCTTACTTAATTTTATCTTGGTTTGACCTAGAAAACCCAACACTAGTGTTCAGTATTAATACAAGACTATTCTAAGGTCGATATCATTCTTTGCATATTTATACATCAATTTAATATAGATAATGACAATACCATTAATAAGATAAGAAATGAAAATATAGTTATTTTATTAATAAATAATAAAATATACAATACATTATTCCGATTGGCACTCCATTCACAACTCCAATAGAAGATTGTTAGTGAAAAGCTAAAATCTAATGGGAATGAAAAGAAGAAGAGGGAGGACGAGTAGTTACACTTTCGTGCACTTATCTCAACCCTCAACCAGCTTATTGCTAGTCCCTAGCAATTCCAGCGTAAAATCAAAACTAAACTAAATAAATGAATAAAAACTATCTAAGCCACTTTCGTAGGGATCACGATTTAGCGTATGGAACAAGCCTTTAAACCCCTAGGTGTCCCTAGTGGACGAGTTGTAGTCTCGTGAGGGTTTACAACGATGACACCCACAAACATCATTCAAAACACACACAATCATACAAACTGAAAATAACAAAACAAACTAGTCCCAATAGTCACATATATTATTGTCCTCAAATAATGCCTAGTAATGAAACCATAGAACTTTCAAAGTACTCAATGCAACTTAAATCCAAGTCCTTGAATAAATCATCTAAGCCAGACTCACAGTGTGTGTTTGGAGGTTCATTCACAGCTTGATTCCCAGGTAAGCCAACTCAATGATTTCGTTTAAAAATTGGGATCGATGGGTCAAACAAACCTAGATATCTCAACTAAGCTCTGTAATTGCTTTTTTGTGCTCAATATGGTATGATGTATATATATTTGTTTCTTCGTTGTCTCTTTTTTTTCTAGTGAACTTTTCTTTCATTTCATTTCTTTTTTTTTCAACACATCTATCCTCTAAGATAGCATTTCTCCTCATGGTGGTCCTAATATTCGCCCATTGGTAGCTTCATGCTTATCGGTTATAGGTGGTTTTAATTTCTTTCTTTAGAGACAATTTCTTTTCACTTTCAATCATACCACACATCATAACACTAGAAAATCAGGATAGACATCTAAGCAAATGGTCATTCATCGATATACAATTTCTTCAACTAGTCACCTTGCTAACTACTCAGGATTTCATTGCTAAAAACCTATAATTAAGTACTTACGAGTCTAACCTAGATAAACTACTCAAAGTATTAGATAAAAGTACATTAAAGGACTTATCATTTCTAAGATTTCATTCTATAGAAAACAATATCATCGTTGGACTTATGTTTTACTATTAAGGACTAAGAAACAAATTTTTTTTAATAAATAAAAACTCAACAAGAATAAGACATACACAACCAGGTAAAACATGCATAGTAATACCACCCCCAACCTAAATGAAACATTGTCCTCAATGTAACAACAGGAAAAAAAAAAGATAAGGAAGAAGTTCATCTGACTAGAAAGTTCGTGAACCTGGATGAAATAGTATGTTATTCTGCAAAAGAATAAGAAATGAAACAAAACAAAAGGAAAAAAGAAGAAAAATTAAAAATAACTAGATAATAAATAAATACATAAATAACTAATGTACAACAATGGGGAAAAGGAAGATCAATCTGCATATGTAAGGTCAGCAAGAATGGCATCATCTGCTGCAGGAATCTGGTTGTCCAGAACGATTTTAGCCTCTGTCTATTAACTTTGAACACTCTACCATCCATGGGATCTTCCACATCAACAGCTGTATGGTGAAAAACTTGATTCACAATGAAAGGTCTGGTCCATCTGGATCGCAACTTTCCTGGGTGAAGATGTAGTCGGGAGTCATATAGATAAACCTTTTAGTTGGGCTCAAAATTCTTCCTCATTATCTGCTTGTCATTAGCAGCTTTCATCTTTGCCTTGTAGATGTGGGAGTTGTCATAAGCATCATTCATCAGTTCTTCAAGTTCTGTCAATTGGAGCTTCTTTTGTGTACCTGCAGTACTCAGATCAAAGTTAAGAGTTTTAATAGCCCAATAGGGCTCTATGTTCTAAGTCAACAGGTAAATGACAAGCCTTTCCAAATACAAACCTGTAAAAAGACATTCCAAGTGGAGATTTGTAAGCAGTACGATATGCCCAAATTGCATCTAGAAGTCGTAAAGACCAATCCTTACGGTCGGGGTTTACCATTTTCTCCAATATTTGTTTGATCTCCCTATTTCCTAACTCTGTCTGGCCATTTATCTATGGGTGATAAGTAGTAGAAATCTTGTGCACCACACCGTACCTGAGCATCAAGGCCTCAAATGATCGATTAGAAAAATGTGTTCCTTGATCACTAATAATGACGTGTGGGGTGCCAAAACGTGACAGTACATGTTCCTTTAAGAATTTAACCACAGTAGTATTGTCATTTGCTTAGCACGCCACTGCCTCAACCCATTTAAACACATAATCTACTACAATAATAATGTAGAGGTATCCAAAAGAAGGTGGAAAATGTCCCATAAAATCAATACCCCAACAATCAAATACTTCAATGACAAGAATAGGGTTAAGAGGCATCATATGATGATGGGACAAAGCACCTAATTTTTGATACCTTTCATATGAACAGAAGAACCCATTGGTATCTTTAAATAAAATAGGCCAATAAAAACCACACTGTAGGATTTTTGCAGCAGTTTTCTTTACTGAGAAATGACCTTCACATGCTTGAGAATGACAAAATATAAGTACACTCAAAGCTTCATCTTCAGGAATGTAACGTCGCATTATTTGGTCAGGGCAGTATTTGAATAGATATGGATCATCCCAAAAAAATTACGTACCTCGACTAGGAATTTACGCTTATCTTGTTCACTCCAAATGGATGGACAGTCACCAGAAACTAAATAGTTGACAATATGTGGATATCATGGTGCTCGTGTGACCGCAAAAAGATGTTCATCAGGGAAGTCATCATGAATTGGTGGGCCTTTTGCAGAGTAATTAAACTCCAAACGAGATAAGTGATCTGCCACCACATTTTTAACACCATTTTTATCTTTGATTATTAGATCGAATTCCTGGAACAATAGGATCCACCTAATCAATCTGGCCTTAGAATCCTTCTTCGAAAGAAGGTACTAAACAGCTGCATGATCAGTGAAAACGGTGATGGGAGAGCCAATCAGGTAAGCACAGAATTTGTCCAAAGCAAATACTACATCTAACAGTTCTTTTTCAGTTGTTGATGAGTGGTAAAACTATCATTATTTCCCACTCATTTAACTTAATATTTTGTATAGTTTCTTGAGTTTTTTGAATATTTTGATGTGTTTTGTGTTATTTTGTAGATAAATAAAGTTTCAGGACATTCTGGAGGTGATTTGGAGCAAAACTGTGAAATTTGGTGAAATTTGGCAAAAAGGGTATTTTGGTAATTTTGGACGTCCCGACACAAATTTTGGTAATTTTGGGCATCCCGACACCAAAATAAAGTTTCAGGACATTCTGGAGGTGATTTGGAGCAAAACTGTGAAATTTGGCGAAAATGGTATTTTGGTAATTTTGGGCGTCCCGACACCGAGGGTATTTTGGTAATTGCACCACCATGCCACGTGTCAAAAACTCAACGAGCCGTCTTTTTTAGCACACCATGCCACGTGTCAAAAATTCAGCGATTCAAATAAAATAATTAAAAAAATAAAAATCAGAAAAATAATAAAAAAATAAAAAATAAGAAAATAATAATAAAAAATTAGATTTTTTTTTTCTATAAATAGATTTCGAATTTTTAGTTTCAAATGTACCTCTTCCTCTGAAATCCTTATAAATAAATTGAGAGTTCTTCATATTTTCTTCTTTTATTCAGTTTTATTTACGCTTTGTAGTAGTAATTATATCCATCCAGGAGGGGGTAACGTCTCTATGCTGAGGTAATAAGGTAATTCTTTTAATTTTTCTATTTAGATTAATCTCCCTTAAAATATAATATATAAACTATTTAAAATCTGAATTAATAAAAAGATACCGCCATTCTAGGTCGGTTGGTTATTCAATTTAAACTGGTTAAACCTGACTTAATGAGGATACCGCCATTCTAGGTCGGTTAGTTTAAGTTTATATTTATGTTCCGCCTTATGGCTGGTATATTTGAATTTGACTTAATCAGGATACCGCCATTCCGGACGGTTGGTTTAAAATATCACAAGATTATATATTATATTATTGGGAGATATCTAAATAGTAAATAGTAGAAGTTAATTCCTTTTACCTTAGCATTTCTTTTTATTACTTTTCAACAATTTCATTTTATGTCTTTTAAGTTTATATTAGCTTTAGTTATGTGTTGTAACTAAATTAAATATCTAGGGTTGTGATAAAATCTAATATAACCGGTTTTAAAAAGGGTTAGATTATAGTTTGGGTAATTAAAGAATTATTTGTTGAGTCATAATCTTAATGCCTTTTTATTAATTGGTCATTAATAAAATTGATTAGATAAACTTAAAATGAACTAGACATAGGGATTTTAAGTTAAAGACCACAGACTCAACAACCCACGATCTTCCTTAAGGATAGATAACCCTTTTAATAGATTTCCTTACAGGATAGGAATATACCTGTTGGGCGGGGGTAGTCATAATTGGAACTCAATCTTAATGAATCTAGGTAATTTAATTGACATAGACATATGGTTCAATTGGATTATACTAGGTATTTGTAAATGATCATTCGGAAGAGGCTTTTACATAATTTAGTGTTCCAGATTAATAATTCAATAATTTACCCAACTATGATATAACTACTTCATCTTTTAATTAATATTGGGAGAATTCACAACCCTAGATAGTTTTAATCTTCATTAATCTTCTTTCAATTTCTTTTACTTGTTTTTAGAATCATCATCCTTTCAAATCAATCAATCATTTTATTAGATATTTGTAAATAAATAGTATCAACAATTAATAACAACAGTAGGAATTAAGTCCTCGTGGGATCGATATTTTTATACTACTTGAACGATACGTGCGCTTGCGTTATACGTGTGTGTTTACGCCGGTCAAGTTTTTGGCGCCGTTGCCGGGGACTTATTTTTCTTGAGTTATTAATTTTGAAGCTATCTAATTTACTTGTATCTAATTTTCTTTGTTTTTTATCTGCAAATTTTATTTCTTTCTCTTGTTTTCAGGTGATTGAAAAAATGGAACATTTTGAAACATTACAAGCTTTACTAGAAAAAGATACACCCCAAATCCGGGAGCAACAATCTAGTTTTCTGTGGCCTGTTGTCCAGCTCAACAACTATCACTGTAATTCAGAACCAAGCAATACTACATTTTCTCATCAGAATGAAATTCGGAGATGTGTAATATGTGATGGTAACCACCCGAGCGATCAATGTATATACCTTTCAGAGTGTCAGAATTATTGGAATCATTCAAGGTACGAAGAAGCATCACATTTTCCATCTTATCCACCATCCATCTACGATCTTCATCAAGAACCAGATCCATCAGAGGAAGATCAGTTGATTCACATGCTCAAAAAGTTTTCCGAGAAACGAGAAGCTCAATTTGATGTACAAATTCAGAGTCAAGCGGCGTCTATACAAAGGATGACAGATCAAGTTAGACAACTAACAGACAACCTGAATCACATATCTCACGGAGCACATTCAAATAATACTGAAGAAGCCTTCAAATATCATGAGATTCATCATGACATCATAATAGAGGACGAGGCTGAACAGTATCAAGAATCAGAGGTATCAGTTCAGGAGCCTGCACCAACAAAGTCTCAATTTGATTTTTATTATTCTGACTCCGACGAGGATGAAGAAGCTGAGTTTCTTGTACTAACTGCACCAACAAGGAATGATGAAACTTTCCATCCTCATAATGTAGATCTTGGAGAATGCTTTGCACTAATGTTTGAAGACGATCTACCTAAGCCAATCAGTTCACTCATATTAGAGGATGAAGACCTAAAATCTGATATTTCTTTACATTCTCACATTAATATTTCAGGAGCATGCATTTCACAAATGACAGATGAAGAACTGAATGCAGAAATCTTAAAACTCATATGTGAAGAAAAGGTGGAGCAAGAAGCAGAGCAAATGGAGGAGCAAATGTCTGACCAAATTGAAAATCCAGAGCATTCAGGAGAAACATCGCTGTATCGGGGAGTACAAATTAGTGATATTACTAAGAAACTTGATAGAATGGAAATCCCATTCCAAGTCAAGCACCATACGAGACCTCCTGATTTTCTTTCTTTCTTTTCAGGAACCAATGGAGCAACAAAAGTTAAAAAGGTGGCACAAGCACTAAATGGGTCCAAATTCTTTTTACCACCTTACCGTTGGAAGAGACCTTTCAAAAGCAACGCTCACGAAATTGTCTTTAATAGGACGTCCAAAACGACGTTGAAACCTCCTTGACATATAGATTTCAGTCACGTCTGGCTGAAGACGAAAAATTTAGCGCTAACAGGGAGGCAACCTATGCAGTTTGTTGTAATTTTTTTTTCATATTTCATGTTATAGAATTTTTAATTTTGTGTGTTGTTTTGTAGGGAAAAGCACAAACGGAGCATTTTAAGACAGAAGGAATGATGTTTGGCAATCATAAAGATGAGAACCAATTCATTAGCAATGGCTGAGTAAGGAATGAAATCTTGAGACACATCCTAATGAATTTATACTAAGCGAGTGGCGTATTGCGTACACAATTCTGTTGCCTTAATTATTGCTTTGATTCGCTTTTCTGTTGTAATTATCTTTATTTTCGTAGACAAGATCCAGACTTTTTGACATTTCATGATTTCTTTTGTTGTTTAGCAAACAAACGTCCTCTGGAAGATACTAGTGCTATTATTACTCACCCTTTTTCAGGTACTATAAATTCAGCCTGTCATTGCACTTTTGAAGGTATCCAGAGTTGAGAAAGAAATACATAAAAAATGGAAGCCACTTCAAGAAGACGAGTTGAGAACATCTGTGTGTTTTGCGGTAGTAGTGTTGGTGCTAAACCACAATACATAGAAGCAGCACAAGAATTGGGTCGAGTCTTAGCTGCAAGGAATATGCACTTAATATATGGCGGAGGAAATCTTGGACTAATGGGGATCATTTCAAAGGCTGTACAGGAAGGAGGCAGTCACGTTTTGGGAATCATTCCAAAACCCTTGGCAGAAGCGAATCTTATTGGATCATCAAACGGAGAGGAACTGATCGTGCCAGGTATGTCTGAACGACTGGTAGAAATGATTAACCGTTATGATGCTTTTATCGCTTTGCCAGGTGGCTTGGGTACATTGGAGGAAATTTTTATAGTACTATCTTGGGCGAACCTGAACATACACCAGAAACCGCTTGAACTGCTCAACGTTGATGGATTTTATGATTTTCTTTGTGTGTTTCTTGATGATGCCCGGAGAAATGGGTTCGTGTCAAAACCTATGAAAGAACTCCTTTTTACTGCCAGGTCTGCTCTGGATCTAATAGACCAATTTTTAGCCTATGAACCACAAGTTGATCCTAACCTTTCAAAGATAAAATGGTCCGATGATGATCGTGGTAAGGAGCGTCGGATTAATCTGGATCTTAACCTTTAATTTTCCTGTAGAATTTCAGCTAACCAGGTACTATCTTCTAAACTCTTCTTCTAATGATTAAGACATTGGGGACAATGTCTCATTTAGGTTTGGGGGTGAGGAATAGTTAATAGTACTTGTTTGTATTGTGTTTTTATTTTTAGTCCAAAATTTTTCGAAAAATACAAAAAAATTTCAAAAATTTCAAAAATTACAAAAATATTTTTATTTCACTAAGAAAAGGCATATTTAAAGCTAGGTGATGGTTTGGTGTCTTCCTTCACTCACTACCTTTCTATAAGGAAAAGTTGTGAAGACACCTAGATAATCATTCACATGTAGCTTGTTGTGATAGACTAGTTTGGAGGACTCGTTGTTTATTCCTGACAACAAGCGATAAGAGCCTAAGGGGCTTGGGTATTTAAGTGAGCCTTGCTCCACCCTCCCTCAGGGGAATCTACAACGGGAAGTCCATTCGACAGTTAGTCACACACCATAAACTCGTTGGCACGTACCATAAGGTATAAAAAATATGCTTTCACTTGGTCGTTTGAACCCTTGAGTGGGGAGTCCTAGTTGTGAACAATCCTTCGTCAGCGAGAGCCTTTGATTAAACTTCTAAAAATACATGTAAATTATAGTTATATGACCAGTAGAAATGTTTAGTTGTTATGTTGACTAAAAAGATGAAATTGGTAAGAAATAGCTGTGTAAGGAATTCGAACTCCTGATACGTATTTTAAACCTATTTCGAAACAAGTTAATTTTTGTTTATTTCCTTCTGAATTATTTAATTTGTAAAATCTCCATAAAACTGACTAAAATGGATCTTCATATACTTAGTTGGCAGATATTATCAACATACATGGTAACATACAGACATAGGATAAAATTGAAAAGATTGTAATATTCAGTGCTATAGTTTAATTGGAGAAGCATCTCAAAAAGTGATGGAATAAAAAAAAAAAAATCTGAGATCCGAGTTATTAAGTCTGTAAGGGTGTTTTAACACCTAGTGCCCTAAAACCAACTGGTTTGGGAGTCACTGGCCCAACACTCGCTACATGGATCAAAAAGATGATAGAAAATAAATATATATATATCTGAAGTCTGAGTAATTAAGTCCTTAGGGGTGTCTTAACACCTGATGCCCTAAAGCCAACTGGTTTGGGAGTCACCGACCTAAAGCTCGCTACATAGATGGAAGATATTGTATATAAATAAAAAATAGAGAAAAAATCAAAGAAAAACAAATCAAAAAAATCAAAAAATTTATTCCATTACTACAAAAGATGTGAAATCTGATAAAACTTTAGGACAAAAATATTACTCTCTTATCAACTGCACTTATGACTGTTGTGGGCAAAAATGAGTTGTTTAATACTTTGTTAGCTGTGTATATGAAGAATGATAAAAATAATCGGAGAATTTACTTATTCAGTAATTTAGAATGAAACAAAACAACTAGTAAACTTGGAGTAGAAATTTCACCTAATTAGTCATTAACTTCTTTATTCTCTTTTCTCTTGTCTTTTTGCTTTTGTGTGCATTAGTTTCACTACTTTTTTACTTTTATAAAATGTTTGTGGGTATCATTGTTGTAAACTCTCACGAGACTACAACTCGTCCACTAGGGACACCTAGGGGTTTAAAGGATTGTTGCATATGCTAAATGCAATCGTGATCCCTACGAAAATGGCTTAGTTAAAATTTTATTATGTTATTTTATTTTGCTCGAGGACTAGCAAAATGTTAGGGTTGGGGGTGTGATAAGTGGTAAAACTATCACTATTTCCCACTCATTTAACTTAATATTTTGTATAGTTTCTTGAGTTTTGTGAATATTTTGATGTGTTTTGTGTTATTTTGTAGATAAATAAAGTTTCAGGACATTTTGGAGGTGATTTGGAGCAAAACTGTGAAATTTGGTGAAATTTGGCAAAAATGGTATTTTGGTAATTTTGGATGTCCCGACACAAATTTTGGTAATTTTTGGCATCCCGACACCAAAATAAAGTTTCAGGACATTCTGGAGGTGATTTGGAGCAAAACTGTGAAATTTGGCGAAAATGGGTATTTTGGTAATTTTGGGCGTCCCGACACCGAGGGTATTTTGGTAATTGCACCACCATGCCACGTGTCAAAAATTCAACGAGTCGTCTTTTTTAGCACACCATGCCACGTGTCAAAAATTCAGCGATTCAAATAAAATAATTAAAAAAATAAAAATCAGAAAAATAATAAAAAAATAAAAAATCAGAAAAATAATAATAAAAAATTAGATTTTTTTTGCCTATAAATAGATTTCGAATTTTTAGTTTCAAATGTACCTCTTCCTCTGAAATCCTTATAAATAAATTGAGAGTTCTTCATATTTTCTTCTTTTATTCAGTTTTATTTACGCTTTGTAGTAGTAATTCTATCCATCCATAAGAGGGTAACGTCTCTATGCTGAGGTAATAAGGTAATTCTTTTACTTTTGCTATTTAGATTAATCTCCCTTAAAATATAATATATAAACTATTTAAAATCTGAATTAATAAAAAGATACCGCCATTCTAGGTCGGTTGGTTATTCAATTTAAACTGGTTAAACCTGACTAATGAGGATACCGCCATTCTAGGTCGGTTGGTTTAAGTTTATATTTCTGTACCGCCTTATGGCTGGTATATTTGAATTTGACTTAATCAGGATACCGCCATTCCGGACGGTTGGTTTAAAATATCACAAGATTATATATTATATTATTGGGAGATATCTAAATAGTAAATAGTAGAAGTTAATTCCTTTTACCTTAGCATTTCTTTTTATTACTTTTCAGCAATTTCATTTTATGTCTTTTAAGTTTATATTAGCTTTAGTTATGTGTTGTAACTAAATTAAATATCTAGGGTTGTGATAAAATCTAATATAACCGGTTTTAAAAAGGGTTAGAATATAGTTTGGGTAATTAAAGAATTATTTGTTGAGTCATAATCTTAATGCCTTTTTATTAATTGGCCATTAATAAAATTGATTAGATAAACTTAAAATGAACTAGACATAGGGATTTTAAGTTAAAGACCACAGACTCAACAACCCACGATCTTCCTTAAGGATAGATAACCCTTTTAATAGATTTCCTTACAGGATAGGAATATACATGTTGGGCGGGGGTAGTCATAATTGGAACTCAATCTTAATGAATCTAGGTAATTTAATTGACATAGACATATGGTTCAATTGGATTATACTAGGTATTTGTAAATGATCATTCAGAAGAGGCTTTTACATAATTTAGTGTTCCAGATTAATAATTCAATAATTTACCCAACTATGATATAACTACTTCATCTTTTAATTAATATTGGGAGAATTCACAACCCTAGATAGTTTTAATCTTCATTAATCTTCTTTCAATTTCTTTTACTTGTTTTTAGAATCATCATCCTTTCAAATCAATCAATCATCTTATTAGATATTTGTAAATAAATAGTATCAACAATTAATAACAACAGTAGGAATTAAGTCCTCGTGGGATCGATATTTTTATACTACTTGAACGATATGTGCGCTTGCGTTATACGTGTGTGTTTACGCCGGTCAGTTGTGGAATAGTTCATTTGAGCACTGTTTAGAGTTCTGCTAGCATAATATATGACAAAAGGTTTCCCTTCTCTTATTTTTCCTAAAACTACCCCAATTGCGTAGTCACTAACATCACACATAATCTCAAATGGAAAATTCCAGTCAGGTGGTTGCATAATTGGGGTAGAGGTGAGTTTAGTGACTAACGTCTTGAAGGCATCTTCACACTCTTGTGTCCATTCGAATAAAGAGTCTTTAATAAGGAGGTTACACAATGGTCTAGATATATAAGAAAAATTTTGTATAAACCCCCTATAGAAACCAGCATGCCAAAGAAAAGACTGAACATCTTTAAAGGTTTTGGGTATTGTCAGCTTGGATATCAACTCGATCCTTGATTTTTCGACTTCAATGCCCTTGGAGGAGACAATATGACCTAGAACGATTCCCGAAGAGACAATAAAGTGACACTTTTCCCAATTCAGAACAAGGCCTTTTTGTTGACATCAACTTAACACTGCTTTCAGATTAAGCAAACATGCATCAAAGGAATCGCCAAACACTATTAAGTCATCCATAAGCACCTCCATACACTTCTCACTCATATCACTAAAAAAGCTCAGCATGCATCTTTGAAAAGTGGCGGGGGCATTGCATAAACCTAATGGCATGCGGCGAAAATCATAAGTACCAAACGGGCAGTTGAATGTTGTTTTTTCTTGATCATCTAAGGAGATCTCAATTTGGTAGTTTCCTGAATAACCATCTAGAAAACAATAGAATGGATGACCTCCTACCCGCTCAAGAATTTGATCAATAAAAGGAAGCGAGAAATGGTCTATTCGAGTGGCAGCATTCAACTTCCTATAATCTATGCACATGCACCAACATGTGACTACTGTAGTGGCAACTAGTTCTCTTGCCTCATTTTACACTACGGTAACTCTCGACTTCTTAGGGATGACCTGCATAGGACTAACCTATTTACTATCAGCAATTGGGTATATAATACCCGCATCTAGTAACTTTATCACTTCATTTCTCACCACTTCTTTCATAGTGGGGCCAAGTCTACGTTGATAGTCTTTCCCTCTTCTAGGTCAATCCTATGGGAAAAAATCAAGGGACTGATACCCTTAATATCTCCTATGGTCCAGCCAAGGGCCGATTTATGCTCACTCAACATGTCAAGCAATTTCTTGCCTTGTGATGCACTTAACTTCCATTAAATAATAACAGGAAAGGTATCTCATGGTCCAAGAAACACATGTTGAATCCCTTCTGGCAATCGCTTTAGTTTAACTTTTGGTGTTTCAACTGCATAGGCTTCAGTTTCTCCTTATCACCTAATAGAGCCTCAAATTATGGCTACCATACTTTTGTTCCATCTTTTTGCAAAACAGAACAACCAGTAGCGATATCAGGAAGTTCAGTTGATCCAAGGGTATCTAAGATGTTGGAATTAAGAAGAAGATGAACATGGGGATTATCATGTTGAACGGGGGCTATTTCGGGCATAATTATGTCTATCAAGTATGTGTGATGACATTCATTATCATCTTGTGGTTGTTTCCCCACATGAAAAATGTTCACTTCTAATGTCATGTTCCCGAATGACAATTTCATGAGACCATTCCTGTAGTTAATAAGGGAATTGGTTGTGGCAAGGAAAGTCTACCTAAGATGAGAGGAATTTTGGATTCAGTTTTAAACACAGAGTGGGTGTCTAGAATCAGAAAATCAATTGGGTAGTAGAATTTGTCGATTTGGAGTAAAACGTCCTCAACTACCCCCCATGGAGTTCTGACAAAGCGATTAGCTAGCTGCAAAACTACCGATGTAGGCTTAATCTCTCCAAGACCCAACAACATATAGATGGAATAGGGCATGAGATTAACACTCACGCATGTCTGACCAAACTCATATGTACCAATATGGCATGTAATGGTGGGGCAGCCCAGATCTTTATATTTTGGTGGGGCCTTTTGCCCAATCACTGCACTTGTTTGTTCTGCCAGGAATGCAGTTTTCTTAACGTGATGCTTCCTCTTCATGGTGCATAGATCCTTCAAAACCTTCGCATAAGTGGGAACTTGTTTTATCACATATAACAATGGAAGGTTAATCTTTACTTGCTTACGATGCTCTAGGATCTCACCGTTTCGGTGTGCAGCTCTGGTAGTGGGCGTAAGGGCTTAAGGAAATGGTACTCTAACTGGGATTATGTCATTTGATCTTCCTGATGGGTATCTGCACTATTATCCTTAGTGGCACCTACAGTGTCCTGCATCCCTATCTCATTTCCACTTCTAATGTTTATGGCATTAACTTCTTTTACATTGGCTCCCTCATCAGCATGTGCCATGTGTTGCCCTTGTGGATTAGGTTGAGCTTGAGATGTGAATCTGCCTGGTTCTTTCACACTTAAGGCATTAGTCAATTTGGAGACTTGGCTCTTAATCTCCTTATTCTCTTCAGTTATTTGGGTCATTAGTGACTCAAACATTTGATTGGTTTTGCTCTGGGTCTCCACAAATACTTTCTGGGCCTCCATAATTGCTTGTTGGGCCTCCACAAATGCTTGCATACTATCCTCTAAAGAATTCTTAGGAGCGACAAATGTGTGATATGGGGGTGCACTATAACCTCTAGGTTGTGATGTCTGACTCGACTGATAAGGCCCTTGTTTCCAACTAAATTTGGGATGGTTCCTCCAACCAAGGTTATAAGTGTCTGAGTATGGTGTATAAGGCCTTCTAGACATCCTTGATGCATTGCATTGGTCCTAATATATTCCCCTCATCTCACCATTTACAGGGCACTCTTGTGCCAAATGATCAGTCCATTTGCACACAAAACATACCTCTTGAGGTTCTAAGTGGGCTACTGCATGCATCGTCTTGCTATCTTTGGCTATTAAGACTCTCATCTGTCTAGTTAATAGCTCAATTTTTACCTTAAGGCTATCCTCTTCTCTCAAGTGGTGTATGCTTCTACTAGGAGGAGTGGGGTGTGTCCCATCAGTGCTATATATGGCACTAGGTCCAGTCCATGTGTGAGATTTCTCAGCTAGTTCATCTAAATACTCAAATGCCTCATCTGGGTCATTTCGGATGAACTCACCATTACACATAGTCTCCACGAATTGGCACTCCCAAAGGGTTAGACCGTCATAAAAATAACTTACCAGGTGCCAACTCTCATACCCGTGGTGAGGGCAACTAGCTAATATCTCCTTATACCTCTCCCACGTTTGATAAAGGGTCTCACTGTCCTTTTGGGAGAAGGTGGAGATTTCTCTTTTCAAGGCATTAGTCTTATGGTGTGGGAAGTATTTGTTGAAAAATGCATGTGTCATCTCGCCCTATGATCCTATTGACCTAGGTCTTAAAGAGTACAACCAGCTCTTAGCTCTATCCTTAAGGGCAAATGGGAAGAACTTAAGTCTAATTGAGTCAGTGGTTCCAAATTGGTCATGGAAAGTCGCTACTACCTCTTCAAACTCTCTATTGTGCACATAAGGATTTCCGCTCTCTAACCCGTGCAAATTTGGGAGATATTGTATCATCCCAGTTTTAAAATCTATGTGTGGTACATTAGGAGGAAACATGATTCACGAATGTGTAACCGTGCGGGTGGGGTGGAGGTACTCTTAAAGAGTCCTCACAGGTGGCCTACTGTAATCACTCATGTTGTGCGCGCTAGAGGTGGAAGGTGTGGCAAAAAGATTGTCAAACAAACTCTTTGAGTCTGAGTTTTCTTCTTCAGTCCTAACAAATCTACCAAACCTATCTCTACGTCTAGGCATGCAATTTAAAGACATGTAAAGTGAGAAACAGGAATAAAAATCCAAACTAAAATTAAAACTGAAATAAAATATATAAAAAAACAAAAAAAAAATAAAGAAATGAACGAAGTTACCACTTTTGTTGTTGATCAAGTAAACCTGCTCCTTTTGCTTGTAAACTGTCTCCCCGGCAACGACGCCATATTTTGATTAAGCCCAAATATTACTTGCGGTTATCTCTGTAAAGTTGGGGTGTCGATCCCTCAAAGAGATGGTCACATGATCTAATTTACTCAAGCAAAAACGTTTAGCAATAACTTTATTAAAGAAAATATTAAATTTGCAATTTAAACTAAAGATTATGAAAAGTTACAGGATTATATCAGTAGAGAGAGACATCAAAACATCAAGAATCCCTCTTGTACCAAGTTGTTATATTCAGCTATTGATTCATTTTATTACGCAATTGAGGGTTTCATGTCCCAAACCAACAATTGGAGGATATTCAATTCTATACATGTTAAGTTATAAGGTAATTGATAAATTATCTTCTATATATTAACAATACAAAAGGCTATCGTTACAACCTATGTAACGACGACAATATACTCTCAAGCAATATTACAGCAGAAGATTAACTCATAAAACAACCTTGACCAGTCACAGCTGATTTCACAAACCACACATAGAAAAAACATGACTGAATCTATATGTAAATTGATAAAATACAGTTTCTGGATTCGTATAATCAAAAGATAAAGAGAATAATAAGTTTATCAATTGTATAAAGTAAATAAGTTCATCACATAATCAATAACAAGAATAGAAGAGTTGAATACAAGAGCTCATCCTTAGCTTTGCTTTATGAGATTAGTTTTCCATGCAGAAGAAAGAAACATCGTTGATAGATCGGAGAGACATCGTCATTGGCTTCAAGTTCTTCGTTCTTGTCTCTTAATTTTATGTTGGTGGCTCTTGTTTCTGAGTTTCTCCTCTGTTTTTCTCCTCCCTTTAGGGTTTGAACGAAGTTGGGTTTATATAGAAAAGCCTCGAAGTCATTATACATGTCAAACACATCAAAATCAGGGTTTTAGCGTGTTCCAGGGCGCCGCAGTGCCCAACTCTAGGCCAATTTGGCTGGACATTATTTATAGGGTGCGTCATGATGCCCAGAGTTTGTGCGTCGCGACGTGTGGCAGGGGGAAGAATTCTGGTTTTGTGGTTTTTTTGTTTCCGCTCTTTCTGCGTGCTTCTGATTCGTCCGTAAGGTCCCGAAACATGTGTAATTGCTCAAATCTTCATGTTTTATTGCTTCCTAATAACAAAGTATAAAATAAACTCTAATTAAGATTAAATACAAGATAATTAAGCCGAGTTAGCAATGTTCAACGTACACTTTTGTTCACTTATCACGCGTGCATAAGAGATCGCCACTGTTGAATTAAAATAAATGGCATAAATTGGATCCATGAGATCGATTGATCACAGCTGTCCACATTTTTGGCGCGCAAGAGAGGGATGTGCGACATCTGACATCTCGGGGAGAAGAAGTATAGGTTGAATTATGGATGTGACATACACTTAAAGAAGACCATTATGCCTTTACATCTTCCTAATGACGATTCAGAAATCATAGGAAAACATTTTAGTTGGCGATGAAAGAAAGAAAATCATCAAAAAAAATGGAATCAATGGTAATTTGTGTAGAAACCTGACTTGAGTAGTATTGCTCTATGGAGCTCCAAAGAGCCACAACCCCGAGAAGACTGGCTCGGTCTGTACCATCATATGTTTTAAAATTCCCGACATCAACTCATTAACTCGTTGATATCGAGACTTGGGGGATAAATATTATTGGTGGTTTTTCACCCTGATGAAGTTCAAATATCGGGGAGGGGCTGAATGAAGTTTGTACTTAGCCAAATAAGAATGATGAGGGTTTAATGTCCTAGAGAGGCTGAAGTCATACGGAGGGCCCGATCCCACTATGCGGAGAAGTTCTCCAGAGGGTATAATATGTTGATGAAGCAAGTATGGATCCCGACCCGACCTGAAGATGAAGTGTCAGTTTTGGAAGCATTGGAATGTTTGTGGACGTCGACCCAAGATGGTCCATGCTTACCAACCCGACCTAATTAAAGAAGAAAAAGTTTGATCAAGTATCATTCACCTCGGCATGCCGACCCGATGAGCAAAGATGGGATTAGAGGCCGACCTGTATTGAAGCATATGATGTATGCCCTACTTGGAAGTTTGGGCCTCTAGAAGGTTGATGTGACAGAAGTTGGTCAATGACTCTCTTTGGGAAGACACACTGACAGGAGAAAAATATTGGAGTGGTTGGACCGCAGGCTGCCACACTAATAAAGCGTGTAGCAGTGGCCAAAAGATTGTAATGATGGGTTTCTGCTAACAAGGGTGGTTGATCGATGTGTCAGTACGATTGTTTGTTGAGTAATTGGGGAAAAGAAGCATGGGACAATAATGAAAGAGTGACATGAGCTGACATCATAGGTTGATGGAATAGTTGATTCGGATGCCTATATAAAGAAATTAAAGCCACAAGTTCAAGGGTTAGAAAATCTTGCCTCTCACAACTTAGAGAGAAGCCAAGAGCCAAGAGTCTAGTGACAGAGAGAGAAAAGTCGGTCGGTTCTCAATCATTTGAGAGAATTGTAATGGACATGTTGTAAAACCTGAGGTGTTTATTTTTCTATGTAAGCTCTAAACCCCACTTGTAGCTCGGGTTAGTCTTGACCCCGAGTAAGTAATAAAATATCCATAATTTCCTCATGTGGATGTAGGTTGGAGCCACTCTCCATTGAATCACGTAAATCTTTGTCTTTGATTTTCATCTGCTTGCCAAATTTTCTTTGATTCCCTACTAACCAAACAAATTTATCGTTGGGGGAGGTTTGTTCGAGGGGCTGATTTCTCAAATTGCCATTGGGACAGCCGTTAACAAATTATATATAAATTTTTTTAATAACTATTAATAATAAAAATAAATAAATAAATCAACACCAAATTCAGATTCAATTCGTACATTATTATGTCCATGCTTCTTTGAAGCCCACGTGACTTCAAAATAATCAAAGAGCATTTGTTAGGATAAAACTCAACAAACATTAGTAGAAAAATATGATATTTTGATAGAAAAATTAAGACATATATTATTTTTCATTAATTTATGACACATATATGATAGATAAATTAATTGTAAAGAATTAATGACATATATGTGATAGATAGTTATCTGTCAAGAAATAATGATATAAGTCTTGATAGAAAATATTTATATCGAGAACTAATGATAGAAATGCTTGATATAAAATAATTATTTCAAGAATTCATGATGTTTATAATTTAAATATTAGTCAAGTGCCAAATTTAAAACTATTACATAAAATTTATTTTGAAAAAAAAAATTTTAAATTTTAAATTATATAGATAATAAATTAATTATGCCTTTTGAGTATAGTTTTCATAATCGGGCTAGACCGATCGATTCAAACGCTCAAATCGAAATTTTATCTATCAAAAAACGAAGATATAAATTTAATTTTAATTTAATTGTGTCTCAATGTGGACTCGAACTTCAACTCAAAACTTTTGACTTAAATCTCTCTGTGTAATTAGAGTTCCATTGGGTTATTTATTTTCAACATAATTATAATAATACCGATTGAAACTACACCGTTTTGTTTAAATCTAAAATACGTATACACAACCCAACCCTTAAGCTTGCAAGCACCGGTCTTAGTATTAGTAATCAGCTTTTTTTAAACCTTCGACATTGGAAACCAAGACACTTAATCAAATCTCTGTGTCCGAAAAGAAAGCCACTTTCAATTCTCCTCCACAAAGGCTCTCTCTGATTAATTATCAAAATGACGAGTTTGATTTCTCGCTCTTTCCACGTAATCGTTATACATGTTCTTACATATTTTATTTATTTATTCTTTTAATTTTCGATTTATTTTTGTTGTTTTGTGAATTTAGGTTATTCAAAACCACATCGATTTTCTGGAGAAAATGAAACACAAACTGAAGCGTCTCTTACAGTCACCCAACTCTTTCTTCATGGACGTCACGTCAAAGTGCCAGGGTTGCTTCAATATGTAAGATTTTAAACTGATACTTTTTTTTTTCTTTATTCAATTTCCCCAATTTTTCAATTTTTTATTTTTGTTATGATAATGTGCAGAACGACTGTGTTTAGTCACTCACAGACAGTGGTGGTGTGCGGGAACTGCCAGACAGTTTTGTGCTAACTGACCGGCGGCCGTGCGCGGCTGACGGAGGGCTGTTCTTTCAGGAGAAATGGTGATTGATTTCTCTTTTTGCTTATAAAAGAGAGTGTTGACAAAGGAAATAATGTCACCCTAGAACGAAATCGCCTTAAGACGAAGGAAATAACGAAGGGAGGAAGGACGATAGAGCGAAGAACGACGAAGAGTCGAGACGACCGAAGTAGCGGTTAGGACGAAAATGCATGATACAGTTGCTTCCACAATCACAACAGTTGGACGGTTTTCCCTCCACAACCGAGCAGCTGAGACACACAGCTCAACGGTTACAGGCACGATCCGGCAGCTGCAGGGAGATACTGGGACCGCCCAAGCGGTTTACAAGTTCACTATAAAAGCTCGACCCACAATCAAGCAGTTGAGACGCACAGCCCAACGGTTACAGGCACGATCCAGCAGCTGCAGGAAGATACTGGGACCGCCCAAGCAGTTTACAAGTTTCACTATAAAAGCTCACTCGTACAGAGAGAAAAGCACGATCAAATGAAGACTCAAACGAGTATTTTTTTTTATCTTTTAGTTTCTGTAACTTTTAGGACTGTAATTTGTGTGCTTGCGCCCCTTGGAGGCTTATTCACTTAATCAAACACCACTTGCTGAGACTTTGTCTCAGGAGGTTTGAACCTTACACGTTTCTCTTTCTTCTTCGCGCACAAAAATCGCGCAAACAGTTTTAGACATCGAATCAGCCGACTTATGATTGGCCGAATTGGTTAAGGGGAAGCCTTACATTTGTAAGACGTGGGCGGAGCCCCAAGCCAATGAAAAGAACGATAAAAAGAGTAGGAACTTCTCTTTTGATATCACTAAAGTGGATGCCATATTTGACCAGTTATACAAAGATAAACAAATTAGTTTGAGCGATCGACATACGTTGCCAACAGCCGAACAAATCGGTAGTAAAAAATATTGCAAGTGGCACAATGCATGGTCTCATACAACTAATAATTGTCTTGTTTTTCGAAATGTTTTAATGGATGCCATAGAATCTGGACGAATTACGTTCGAGAAAAAGATGGCAGTGGATAGCAACCCTTTTCCAAAGTCGGTGGAATTGAACATGATCAACCCAGACCTTGCCAAGATGAATCTGCCGAAGGTCAAATTAGTTCTAGACGAAGGACAACACTATTATCGTCTAAGCGCTCTAGAGAGGATTAGGGCACCTTCAGAGCACGGAGAACGGCCGAATGTTTGTATTTGATGCAAGAACAATATAGAATGGATGAGGGAGTTAGAAGAGACTTGTGAAAGGCCCGTGAAGAAATAGTCAGTAGCATGGCAGCCACGAACTTTCGCCCCAAGATTCTATGGGGAAAATTCAAATTTCATCCAAAACGTAAGAACGTTTAGGCCGAAAATTCATCGGCCCAATCTATGGCATTCATACCGAAGGCCAATGTCAGGACAGCATCCAGGCAGGAATTATTCCCCCGTGGACGAAATGACAAGGACGCAGTTAAAGGTGACATCAGAGAAACTATGGCCGGATGATGCGCCAACAAGACGAAGCAAAAGCCACCACGGGCCGTAGCCCTCGCAACATGGAGAAATCGGAAGACAACAAAAAAGTAGTGATGAGCAGCGATGAACGCACCAAGTTTGACAGACAAAAGCGGGACGAAACAGATGACGAAGAACCTCCTATCGTCATTCAGTTCGGTAGTATGCCACCGGTTGTGGCCAACCATTACTTGTTGCCCGTGAAATTCAAGGGGGATAACAGTGGAGAAGTTTGAACATGCGAAGACGTCTATGAGGGCAACGAAATCGAATTTGCAGCGCTTTCAATAACAGATAGGGAGGCTTCGGATGAGGAAATGACTGAAATAGAAGAAGAGATAGACATCAAAATCGAAGCAAGGAAAAAAGGAATTTCACAAAATCGGATTCTCAAAGAATTGTATGAGGCCAGCAATTCTGCAGTCGGGACGTTGGGAGAAGATTTGGGACGATATCCATCCCTCATTTTTTAGAATTAATTGAAATTGGATTTTAATTCGGGCGAACGAGTTAATTTAGAATTAATTCTTTAGCGACGTGAATAGTGATACATAATTACTTAATTACGTCGCAACGGAAAATTCGTTAATTTGAAATTAGCGAACCCGAGCCCGGGAGTGTTTGCGAGCACACTCGCATTTCGAATTCTAGTGCGGCCCGCAAGTCACATCAAGCGTCAAATCACTTGTCACTTTGAGTGATGTGATGTGACAGCTTGTCACTTGATTGAGTGATGTGAATAGTTGATGTGAATAGTTGACTTTTGGAATGCAAAATAAATAAAAATGAATTTTGGAAATTCAAGAAGTGTATTAGATACACAATTTTCCCAACCACCAACATTTAACACAACTCTCTCTTCCTCTCTTCATCTCTCTCTCACGGCCTACGGCCTTATTTTCTTCCTCCATTTTCTGCCACTGCCGAGAATTTGAAGGAGAAGAAAAGTGATGATTTTGTTGCAAAATCAAGAGTGCTAGCACACAATGGAGTCATCCCAAGGTGATAGGGAAACCTACTTGTGAGCATGGAATCACTTCACCAAGCTTGGAGCATGAATGGAGGACCATGGCCGAATTTTTGGGGAGCCAAAACTGCTCACTACCGTGAGCTACCAAGGAGCGCAGAAAAGTTTTATTCTTCGACGCATCGCCTCAACCGATTGAGGTAAGTATTCCGCAACTTCTCCGTGTATTCACACTTGTTTTTCATTGCTTTAATTGATCATTGGGACCGTAGAAAACCAACAATGGTATCAGAACGAGGTTAAAGCATGAAATATGAACTTAGGGTTAAAATTGGGCAAAATTGATTTGAGCATGTTTGAGTGAAATTGGATGTTTGAGTATGCTTAAATTGTGATAACATGGTGTTATGCATTGTCAATTTGATTAATTTTGAATTGGACAAATTTTCCTCAAATCTATTGGCTTGGCCGAGAGGATGATGAACCCTAATTGTCATGGTATTTTTGATTTTTGATTCATTGGATGACTTGAAATCAATTGGGTAATGTTGAATTGGATTTAATTGGATTGAATTCGAATCGGACATAAAAATGCCCAAAATGCCGAGACTACTATAGCATGAAATGGGTTTGATTTTTGATTCAATTGTGTTGGACACTAATTGATGATAATGAGCATGATTAATTAGGCTAATTGGTGTTTTGGAAATATTGATTTGGGTAATTAATTATTGCAATACACTTTGGTTAATTAGATTATAAAATTTGGAATTTTGATAATTTAATTAAAGGGCTTATTTTTGGAATTGGGCCTAAAAGGTTGTAATTGGGCTAGATGGGTTTGGTTGTACCAAGATGGGTTTAGGAAAATTGGTTGGATCCAATTGGGCCCAAAACCATTTCCATAAAGTCCAATTATGACTTAATGGACCTTTAATATTTAATTGGGCCTAATGGGCCTAAATTGGTTTCTTGGCAAATAAGGGTGATTCCTTAAATGGGCTTTGGTATTTGGGTTTGACCCATGTTGAACAAAAGTCCATGCCTTAAGAAATTAATTAAAAGCCCATTGGACTTTAATTAAATTAACATTGGATGTTAATCGGGTTTTGAGACCCGTAACGATTAGATTTAAAATCTAAGTCGTAAAGGTTCGTTAATAAAGTGTAATATTTAATTTGGAATTAAATAGTGAATTAGTATTAAATTCATATTAAATTGGATTTAATGTTGTAGTTTAATTTAATTCGAGAATTCGTACTTTGAGTACCTATTCGTAAAACGAGTTGGACTCGCGCAAAATCAAATCATTGTTTGAATATTGGATGGTCACTAATATCAGATTAATTAATTGGATTAGATTGATTGATAACATGCTTGTGTGAATACATGGTTGCGATGCATGAATAATGTATATCGGATGGATATTAGATGGGTGAGGCAATTTTGGAAATTGTTGTAATAAATTTAGAATTTATTAATTGGACCTGCGTGTCCAGCCTATTACCTCCTTACTGTTTGTATTTCTCTTCTGACCTATTCCCCTCAATGCAAATGAGGTTTCTTTAGAAGTGTTATGTAACAGGTAGAAGCAATACTTGTGCTAGCGGGAGAGAGGAAAGTGAGAGATTTGATCTAGGATCAATGTGTTAAGTATCCATCCGCATATCATTATTATATTTATTTACGCGCCTTATTATGTGTTTAGAATGCATGTTTAAGGGTGTATGATGATGAGACCTTAACAAAGATAATAAATTGGTTGCCAATTTGCACGCGAAAAACCCTCACAAAATATTAAACATTTTTCCTTCCATTGAGTGATTCTTACTCAAGATCTAAGACTGACATTGGTTTGTTTTCCAAAGTCAAGGCATTTTTCTGTCGAGGATTTGTTTGAATCATGAAGGCTTTGTTCCATTTCGGTGGCTTGTCCAAGTTGTGATTTGTTGGCCAAAGTCAAGATCACTTATTGTCCATCGATATTGATTACGAAGCTTTCCAAGGTTAATGGGTTTCGCTTAACTGGGATCACTAAGTTTGTTGTGCCAAAGCCAAGGCTTAGTTGATTCAGAGGAAAAAAGGTTAGGCAATATATTGGATATATTGGCATATATAAGATATATGTTTCGGACTTGGATGTCCCCCTACTGGATTTAGGAATTGGATGGGATCCAATTGATCTTAGAGATCTACCTAGTTATTTATCATACAATTTGTTGGCCAAAGTCAAGATTGTGTGTTATTTAACGGGATCCTAGCCCACTAGGAAATAAGGTTTCCCGAGTACTCCATAGAGGGTTAGAGGCTCGCCGAAAAATAGTGGGAGGCAAGTATTAAATTTGCAATATTCGTTTAGTAACTTGCCATACGCGCTCATTACAAATTATTCGTCAAAATAAATTAATATATTAGTTGGACTAATAATTAATTGTTGTTTTAAAACAGTTGGACTGTATTTCAAACTATTAATTTATAGTTGATTATATAATTAGATTATAGTAATCAATATATTTGAATTTAATTGATCATTTATAGTTGATTTTATAATTGGATTATAGTAATCAATATAATTGAATTTAACCTATTAAATTATAGTTGATTATATAGTTGGACTATAGTAATCATTATAATAAATAGTACCTAAAATCGTTGATTAAATAGTTGGACTATTAGAATCAAGATAAATTGAAAGATTAGTGTTTAAAACATAATCATGGGTGAAAAATGTTTTAAACGACTTTAATTTTCAAATTGGGAATAACATCTTAGGCCAAAGCCCGGAGTTAAGCAAATAGTATAGCATAATATTTGGAAGATTCATGTGATGATAACTTTAGTGTTTAATCTGTTATGCTTGCCAAATAGAATTCTTAATTTCTTAATCAGAACTAAGGATTAGATCCTTAAAGTATGATAATGAAATTGAAGGATCTTCATAGATCTATTTTTAGATCTTTGAAGTACTAAATTGCAATAGTAAACTCTTGGAGAGTTAATGGCTATACTGAAGGAGTCAAAGCCAAAGTTTGCAATAAGGCAAGAAGCGCAAGGCGAGTATCTTATTTCGACATTCCGGATGGCCAAGGTTGGGCCAAAGGCTTATGGAGTGTGAAAAGAGCAAAGGCAAAGTCATTAGAATCTTCTGGGAAGATAAAGGACATATCCCAAAATGTCTGCCTAAATTGTGGCAAACGGGGACACGGAAGCGTGACTGTCGTATGGACAAGGCAGACATGAAGGAATTAAAGACGGTGCAAGGCTCCGGCTTCAAATATGTTTGTTAAAATTATGTTCACTACTAGTATTAAAATTGGATTTTAAATACTAAGTGTGGTACATAAATATATATTGATGTGCAGAATCTGCTATGAGCAGGATACTGACTTCAGTTGAGATTTATCTGTGAATCGGAAACAGGACGAAAGTCACTGTTTTAACCGTAGATACCTAAGTTTATGAACTACCCTTTGGGTTTGTACTTAAATTAGGAAACTGTTATAATGTAACTAGTTTAACTAGAAACATTATCTTTGTATCCGTGTATAATCCGTTGCGGATGTACCTTTATATTCTAGAACACTAAAGTGTTTTATTTTATAAATATGATTTTGAGATAAACACATTAGATGTGAATAACAGTATTTATATTTTGAATATAAATAAATCTCAAACAAATAGCTCAAACTGATTTGATCAGAAGAGACTTAGTTGTGGCATTGTTGTCTGGGACACAATTAACAAGAATCGTATATCCACACTTTCGAAGAGTGGGTACTAGGAAAGATTTGATTCTATTCAAATAATGTCTACGAATCTAGTTTATTGGGCAAAGTGCCTAAAACACTCTTTACATGGTAAAAGTGTTAGTGCCACCGATTTGTTAGCCTTAGTTCATAGTGAAGCAAGTGGGCCCATGTCTAGCTAGGCTAGAGGTGGATATGAATATTTCGTGACCTTTACGGATGTGGCATCGCATTATGGTTATGTGTTTCTTTTGAAACACAAATCGGAAACTTTTATAGTTTCGACACGAAGTAGACAAACAGATCGGCAAAAGTATTAAACCGTCACGGTTAGACCATAATGAAAATACTTAAGCAATAAGTTTCTCATATACTTGAAAGAGTATAGTATTCTTTCAATGAGGACTCCTCCCGGAACACGTTAGTTTGATGGTGTGTCCGAATTGAGAAACCGAATTTTGTTGGACATGATAAGGTTAATCATGAGTCGCTCTGAGCTACCATTTCCTTAAACGGATACGCATTAACAGTGCAAAACTTATTTAGAATAAGGTTCAATAAAAATCTGTTTGACATACTTCATATTAGATATGAACAGGAAAGAAACCGGGTTTTCTCATTCCTGAAGATTTGGGAATGTTAGGCATATGTTTGGATGATACCAAACTAAAACCCAAATCGGATAAGTGCCTAATAATGGTTATCCTAGGGAAACCAAAAGTATAGTACTTATACAACTCACAAGAGAACAATTTAATTGTTGCTCGCCATGCGGTTTTCCTAAGATGAATACCTATATGCAGTGGTAAGTGGGAGGAAAGTAAAACTCGATGAAAATCGGAGTAATACTATTCCAGGCACCGATTCCTAATGGAACACAAATAGTTCATCAAGGATGAAACTATACCAATAATCATCGAATACACAAGAACCACGTAAGTCGGAGAGAGTCAGAAAACAACCTGGGGTATGGGTTTCTGATCTCACCTCATAAAGATGTCAATCTTATTGAGGAATACGAACTGACTACGTATGAGGAAGTGATACAAGGTATCGACTCCCTATTATGGAAAAGTTCCATGATATCTGAAATGGATTCCATGTAAACCAACTATGTTTGGACACTAGTTGTTGTACCGGAAGGCATTGTGCCTATTGGTACTATATAAGTCTTAAAGGAAGACATAAATTGAAGGCAACATACCAACGTACTAAGCTGGGCTTGTAGCGAAAAGGTATCGTTATCAACATTATGTCGATTACGATGAAACCTTTTACTTGTTGCCACGGTAAATCCATTTGGATAATGTTTGCTGATGCTGCATGTTTCATTAATGAAATATGGCAGCTGTAATGCCAAAACCGCTTTCCTTAACGGAAACCTTTTGGAGGATGTTTACAACATCCTGACGGTTTTGTCGTACCAAAACTAGCAAACAAGGTTTGCAGGTTATACGATCCATGGATGGATTGTAGCAAGCATAAAGTTCTTGGAATTATCGTTTTGATGTAATCATAATGGTGTATGATTTAATTCAAAATGAAAATGATTCTTGTGTATATAAGGAGGTTAGTGTGAGTGCACTGACAATGAATGTCCTAATTAATGATGACATGTCATTTCTTGGAAATGAAATTCCCATAATAACAATCGGTGAAAGCTTGGCTTTCTTGAAAATTCTCCGTAGAATTCTTGGGAGAAACAACCTTTATTCAAAGAATAAAGATCTACTGGGATAGATCTAAAAGTTGTTTATACTCTCCGAGAAATCGTACATTGAAAAATGTACGCAACCTGGTGTCTCATACGCTTTGAGCATATGGAGTCACAATCGGGCCAATCCAAGTGATAGTCATTGGATTGAAGTGAAGAACATCCTTTAGTATCTTAGAGGAACTAAGGATGCTATCTTATACTATGGAGAAGGAGAACTTGAAGTGACTGGGATCACTGCTGCAAGTTTCTAAACCGATAAAACGACTATAAGTCGTAACAATGGTACTATAAAATTTGAATAACGGAACAGTGAGCTGGAAATCTTCCATGCAAGATACTGTTACCGAATAAACAACAAAAGTGGATTATTGCTGCAACTGAGGCAGCAATAGAAGCCATTTAGGTCGATAACAAATCTAATTATATTAGATATAGTTCTGTTAGCAGCTGAGCTAGGCTTCAGCGCAGGCTAAAGAATTAATGTTCTCATCAACGATCCAGATAAATACTTCGACTATTCATCTGATTCGTTCGGATCATACATCATGGCGATGTGATGATCGTATAAATCGCATCAGATGATAATCAGGCAAATCCGCTGACGAAAGTCTTTTCTCAGTAATTTGAGCGAACCGTACATAGTTCGGGTGTAGAACACTTGAGTGACTGGCTATAGGCCAAGTGGGAGATTGTTGGACAGTTATGACCCACAGCGTCACTATTTGTACAGATCATGGTGTTGTTGTACAAATTAACTATGTGACAAAGGAAATTGCTCTTTTATCATTTGTGATTAGATCACCAAGATGTATAAATGATGAAAGGTCCATACGATTAGTTCATAGATTGAGATGATATGAGACAATATCAATCCATGAAGGTTTAATCATTAAATATCCATACTCAGAGTATTATCGAGATGAGACATCGATAATGCGAAAAAGACTAGTATTACACTTGTGCGCGTTGTGAGGGCATAACATCATAGTTCTCATATATTTAGGTATAGGATACTCATGGAAGTGTAGTAGGAGGTTGTGTTTTAACGATGGTATGGAAAACAGCTTCGCTCTGGATAGACCCCTCAGAATTCCATTGGTAGTATGACTATGTGTCTATGGAAGTCCGAATCAGGGTATGTGTATTTGGTCTTAACCTGAGACTTGTACCGCTAATACTTACGACAATCAATGTACTTTGGTTTTGGTCGTCCAGGGCTTTAACAGGTTCTGTGTACGCCTCTGCTGGGTATATTGAGAATCGTAGTGTGTTGGGTGTGATGTCGAGATGGAAGTATCACTTCAGTCATAGTAGAGATGATGGTCACGTAGGATACGAAACTGGTTCTCTTATGTACTATAGTCATCGGGATAAAATGACTAAGTCATGTTTATCCGATTACAGAGACTAGTTACCAGAGATCCGATATGTGCTTCGTACGGGGCAGACATAATTCCAGCCTCAGACCTAGCACGTGTCATCCGATACTGGATCGAAATACGCAATACTACGTATACTACGCCTGATATAGATCACCATATTCCTGTAAGGATATTTCTGGAGAATTGGGTAGGCATGGCGCTTTGCTAGAAGCCAACCTTGTCTTGTAAATCGGTATAAACGTAGTACTAGGTACGTATGTGTTCGGATAGTCCGACGACCGAATTTACTGCCAACATATCCGGGGATCTCATGGGTCGCTTCCCGAAGATTCGCCGATGACGTATAACTCGCACTTTATTAATCTGGGATTAATTAGATGAGAGAGAAAATTAATCTGGGATTAATTATGGAGATATTTTATCTGGGATAAAATATTATTTAAAGAGATATAACGATTAATTTGGAATTAATCGATAAAATAATATATTCGATATATTATACGAAATTGGATTTCGACGCGGAATTGAAATTGGATTTTAATTCGGGCGAACGAGTTAATTTAGAATTAATTCTTTAGCGACGTGAATAGTGATACATAATTACTTAATTACGTCGCAACGGAAAATTCGTTAATTTGAAATTAGCGAACCCGAGCCCGGGAGTGTTTGCGATCACACTCGCATTTCGAATTCTAGTGCGGCCTGCAAGTCACATCAAGCGTCAAATCACTTGTCACTTTGAGTGATGTGATGTGACAGCTTGTCACTTGATTGAGTGATGTGAATAGTTGATGTAGTGGTTGTAGCCTTTAATTGCTTGACTTTTGGAATGCAAAATAAATAAAAATGAATTTTGGAAATTCAAGAAGTGTATTAGATACACAATTTTCCCAACCACCAACATTTAACACAACTCTCTCTTCCTCTCTTCATCTCTCTCTCACGGCCTACGGCCTTATTTTCTTCCTCAATTTTCTGCCACTACCGAGAATTTGAAGGAGAAGAAAAGTGATGATTTTGTTGCATAATCAAGAGTGCTAGCACACAATGGAGTCATCCCAAGGTGATAGGGAAACCTACTTGTGAGCATGAAATCACTCACCAAGCTTGGAGCATCAATGGAGGACCATGGCCGAATTTTTGGGGAGCCAAAACTGCTCACTACCGTGAGCTACCAAGGAGGGCAGCAAAGTTTTGTTCTTCGACGCATAGCCTCAACCGATCGATGTAAGTATTCCGCAACTTCTTTGTGTATTCGCACTTGTGTTTCATTGCTTTAATCGATCCTTGGGATCGTAGAAAACCAACACTTACATCAAAGGGTTGGGTTTTGGTCACTGTCACTTTCTGAATTCGATATACGGCATAAGCCCCAAAGGGCTGTCAAAAATCAAGCTTTGGTCGATTTCTTGGCCGATCACCCATGTTTGAGCACTATTAGAGAAATAGAAATGGATCTGGACGAATGCAGTCAGAAACCATTGACGATGTATTTCGACGGATCCAGGACGATGAAAGGAGCTGGAATAGGGATTGTCTTAGTCAGCCTATTAGGGGAATCATTTCGGTTCCTAATCAAGTTGAACGAATATTTCACTAATAACCAGGCCGAATACGAAGCCTTGATACTTGGGTTGGAGATACTCCTCAACATGGGAGTAACCCATGTATCCATTAAAGGGGATTCGCAACTAGTAATCCAACAAGTGATAGGAACATTTAAATGCCAAAGCCCATCAGTCATGGTATTATTGGATGTGGCCAAAGAATTAGTAGAGCAATTTGATCATGCAGAGTTGGAACACGTTCCAAGAGCAAAAAACGAGTTGGCCAATAGTTTTGCCCAAGCAGCTTCCGGGTACAAGCAAGCAAACATAGATGGCATATATAGAAGTGACGAGGTGAAGCTGGTCCTCATGCGACGAAAGGAAGGGACAAATGTCGCGGCCGTTGAAATAAAAAAGGAGGACGATTGGAGAAGCGAAATCATGACGTTTTTGAAACAGCCCGAAGGAGGGAAAGACTGAAGGCTAAAACTTAAAGCCCTGAACTACGTAGTTTCAGGAGATGTACTATATAAAAAACGACAAGATGGATTGTTGTTGAAATGTGTAGGGCCATCTGAATCCAAAACTATCATGGCCGAAGTACATGAAGGTGTTTGTGGGGCTCACCAAGCAGGAATAAAGATAAGATGGTTGATTATTCGAAGCGGCTATTATTGGCAAAAGATGGGAGAATTGTGCAGCTCGTATGCCAAATGATGCATTGCTTGTCAGAAGCACGAGCCTATTCAAAGGGCACCAGCAACTGAGATGATCCCGGTTATTAAACCGTGGCCGTTTATGGGATGGGCGATAGATTTGATAGGGAAGATTTACCCAGCATCAAGCAAGAAGCATACTTTCATCATTGTTGCTACCGATTTCTTTACCAAATGGGTGGAGGCTATCCCAGTTGTGGAAATCTCCCAAGAACAGATCATCAAGTTCATAAAAGAACATATAATTCACCGGTTTGGTATACCACAAACAATAGTGGTAGACCATGGCACCTCATTAAACGGTGGGAAGGTGAAAGATTTACTGGCCGAATACGGAATCCGATTGGTGAACACTACCCCCTATTATCCTCAGTCAAACGGTCAAGCGGAATCGTCCAATAAGACCCTTAAAGGGTTGATTCTGAATATGGTGACAGACAACGCTAGACGATGGGATGGATATTTGAGTCAGGCTCTATGGGCCTATAGGACGTCACCGCGAACAAGTACTTCAGTAACGCCGTTTCAGTTAGTGTATGGTCACGAGGCTGTGCTTCCCGTAGAAATGAATATCGAGTCCACCAGGGTAATGTTACAAGAAAAGTTGATAAAGGAAGACTAAAACGAGGCAATGATCCAGAATTTATTGCAATTGGACGGTATCAGATACGATGTGCTAAATCGTCTAGAAGCACAAAAGAAAAAAAATAGCCAAGGAATATAATCTCAGAGTAATGGCCAAATCATTCAGGGTGCGCGAATTAGTGTGGAAAAATATATTGCCACTTGGTTCTAAAGACCCGACGTATGGCAAATGGTCGCCCAACTGGGAAGGCCCATTCGTGGTAAAAAATGTGTTACCAAACGGAGCCTACCATTTACAGGACTTGAACGGAAGATTGCATACAAGAGCGATAAATGGCAAGTACTTAAGGAAATATGTGCCTCTTTGTGGGAGCATGAAAATATACAAAATGCACTAGAACAATAATGTATTTTCATTAAGTACGGACGAAAATGTCATAAAAATACAAGAAATAGATGATATAACGTCTTACAAAAATCATTAATTTGGGCCCAAAGAACGCCAAAAACCCCTGGGCAGCTCCTTAATGGCCGAAAGTGTCTCTCTCCTCAGGCGCCATTCGTCCTGAATCTCCAAACCCACTGCATCCAAATCGGCCAAGCTTTTCTCAAAATTTATACGGGCCATGCCTTCATACTTAGCCATTGACTCATCCATCTCTTAGCATCTTTTCTCATACGGCTTTCCTCGACAAGACGCTGAATCTCTTGTAGCTTTCGCTCCAGGTCCAGGAAGACCGATTCTTCGGTCATCATTTCTTCTGTAGTGTCCCTCAGGGCCTGATGAAGGGCGTCGAGAGAGCCACGGAGCGTTTCTTTCGTCATTACAGAGGAGCGAAGCCCAACCCTCTGGCTGTGCATATTGCGATACCGAGAGAGAAGGGCTGCTATGCCGTCTTGCATTTCTTGAAGGAAAAGCCGATCGTCAACCGATATGGGCAAGGCAGGAAAGGCCAATATTCAGTTTAATTCGGATGAGCTTTTGTCCAATTGAAGGATGTTCTCTGACCGAGCAACTTGACTAACCTCTAGTGCAACAAATGAAGCGTATTGATCAAGAAGCTCCCGGAGGCCCTCCAAGTCTGTACTGGTGTTGACCAAAGGTGAATGAGGCTGAAAAGAAGCAGAAGACAATCGCCCAAAGCGGTCCAAAATGTTCTGGACCGATTGCAGCAATGGGTCGGATACCTGCGCACGAAGAAGGAATTAGCAAAATGAACTAAGGCCATGAGCTAAAGAAAAAGGGCGAAAAACTTACCACCCCAGAACCAGAACTGGAAGGCCGGTCCACCAATGCCTCAAATGCCTCAGCTTGTGGCTGCATTAGTTCCGGCTGAGATGAAAGATTTGAAGATGATGGGTGCTGGGGGACAAGGGCCAGCGGCCATGCGGCTTGAGGAGAAGATGGTCGAGCAGGAGAACTTTGTGGCAAAATGAGAGACTCGGCCCGATGGGGCGATGATTGTTCAGGAGCGGCTAACACTGGGACCGTCGGAACAGGAGCTGCAGAAGAAGCAGTCACGAAAGCCGGAGAAGACGGCTGTTCAGGCACAAAAGACTCCACTCGAGAAGGGGGGATGAAGGAGCCGAAGACGACTGCTATGCGGAGGCTGACGTCTGGTGCGCAGTACTTGGAGATACTACTTCTGGCGTTGGGTGTTGGGGCGCAGTAGTAGGCCGAGCATCTGCAAGAGAATCAGAATCGGACGAATCAGAAATGTAAATGACTTCATTTTCCTCGTAAATACGACGAAGTACGTCGTCTTTATACATACACCGAGCTTCCTCTAACAACTCCAATTCGGCCAAACTATAAAGGCCGTCCACGTCCCTATAACTCCTTCGAAACCCTGAAACAGACATCCTACATACCAAGGGATAGAGTTGCTTGAGGTTGTGCCAAAGAGACCCAGTCGGCCAAATAGGCTCTGGCACTTCAGCCTCATCATCCGGATCCCGTACAGATGGTACAGAACCGTCTGAAGAGAAGCGCTCAAATAGAGGATGGTCTTTTGGAATTTCCTCGAATCTTGGACGCGAACAGCCAAGTTCAATATATAGCTCCATACCTTGGGGATCGACTCCGACTGCACCGCCCTATCCTGGCAATTGCTCCATGATGGGACCCTCGGCCGCCTCATCCGCATCAAACTGAACGACCGACATTTCTGCAGGTCCCATCTCCTGGCCTCCACCTATAGGAGCTTCGGCCCTCGGAGTTCGCGCCGTTTCGGGCATAGCGGAAGGCGGCTCAATTCTAAGCACCTGCACAAGATAAACAATTATGATTTCAGAGTGCATCAAACTCATGTACAAAAGAAGACGGGTCTCAAACTCATACCTTAGAGCGACGGATGAGCGGCACGTCCGAATCAGAGCTACGACTGGGAGAAGGCTGTCTTTTTTTAGCAAGCTTTATTTTCTTGGGCTTGGACGCCTCAGTTGCCTTCTTCGACCCCGTCGGCTCAGGGGACTTGGGGGACAAAGGAATGGAAGAAAAAACTCTCATGGAAGGCAAGGAGAAAAATCGTTCACGGGCAGGTGTCCAGAAACGATCAAAAGATGAATGAACAGATGTGCAAAGAGCAAAAGGAGCGATAACAAAAGAAGAGATCAAAGAGCGAGTTTCCGCCAAGGAATCCTCAACTTCAGAGACTAAAAAGACCTTAAAACGGTCTGACAAGGCAGAGCGTGTATCAAAGAAGGAAAGATCCCACCCTTGAACGAGGCCAAATTGACGAGCAACGAGTTGGATGAGTACACCTCTACTCCGGCCTTGCCATTGGCCCCAGTCATGATGTCATGAATCAGGTCGCGGCTACATAAAAACCTGCGCCATATGCGAAGACCGGATTCATCCTCTTCCGAAAGAAGGAGGTCATGGACGAAGGATGGGCTATCCTGTAGGGGTTTTAGGGGCAGAATCCGGTAACGCAGCGGAAACGGTGGAAAATCAAATTTTCCGATTTCAAAACTTTTTCTCGGATTATTTAAATAAACATATTTATTTAATTACCCAATAATTAAATTATGAAATAAAATTCAATAAATAAAATTTATTTGAATTTACCGAAATGCCCTTACACTTTGCATTTTGTTCATTTTAGTCCGAAATTGTTCAAATCAATTTTGGATGATTCTAAATCATTTCTAACATGAATTTAACATGTCCTAAATGTCAAAACACCAAGAACAACAAAAACCCCATTTTTTTGTGTTTGGCCGAGAGCCTCAATTTGGTGGGCAAATGTGCATTTTGCACTTTCATGGTTCAAAACACATCAAGGTAAAATCCAATCAACCCAATATTTTACATGCATCATATACAAATCCAAATACACCATATAAATGAAAATCCCCAAATTTGGAAGTGGTCTTAAACCCTAATTTTTCAATTTCTTTAAATTGGACAAATTGGATCAAATTGGTTAAATCAATTACTTCAATCATGTTTCTTCCATCCAAATCAAGTCTCAACACAATTAAATAACTATAGATCAAATCTAGGTCATTTAAGAGTGGGTCAAGAACTCTAGATTAGCAACAAGGTTCTAAAAACCATAAAAGGATGCTTATTACTACACTAGTAACAATCTTCCAACATCATACATGCATAACACCTTCATCAAACTTTCATCCATCAAAAGTACAAAGAATAAAGAATAGAAAAACTTAATAACATCACAAGATGTTGCCAAGAACAAGAGGAACAATTTTCTCTCTAATAGCAAGTTGGAAATGCTTACTTAAATCCAAGCTTTCTTTGATTTTTCCTTTTCTTTAGCTTCTTTTCTTTCTTTTAATGGAGTTTGATAAAGTGTATTAGGTTATACAAACCCTAAATGAAACAAAACAATATATACTTGCTACCAAAATCACTTGGCCGAATTTGGCTATAGCCAAAACAAGATATATTAATTTCAATTTCATTTGAATTTCATTAAGCCAAGTTGATAAAATGATCATTACACTTTAATAATAATTTTCAACAAGTCAACAATGGAAACTAAGTCATTAAAACAAATATCTAAACCTTAAGATATTTATATTTTAATTAATTTAATCATTTAACAATTAAATAATTAATTAATTAATTAAATACAAATATATTAAATATATGTATTATATTTACATTAAATATTAAATACATATATACATTTATGATATTAGTCAAATATCTCAATTTGACTATTAATTAATTTGTATTTAAATTAATCAAGTATTAGATGTAAATACACAAAAATTAAGGAAATGACTATCGGGTCCCTAAACATGTATTTTGCGTTTAACCTTTAAACGACTTTATAAATAATCAATATTATTTATAAATGTTGCTCTAGTGCTCTACGAGTATATTTCATTATTGAGACTCTCTAGATTCAGGCATATCCGTCACGAAATCCAATTTCGTGTCCATAATTTATCCACCCGTAAATTATGACGATCACAGATAAAATCGCTGAATCATACAGGTCGAGGTCATGGCAAATGTATAATTCCAACGTCACAGGTTACCAGATATATCCCAGAGATATAGATGTAAACGTCAAATCTCTATAGGGATTATCCAATCGACTATTCTATTAGCAATCTCAAAAAGAATGTTTAGAACTGGCTTCTAAATTGTACCACGGGCCCATGGTTTTATCTGATTTCTAATCATATGGACTACCTATGCTCTTATACACCGAATTGACGGATCCTATCTTGATACGTACAGGACACCTTGAGGATCTATCTACACCCAACGAACAGGCAGAGGTCTGATCTTAATAGATCGGTGATGTGACTGCCATCTAAGTGTAGAAGATGTCTCATGTGCCCACAGTGGTATCTCAAGTCTAAGAATCACAAGTGCTACTCAACCTGACAAGATTCTTATTGACGTTGGTGTACCATCCATTAAGAATCTTTGGTGAGTCGTTCAGTGGTGTAACCGCTATAAACACCTACACGTCTATACTAGTCTCCAAGACTTATGGTTCATTGAGAAACCATTGGAATCATATATTCCAGTACATGACATGTACCGGTCTCAACGGGTTTACTATACTGACCAAGTAGTGTAAACCTTGACCAGGAACTGTCTGAGAATGACAACGTCATGATACAACTCAATGTCAGTTGCAATGCTTTTGCAACGGTACCATGACTAGTCATTCTAAGGTCATTACGTCTTTACCATATTAAGAGATACATTATATTATAGAAACTGCATATATTATTCAAAATAATAATGTTTTACTAAAGTATTCATAAAGAAATACAACCGGGAATTCGCGCTGTGAACACCAACCCCAATAAAAACTCCCACTTGCTCTAGTGCCAATAACGATTGTATCTAATACCCATCGACTCCACGTGTTTATCAAACAACTTCGGAGGTATGGCCTTCGTCAGCGGGTCTGCTACATTATCTTTATTTGGTACTTTGCACACGATAATATCCCCTCGCGACACAATCTCTCGAATGATGTGGTACTTGCATTCCACATGCTTCGACTTCTGGTGCGCCCTCGGTTCCTTTGCTTGCACAATGGCTCCAGTATTATCACAGTATAACGGAATCGCATTCTCGATACTTGGGACAACTCTCAATTCTGTGTAAAGTTCTTTATCCACACAGCCTCTTTTGCAGCTTCAGAAGCTGCAATGTATTTCGCCTCAGTGGTGGAATCTGCTGTCGATCCCTGTTTGGAACTCTTCTAACAAACTGCACCTCCGTTAAGGGTAAATACGAATCCAGATGTAGACTTTCTACCATCGGGATCCGATTGGAAATCGGAATCCGTATACCCGTTAACTTGCAGTCGTTTCTTCCATAAATTATTAACTTGTCCTTAGTACCTTTAAGATACTTGATGATATGTTTAATGACCATCCAATGGTCATTACCTGGATTTGACTGATATCTACTAGTTACGTTAACAGCGAAATTGATATCAGGCCTTCGTACATAACATGGCATACATTATGCTACCCAAACACGAAACATAAGGTTGGTTAGACATTATAACCTTCTCATCTTCTGTTTGTGGACTCATCTTCTTTGAAAGATGAATCCCATGTCTGAACGGTATATTTGCTGTCTTACAGTTACCAAAATTATACCGTTCCAAGATCTTATCAATTTACGTTGATTGGGATAACCCAATCAGCCTCCTTTGTCTATCTCTAAAGAGTTTTATCCCTAAAACATATGAAGCTTCTCCCAGGTCCTTCATGGAGAAATTCTTACAGAGGTACGCTTTGACGCTTTGTAACATTCCTAAATCATTCCCAATGATGAGGATGTCATCAACATATAGGACTAAAAATACGACCATGCTCCCACTGGCCTTCTGATACACACAAGATTCTTCCAAATTCTTGAGAAAACCAGACGATCTAATAATCTCGTCGAATCAAAGATTCCAACTTCGTGAAGCTTGTTTAAGTCTATAAATGGACTTCTTAAGCTTACATACCATGCCCGAGTTTTCGCTAGACGCAAAACCTTTCGGCTGTTCCATATAGATTTCTTCATCAAGAAATCCATTTAGAAAAGCCGTTTTGACATCCATTTGCCAAATCTCGTAGTCATGATACGCAGCTATAGAAAGCAAAATCCGAATAGACTTAAGCATTGCTACTGGTGAAAAATTTTCATCGTAGTCGACGCTAGGTCGCTGCGTGTAACCTTTTGCAACCAGTCGGGCCTTGTAAGTTTCAACCTTACCGTCAGGCCCGTGCTTCCTCTTGTAAACCCATTTACAACCGATAGGAACAATTCCTTCGAGAAGCGGAACCAAGTCCCAAACTTGATTCTCATGCATTGAGTCTAACTCAAATTTCATGGCACTTTGCCATTTCACGGAGTCGATGTCCAACATTGATTCTCTATAGGTCAAATGATCAGTCTCTTCAACTAAGAGAACATTCAGACTCTTTTCTTATATCAAATAAATGCGTTCAGGAGGTCTAGATACCCTTTCAGACCTACGGAGTGTGTGTGTTGAAGGTCCTTCATCTACTTGAACTTTAGGTTCCTCCGTTGGTTCGTTGTTTTCAGGTTGGACTTCATCAAGTTCAACTTGTCCATGATTACCACCTTCTGACAAAAATTCTACTTCTAGAAATTTTGCGAAGCGAGCTACGAACACATTTCGATGCTCGGTATCATAGAACATATATCCCCTCGTATTCGAAGGATATCCGACAAACCTAAACTTTTACCCTCTAATCGGCGTAAACACACACGTATAACGCAAGCGTACGTATCATTCAAGTAGTATAAAAAGTATGGATCCCACGAGGACTTAATACCTAAGCTATTAATTTTATGAGGTCAAATGATTACTAGTATCTAACAGGTTGTTTGATTGATTTGAAATGGTGACGATTCTAAATTTAAAAACAAGTAAATAAAATTGTTCGAAAATATGTTTTAAGAAAATTCAATATTAAAAACTACCTAGGGTTGTGATTTCTTCCAATATTATTTAAAGATGAAGTGGTTATCTTATAGTTGGGTAATATATTGATTTATTAACTTAGAACACTAAATTATGTAAAAGCCTCTTCCGATGGTCAATTACAAATACCTAGTATAATCCAATTGAACCATATGTCTATGTCAACCAAATTACCTAGATTCATTAAGATTAAGTTCCAATTTGGCTACCCTCGTCCGACAGGTATATTCCTATCATGTAAGGAAATCTATTAAAGGGTTATCTATCCTCAAGGAAGATCGTGGGCTATTAAGTCTAAGGTCTTAAACTTAAAATCCCCATGTCTAGTTCATTTTAAGTTTACCTAGTCAATTTTATTAGTGGCAAATAAAAAGCATTAAGATTAAGACTCAATAAATAAATCTTTATATTACCCAAACTATAATCTAACCCCTTATAAACCGGTGATATTAGATTTCATCACAACCCTAGATATCTAATTTAGTTACAACACATAGCTAAGGCTGGTAAAAACTTAAAAGACATAAAATAAAATTACTAAAAAGTAAATGCTGAAAGATAAATGCAATAAAATAAAATGCTAAGGTAAAAGGAATTAACTTCTACTATTTACTATTTAGATATCTCCCATAATATAATATATATACTTGTGATAATTTTCCCAACCAGCCATATATGTGGTAACCTGATTAAATCAAATTAAGTCCAACCAGCAATTAAAGCGGTAATATTTGTCCATAAGCCAGCCATAAAGGCGGAACCAAAATAAACCAGCCATAAAGGCGGAACCAAAATTAAATTACCAACCGACCAATCTGGTGGTATCCTTGATTAGTCAGGTTTAAACCAGATTAAAATGAATTACCAACCGACCAATCTGGCGGTATCCTTTTTAAGTCAAATTTTATATAGTTTATATATTATATTAAAGGGAGATTAATCTAAATAGCAATAGTAAAAGAATTACCTTTCACCCTAGCAGGGGGAAGTTACCTCCTCATGGTAAATAGTAAAAACTGTAAAAATAAAGAAAGTAAATTAATATTATTACAAAACGTAATTAAAATTTAATTACAAAACTTAAATTAAAGAAACTAGAGAGAGAAACTCCCTATTCACATCAAAGAAATGAGAGAGAATGGTACAACTGAAATTGAAACATCGAGCTGAATTTATAGGCTCGGGTAAGGGGTGCGCGTCTGGCCGGCGTAAACACAGACGTATAACGCAAACGCACGTATCGTTCAAGTAGTATAAAAATATCGATCCCACGAGGACTTAATATCTAATCTATTAATTTTATGAGGTCAAATGATTACTAGTATCTAACAGGTTGTTGGATTGATTTGAAATGGTGATGATTCTAAATTTAAAACCAAGTAAATAAAATTGTTCGAAAGTAGATTTAAGAAAATTCAATATTAAAAACTATCTAGGGTTGTGATTTCTTCCAATATCATTTTAAAGATGAAGTGATTATCTTAAAGTTGGGTAATATATTGATTTATTAACCTGGAACACTAAATTATGTAAAAACCTCTTCCGATGGTCAACTACAAATATCCAGTATAACCCAATTGAACCATATGTCTATTTCCTGGATTCATTAAGATTAAGTTCCAATTATGGCTACCCCCGCCCGACAGGTATATTCCTATCCTGTGAGGAAATCTATTAAAGGGTTATCTATCCTCAAGGAAGATCGTGGGCTATTGAGTCTAAGGTCTTAAACTTAAAATCCCTATGTCTAGTTCATTTTAAGTTTACCAGATCAATTTTATTAATGGCCAGTTAATGAAAAAGCATTAAGTTTAAGACTCAATAAATAAATCTTTATATTACCCAAGCTATAATCTAACCCTTATAAAATGGTGATATTGGATTTCATCACAACCCCAGATAACTAATTTAGTTACAACACATAACTAGGCGCTAGTAAAAACTTGAAAATAAAAGACATAAAGTAAAAAGCGGTAAAGTAAAGTAAATACTGAAAAGTAAATTACAATAAATAAAATGCTAAGGTAAAAGGAATTACTTTTACTACTACTAATTTAGATATCTCCATAAAATAATATATAAACTCGTGATAATATTACCAACCGACCAATCTGGCGGTATCCTGATTAAGTCAAATTAAGTCCAACCAGCCATTAAGGCGGTAATATTTGTCCATAAACCAACCATAAAGGCGGAACCAAAATTAAATTACCAACCGACCAATCTGGCGGTATCCTTGATTAGTCAGTTTAAACCAGATTAAGATTAAATTACCAACCGACCAATATAGCGGTATCCTTTTTAAGTCAATATTTTAAATAGTGAATATATTATTTTTAAGGGAGATTAATCTAAATAGCAATAGTAAAAGAATTACCTTTCACCCTAGCTGGGGAAGTTACATCCTCATGGTGAATAGTAAAAACTGTAAAAAGTAAAGAAAGTAAATTACTATTATTACAAAAAGTAATTAAAATTATTACAAAACTAAAAACTAAAAATTAAAACGAAACTTAGAGAGAGAAGAACTCCATATTACATCAAAGAAATGGGAGAGAATGATGCCCGAATTCTGAAATCTCGAGCTCAATTTATAGGCCTCGGTAGGCTTCCAGCATCGCGACGCCAGGGTCCTCAGCATCGCTACGCCAGATTTTGTCGACGTGGCACGCTCTGGTTCGCTGGTTTGAAGATTCTGGATAAGCTGATAAAGTGACACGTGGCGCGGTGGTTGGGCTTCAATTATTGTTACACGTGGCGGCTTCAAATTGGTCGCTGAGATTCTTATCCGCCACGTGTTAGATAAGGATTAGATACTCAATTATTGATGCTGACGTGGTGATGACGTGGCGGTGACGTGGCGACGATGTGGCGACACGTGGGAAAGAGACTCGGCACCGTAGAATTGCAACACGTGTCACTTCCTGATTGGCTGATGATGATGTGGCACGACACGTGGCAATTTTGACTTGTTGACTTGCTGACGTGGCTGATGATATGGAGACACGTAGGATGACACGTGGCACATGTGGCGATGATGACTGTCGGCACCGTAGGATGCTGACACGTGGCACGGCGCATGTTAACAGATTGGCTGTGATGGTGACACGTTGCACGACGCATTTTAGCAAAGTCAAAATTTTCTCAGATTCTGATTTGTGGACCCGGGCGCACGTTAGCACTGTTCGGCGTATTTTAGACGTCGCGCGCTGAAAGCTTGGCGTCGCGACGCGCTTAAGACCAAAATATCCCTATTGACGCATTTTTGTCCGTTTTTGCCCCAAATTGCCTCCAATGCTTTCCAAACTTTATTTATCTGCAAAATAACAAAAAATACATCAAAACGTTCACAAAACTCGAGAAACTATACGAAATATTAGGTTAAATGAGTGGGAAATAGTGATAGAATTACCACTCATCACACCCCCAAACCTAACATTTTGCTAGTCCTCGAGCAAAACATAGAGTAAAATAACATAAATAAATTAACTAAGCCACTTTCGTAGGGATCACGGTTGCATTTAGCGTATGCAACAAGCCTTTAAACCCCTAGGTGTCTCTAGTGGACGAGTTATAGTCTCGTGAGGGTTTACAGCAATGATACCCACAAACATTTTTACAAAAGTAAAAAGTTAGTTAAAACTAATGCACATAAAAGCAAAAATACAAGCGAAAAGAGAATAAAGATGTTAGTGACTAATCAGGTGAAACTTCTACTCCAAGTTACTAGTTGTTTTGTTTTATTTTAAATTACTGAATAAGTAAATTCTCCGATTATATTTACCATTCTCCATATACACAGCCAACAAAATATTAATCAACTCATTTTTGCCCACAACAGTCATAAGTGCAGTTGATAAGAGAGTAATAATTTTGTCCTAAAGTTCTATCAGATTTCACACCTTTTTGTAGCAATGGAATAATTTTTCTCATTTTTCTGATTTTTTCTCTGATTTTTCTCTATTTTTTTATTATTTATATACAATATCTTCCATCTATGTAGCGAGTGTTGGGCCAGTGACTCCCAAATCAGTTGGTTTTAGGGCACCAGGTGTTAAGACACCCCTACGGACTTAATTACTCAGACTTCAAATATATATATTTTTGCAGCATCTTCGATCCATGTAACGAGCTTTGGGCCAATGACTCCCAAACCAGTTGGTTTTAGGGCACTAGGTGTTAAAACACCCTTACAGACTTAATAACTCGGATCTCAGACGTTTTTTTTTTTTTTTTTTTTTTTTTTTTTTTTTTTTTTTTTTTTACTCCATTGCTTTTTGAGATGTTTCCTCCAATTAAACTAGAGCACTGAATATTACAAACTTTTCAATTTTAGCTCATGTCCGTATGTTACTATATATGTTGATAATATCTGTCAATTGAGCATATGAAGATTCCTTTTAGTCTGTTTTATGGAGAATTTACAAATTAAATAATTCAAAATAAAATAAACAAAAATTAACTTGTTTCGAAAGAGGTTTGAGATATGTCTCAGGAGTGACAACTCCTTACTCAATTATCTCTTACCAATTTCACATTTTTAGTCAAAACACAAAAACGCGAAATATTTTTGTAATTTTTGAAAATTTTTCAAATTTTTTTGTATTTTTCGAAAATTTTTGGACTAAAAATAAAAACAACATACAAACTAAAAACAAGGTACTAATCAACTAATTCCCTCCCACAAACCTAAATGAGACATTGTCCCCAATGTCTTAAACAGTAAAAGAGAGTTAAGAAGGTCGTACCTGGTTAGCTGAAAATCTACAGGAAATTAAAGGTTAAGATCCAGATTAATTCGATGCCTCTTACCATGATCGTCCTCGTGGTTCATAGGCTATGAGTTGGTCTATTAGATCCGGAGCAGTTCTGGCAGTAAAGAGGAGGTCTTTAAAAGGTTTTGACACGAACCCATTTCTCCGAGCATCGTCAAGAAACACATAAAGAAAATCATAAAATCCATCAATATTAAACAATCCAAGCGGTTTCTGGTGTATGTTCAGGTTCGCCCAAGATAGCACAATAAAAATTTCCTCCAATGTACCCAAGCCACCTGGCAAACCGATAAAAGCATCAGCACGGTTAATCATTTCTACCAGTCGTTCAGACATACCTGGCACGATCAGTTCCTCTCCGTGTGATGATCCAATTGTTGGACAGTTATGACCCATAGCGTCACTATTTGTACAGATCACGGTGTTTTTGTACAAATTAACTATGTGACAAAGGAAATTGCACTCTCATCGTTTGTGATTAGATCACCTAGATATATAAATGAAGAGAGGTCCATATGATTAGTTCCTGGATTGAGAATGATATGAGACAGTACAGTCCACGAAGGATTAATCATTAAATATCCCTAGCCGGAGTATTATCGAGACAGGACATCGATAATGCGGAATAGGCTAGTATTGCACTTGTGCGCGTTGTGAGGGCACAACGGCATAGTTCTCATATATTTAAGTATTGGATACTTATGCAAGTGCGATAGGAGGTTGTGTTTCACCGATGGTACGGGAACAGCTTCGCTCTGGATAGACCCCTCGGAATCCCATTGGTATTATGACTATGTGTCTATGGGAGTTCGACATCAGGGTAGGTGTATTTGGTCTTAACTTGAGACTTGCACCGCTAATGCTTACGACAATCAATATACTTTAGTTGAGGTGGTCTAGGACTCTAACCGAACTGTGTACGCCAACTGCTGGGTATATTGAGAATCGTAGAGTATTGGGTGTGATGTCAAGACGGAAGTATCACTTCAGTCATATTGGAGATGATGTCACACAGGATACGATATTAGTGCTCTTAAGTGTTGCGCAACCATCAGGATATTATGACTAGGTCATGCATATCCGATTATAGAGACTAGTTACCAGACATCCGACATGTGCTTCGGACGGGGGAGACACTTATCTAGCCCCAGCCCTAGCACGTGACTATCCGATACTGGGCCGATATACACAATACTTGGTATACTACGCTTGATACAGATCTTAAATATTCTTAGATGGATATGTCCAGAGAATTGGTTAGACTTGGTGTTTTGCTAGAAGCCAACCTTGTCTTGTAAATCGGTAAAACGTAGTATACTGGTACTCACGTGTTCGGATAGTCCGATGACCGATTTGACTACCAACATATCCGGGGATCTCATGGGTCGCTTCCAAAGATTCACCGATGACGTATGACTCGCATTTATATTAATCTGGGATTAATAAGATGAGAGAGAAAATTAATCGGGATTAATTACGGAGATATTTTGTCTGGGATAAAATACTATAAAAGAGAGATAACGATTAATTTAGAATTAATCGGTAAATTAATATATTTGATATATTAATGAAATTGGATTTCGACGCGAATTTAAAATAGATTTTAATTCGGGCGAGCGAATTAATTTGAATTAATTCGTTAGCGACCTGAATAGTGATTTCGCTAGGCGTAATCATTTAATTACGACGCAACGAAAAATTCGTTAATTTAGAATTAGCGAATCCGAGCCCGAGATTATTTGCTAACGCATTCGCATTTCGAATTCGAGTGCGGCACGTAAGTCAAATCAAGCGTCAAATCGCTAGTCGCATCTAGCGTCACATCAAGCGTCAAATCATGTCACTTTGAGTGATGTGACAATTGATTAGATTGATTGATTGAAAAGACTTGATGTGAGTGGTTGGAAATCAACTTTTTGAAAGTTGAAAGACATATATTGTTTTTATATCTTCCTTTGAATTTTTGAAAGAAAAGGGAAGTGTATTTGCTTTTATTATTTGTAGAAAATATATAAGCAATTTAAAACTAATCTTCCAACACACTTTTCATTTCTCTCTCTCACCCCATTTATCCTTCCTCTCTCACGCATTTCTTCTTGTTCTTGAGGCAGTGAACTGCCGATGGAAGCAAAGGAAAAATGGAGGGAAGCAAGTGTGTTTTGTGGCAAAACAAGAGTGCTAGCACACTCTGGGATCAATGCGAAGGTGATAGGAAAGCCCAACAATGAGCCGGGAACCAAAATGTTGAAGCTTGGAGCTTCAAATCATGAAGACAAGGGGCGAAATTCACTATTCACAGCAGCCCACTGCCTTGAAAAAGTGAGCAGAATTCGAATTTTTGTTGCCCAAATCGTCGCTCAACCGCTCGATGTAAGTATTCCGCACTTCCGTCGTTGTATTCACTTATGATTCATGCTTGAGTTTTGATCTTGGGACCTTTAGAAACTCCAACAATGGCATCAAGAGCTTAGGTTAAAAGCATGAAAAAGTTAGGGCTAAAATTTGGGCAAACTTGATTTTGAGCATGATAAATTAAATTGGATGGATTTGTATGCTTAATTGTGTTTTAATTGAAGATTGATGGGTCAATTTCAAGAAAATTTGATTGGATCATTTTCCCCAAATTTCTACCTTGGCCGAATTTGATACATGATTTTAATGTCTTGGGATTTTTGATTTTTGACAATTGGATGTGTTGGAAATCATTTGGGATGATGATTTTATGTCGATTGCGGAATCAATTGGATTGAATTCGAATCGGACGAAAAATCCCCAAATTGCCAAGTATGTCATAAAGCTTGAAATTGGGTAAAATTGATTTGAGCATGCAATTATGAAATTGGATGATAAAGTATGCTTGAATGTATTTTATTGATGATTGGTTGGATCAATTTGATTAAATATTGTTTGGAACAAATTTCCCCAATTTTGATGATTGGTTGGATCAATTTGATTAAATATTGTTTGGAACAAATTTCCCCAATTTCCTCAATAGGAGTATGCCCTAAATCTTGGTAATTTTGTTTCGTTTATCATTGGATGACTTGAAACGATTGAGGATGTTGATTTAATGTTAATTTGGATTTAATTGGATTGAATTCGGAATTGACATAAAATTAGTCCACATTACCGAGAGTATTAAAGCATGTAATGGGTTTGATTTTAATCTTAATGTGTTGGACATGTGATGATGAAAATGAGCATGATTAGTTAGCCTAATTTGTGTTTTAGAAATGTTAATTATGGTGATTAATCATGATATACACTTTAGGTAATTAATTGCGAATTGGATTTGTGTAATTTAATAATTGGGCTAATTTTGGAAATTGAGCTTGAATTGTTGTTATTGGGCTTATTGTGGGCTTGTTGTACAAAGTTTGTTTTAGGCAAAATTGGTTGGATCCAATTGGGCCCAAAACCGCATCCATAAAGCCCAAATGCAACATAATGGACCTTTGTAATTTAATTGGGCCTAATGGGCCAAAATTAATTTAAAGGCTTATGGGGTAAATCCCGGATTGGACTTTGGTTGCGGGTTTGACCCTAGTTGACCAAAAGTCCACGCCTTAAGAAATTAATTAAAAGCCCATTGGACTTTAATTAAGTTGACGTTGGACGTTAATCGGGCTTTGTGACCCGTAACAATTAAATTTGGAATTTAATTCGTAAAAGGTTTATTATTAAAGTGTGTTATTTAATTTGGAATTAAATAGTGGATTAGTATTAAATACATATTAAATTGGATTTAATTATGTAGTTTAATTTAATTCGGGAATTCGTACTTTAAGTACTTATTCGCAAAAACGAGTTTGACTCGAACAAAATCAAATCGTTGTTTGAACATTGGATGATCACATAATTATCAGATTAATTAATTTGATTAGATTGATTGATAGCATGCTTTTGAGTGAATTCATGGTTGTGATGCAAAAATAATGTATATCGGATGGATATTAGATGGGTGGGGCAATTTTAGAAATTATTGTAATAAATTTGATTTATTTATTGGACCTGCGTGTCCAGCCTTATCACCTTCTATTCTTTGTATTCTCTTCTCACATATTCCCCTCAATGTAAATGAGGTTTCTTTATAAGTGTAGTGTAACGGGCAGAAGAAAATATTGTGCTAGCGGGAGAGAGAAAGTGAGAGATTTGATATAGGATCAATGTGTAAAAATCCATCCGCATATCATTATTATTTTATCATATGCGTTTATTATGTGTTTAGAATGCATGTTAAGGGTGTATGATGATGAGACCTTAACAAAGATAATAAATTGGTTGCCAATTTGCACACGAAAAAACCCTCATCAAATATCATGCGTTTTTCCTTCCATTGAGTGATTCTCACTCAAGATCCGAGACGCATTGGGTTGTTGGCCAAAGTCAAGCCCTTTGTCTGTCGAAACAAGATAATAAATTGGTTGCCAATTTGCACACGAAAAACCCTCATCAAATATCATGCGTTTTTCCTTCCATTGAGTGATCCTCACTCAAGATCCGAGACGGTATTGGGTTGTTGGCCAAAGTCAAGCCCTTGTCTGTCAAAGATGTGTTTGAATCACGAAGGCTTTGTTACATGTCAGTGTCTTGTCCAAGTTGTGGTTTGTTGGCCAAAGTCAAGACCACTTCTTGTCCATCGACATTGATTACGAAGCTTTCCATGGTCAATGGGTCGCGCTTGACTGGGATCATTAGGTTTGTTGTGCCAAAGCCAAGGCCTAGTTGATTCAGAGGAAAAAGCTTAGGTAATACATTGGATGTATT
>SKCR01030550.1:0-96278 GCA_019454045.1 Zanthoxylum bungeanum
ATGTCATTCTTAACACACACACACACACACACACACACACACACACACACACACACACACACACACAACACACACACACACACACATATATATATATATATATATAATATATATATATATATATATTATATATATATATATATATATATAATATATATATATTATATATATATAGATATATATATATATAAATCTAATACGCATAATGACAATACCATTAATAAGGTATGAAATGGAAATGTAATTGTTTTATTAATAAATAATAAAATATACAATTCGTATTGGCACTCCAAGCACCAACTCCAACAAACTCCCACTTGTTTAGTGCCAATTTAGATGGTACCGCAGTCATATCTCCTCACATATTTATCGAATAACTTAAGAGGTAATGCATTTGTAAGTGGGTCTACTATGTTGTCTACTCCTTGAACCTTCAAGACCATTATGTCTTTTCGTTCAATTATCTCTCTAATTACTCGATATTTCCTTTCCATATGTTTAGAGTTGGAACATGCTCTCGGCTCCTTAGTCTGCGCAATGGCTCCGCTATTATCACAATACGGTGGAATCAAAATCGCAATACTAGGCACAACACCAAGTTCTGTGATACAATTTCTAATCCATATAGCTTCTTTAGCAGCTTCAGAAGCCGTTATAAATTCTGCCTCAGTGATGGAATCAGCTGTTGAGCCTTGCTTTGGACATCGCTAACTTACCGCACTACTGCTAAGGGTAAATATGTATCATGATGTGGATTTTCTATCATCTGGATCTCCCTAGAAGTCGGAGTCTGTATAACCCTTAACTTGTAGCTCATTTTCTCCATATAACAGAAACTTATCCTTAGTATCTTTAAGATATTTCAGGATATATTTCATGGTTGTCCAATGATTATTACTTGGATCAAATTGATATCGACTGGTAACACTGACGCCGAAATTGATGCCAGGTCTAGTACATAACATAGCATACATTATGCTTACAATACAAGAAGAATATGGCAAGTTAGACATTCTAACTCTCTCTTCCCCAGTCTGAGGTGTCATTTTCTTCTAAAGATGTATGTCGTATCGGAAAGGTACATTTGCTGTCTTGAAGTGGGTAAAACCGTATCTTTCTAATATCTCATCTATGTACGTCGATTGCGACAACCCTATAAGCTTCCTAACTCTATCTCATTAGAGCTTTATACCGAGTATATAGGAAGCTTCACCCATATCTTTCATTGAGAAGTTCTTACAAAGGTAGGTTTTCACACTGTGCATCAATCCTATATCATTTCCTATGATAAAGATGTCATCTAGATACACGACTAGGAAAACTATCATGCTCCCACGCACTTTCTTATAAACACATGGTTATTCTTTGTTCTTGATGAATCAGTATAATCTAATTATCTCATCAAAACAACGAATCCAGCTTCGGGATGCCTGTTTAAATCCATAACTAGACTTCTCAAGCTTACAAACCAGGTTTGAAGTCTCATTGGATATGAAACCCTCTAGTTATTCCATATAGATATCTTCCTCAAGGAATTCATTTAGGAAAGTGGTTTTCACATTCATATGTCATATCTCATAATCGTGATATATAGTAATGGCTAAAAGAAGCCTAATGGATTTTAGCATAGCTACTGGTGAAAAAGTTTCTTCATAGTCAATCCTAGGACGTTAAGTGTAACCTTTTGCTACCAATCGAGCTTTAAAGGTTTCCACCTTTCCATCGAGCCCTTGCTTCCTTTTGTAAACCCATTTACAACCAATAGGTTTAACTCCTTTAGGAAGTTCAACTAAGTCTCAGACTTCATGCCATGCATTGAATCCATTTCGGATTTCACGGCTTCCTGCCATTTTCCTGAATCAACATATAATATCGCTTCTTTATACGTAGTCAGATCTCTTTCCTCCAAGATGAGAACATCAAGGCTCATATCATATGTTAAAAATAGTCTTTCAGGAGGCCTTGATATTCTATTTGACTTACGTAGAACCTGGGTTGTAGATCCTTCACCTAATTGGATCTCTTGTTCCATCTCAGGTTCCTTACTATTAGGATCGAACTCATCAAGTTCAATCTTTCTACAATTCTCACTATTTCTCAAAAAAATCATTTTCAAGAAAAGTGGCAAAACAAACAACAAATACATTACGTTGCTAAGAATCATAGAATTAATATCCCAAATAATTTTCAAGATATCCAACGAATCTATATTTATACCCTCTGGGTGCTATTTTATCCCGCTGAGCGATTCTAACATATGCAGGACAACCCCAAATCTTTAAATATCTAAGACTTGGATTTCTACAGAACCATATCTGATATGGGGTCGTAGAAACAGCTTTTGATGGAACCCTATTAAGTATATGGGCAACAGTAAGTAAAGAGTAACCCCAAAGGTAATAAGAAAGATCTGTATAGCTCATTATTGTTCGCATCATATACAATAAAGTATGATTTCTACGCTCAGACACTTCATTGTGTGAGATGTTCCTGGTGGGATAAATTGGGCAAGAATTTCATTCTCCCTTAAATAATTTCTGAATTCTTCACTCATGTATTCTCCGCCTCAATCTGATCTAAGGCACTTGATGAATTTACTAGTTTGTTTTTCTACTTTGTTTCGGAATATTTTGAACTTGTCAAATATTTCCGACTTATGTTTCATCAGATAGATATATCTAGACTTATCATTCGTGAAAGTCACGAAGTATGTTGAACCATCATGAGCGGCATGATTTAATGGACCACACACATCGCTGTGTATTAGTTCCAATAGATCTCCAGCACGGTGTCCAACACCAAGAAAAATGGCCTTTGTTATCTTTCCTTAGATACATGACTCACAAATCGGATAAAGACTAAGGTAAGATTTTCAATCAAATCATCCTTTACCAATTTGGATAGACGTCTAACACTTATGTGGCCCAATCTCATATGCCATAATTCAGTATTATTTAATTCAGATTTCCTACTTGTATTTTCCTCTATGTTAAAGACATCTCTACATGTTTCCAAAATATAGTGACCATTAGATAAAGAACATTCACATTTCAATAAATTATCTTTATTATATAAACATAAAGTTTCATCCTTAATGTTTATTTTATATCATTCTTTATCTAATATTGGCAGTGATATTATTTGTCTGATAAGTGAGGGTACATAATAACAGTTATGTAAATCTAATTTACATTTGGGAGATTTAGAACAATCGTTCCTATGGTCTTGACATCTAATGTCTCGCTATTGTCAACTCTAAGCTGGATCTCTCCTTTATTCAGCCTTCTTTTTACCCTCATTACCTGTAGGGAGTTGCAAATATGAGTAGGACTGCCAGTATCTACCACCCATCCACTATTTGCATCTAAGGCTAATGCGATGTCAATAATTGGAAAAATATAAAGCGTATCTGAGAGTCCTGCTTTTCCTATCAGCTCTGGACAATCCTTCTTCTAGTGTCCAGACTTCTTGCAGAGTAGACATTAATCACGAGCTATTTTCGGTTTTGCACCTTTGTCATTCTTAGAGTTATTCTTTGATATCTTCTTCTTCCCAATTTTGATTTTCTTTAACTTCCCATAAGTCTTCGAAGAGCTAGCTCCACCATGGAGGTACAAACTGGGGTTGTCTTTTCTCATATCATGTTCCACTGTGTGTAACATATTATGAAGTTCTTCATAATTGGCTTGCATCTAGTGTATATTTAAGTTTAATATAAAGCCAATATAAGATCCAGACAAAAAAGACAGAATCAAATTACGTCACATTCATTCATCAATCACAATGCCATGTCGTTCCAAGTATCGAATCCGGTCAATCATGTTCAAAACATGAATGCTGATAGCTCCTCCATCCTTGAGTTTGGCACGAAACAATTTCTTAGACCTTCGATAAAGTTCGATCTCTTGATTTTCCTCGAACAACTCCTTGAGTGTTTGCATGATGCTCCAAGCATCAGGTACCTCTATGTACTGTCTCGGAAAATCTTGAACCATCGATCCCAAGATGTAGGATTTCACCTTAAGGTTATCATCCTTTCATCTATTAAAAGTTTCTCGCTCTTCTAGAGTAGAGTCAGGATCGATTTCAATAGGTAGTGGATTGACAGTGACATAAGTTAACTTTTCAAACTCCAAGACAATGCGTATGTTCATTTTCCATTCGAAATAGTTATCGTCTCCTTTTAGCTTATTGGTATCCAAAAATCTCATCAATGGATTAGCGGCAGCTATCTACAAGATAATATTTCAAACAGTAGCAGAACATTTTTCATTTCAAAAATAATAACACTAACTGATTATGGAATTTTAAATCCATTAGTGCATTCCTACTACTTTACGTAATTCTGTAATCTCCCTTAACAGAAAATAGAAATTTGACTATCAAAATTTCATAGCGGGAAATGGATCGCATAATATTTAATCCAGCCTCACACCATCGACGGTCTTGGCCTTTATAAACTCATTAGGTAGACCTCTAAGGTCAATCACATTCATGTGACTCCTAATTTGGCCCTGAATCGTTTCTTATCCTCACACTATCGATGATCTTGGATTAAGACGTATCACATGTATATACTTGTCAATGTGCACTAATGAGCTTCGTATATACACCCTTACAATAATGACGGTATTGAGTGACTGCGTTAACTCATCACGCTACATCTAATGTTTTACCTAAGCGACTTAAGTTCCGAGCATTTATACCTTCATAATAATGATGGTCATGGATATAAGTAGTAAGAACTCATTCATCTCCGTATTGACAAGATGGATCCAATAGTGCTCCAACATTACTAATACTATTACTTAAATAAAGTAATCACCTAATCACAGGAGATTTATGACAATCAAGTCATTAATTTAATTTGGTCAAAATTTTAATTTTGAACATGCAATACATATCCAATATGACTTATGCATAATTAAATTAAAATTACCATGATATAGATTTAAAAACATGTGTTGTGTGGTTAAGCCTCGCTACTGATACCATTCTGTTGGGGCAGTTGTGGAACTCCTAGGTCAGATCGGTGCCCCGCGCAGCGGAAATGGGTTTAACCTGTGGATATAAAGCACGAGTTTAAATTTAAAATATTTAATAAAATACTATATTTCATGAGTGTATAGGAAAAAACCGGGACTGAATTGGAGTCCGGAAGCTCAAGAACGAGCGAAAACAAAATCCAACACTTCTTCTCTGAATTGGAGCGATATCCCAACTTGCTTCGGCACCGGCAGATTCTACCCTCGGTAGAACCACCATCAATTGAGACTTTCATTATATTATGATAGTTGCTTGATTGTATATTTATGTGGTATGATTCTGTCACTTATAAAGGCTCTGTGAATTACCGTCTTAATGTAGTGTTATAACTTAAATTTTGCTAAAATGCAATATAGTTATATTAATTTGGGAACTTTATGTATCTTTTTTTACTGCAAGTTATATTTATTTATTAGGTGGTGTTTACATGAATTTGTTAGGTTATTGTCATATTAATGCTTCCATACTAATTTAGAATTATTTGTGGAGTTTATTTATTTATAACTGATATAATTTTACACAAAACGTCTCTTTTATGTTTAGGTCTTGTTTCTTATGCAAAGTTATTGTGATAATTTTCTCTTTAACTAATTGACCATGCTAACTTTGGCAAACAGTAAGGGATACTTATCAATACTAGTAAAGGTAGTAGATAAAAGACAAGTGCTTGTTATATTTCAGTCAAAAAAAAAAAAAGAACAGTTCAATTTGATAATATTTTAACAAAAAAAAGAAGTTAAATTTGATCATATTTTAACTGACATCACTCAGGAACGGATGTATATCGGAGTGATAATTACTCCGGAATGATGTCTCTCACTCCGGTGTACTTTTATTCCGAGTTGATGTCAGTTACGATGACGTACTTTCACTCCGAAGTAATGTCAGTCTCTCTGATGTACTTCTATTCCGCGGTGGTGTTAGTAACTCTGGTGTACAACTGTTCCGGTGTGATGTCAATCAATCGGTGTACTTTTATTCCGGAGTGAGCATCATTCCGAAGAGATGATAGTGGGCCCATTGGGCCAGAAGCTTCTCAGCTCAAGACGAAACATAACAAATGAAGAAGCAGCTGGGGGGGGGGGGGGGGGGGGGGGGAAAGACAAGTGGATTGAAGCAGCTAAATCAGCTATCAAACGAAGCACGTGAATGATAAAGTGACAAACATATGAAGATACAGTGAAATACAGGTGAAGCAGCTCTTGGTGTATTGCTTATCCTCACTCACTTAGTATATATAATAGATATGTATGAACAAATTACCCGTATAAATAATGAATAAAATTCTTAAGCTAGTATTTTCAATTCATTGCCGCATAGATGGTATCCCTCTCCTCAAATGTGATTCAAGGTGAATGTAGATGCTGCCTTCAGCCGAAACTTGAAACAGCAAGGGCTTGCCATGATTATCATAAATCATTCAGGACAAGCTGTAGCTGTTGAATTGCAGAGAACATAGGAGCTTCAAGAGGTTGAGCAAGGAGAGGCTCAAGCTATACTGAAGATTATATGCCATGATGCCTTTAATCATTGAGTCGGACGCATTCACTGTCATTAATTTGGTGTTAAGGAAATCCTATAGTGCCAAAGAAATTCATTGGATTATTATGGAAATCCAAGAAGCAAATGTTAAATTAGGTAATGTTGTGGTTCAATTTAGGCCTAGAATTTGTAACTCAATGGCGCACAATTTATTTAGACTTGCTGTATCTGGGTATAGCAACGGTTGCTGGGAGGACTTTCCTCCTATTATCAAGTGTAATTTTTAATCTATGAATGAATATCATCTTTCAAATAAATAAAATTCATTGCTGCGTAAATCAAGTTTCTACACAAATAAGCTTTTTATAAGCTTGAATATTTCATAAGGGCTCAAGGGAATCATGCTTCTATAAACTTTCAAAACAGATGTGGGGAAAGCCAACAACAGTTTGATTACTGCGACAACTTATAAAATCGACGTGAAGATATTCTAATCTTAGGGGATTAAGCCTTTAGAAGCAGTAATGTCTCAGCTGAAGAAACATTTAGGCATCACATGATTACAACTTAGCATTGAAAAACATCTCTTGTTTCTAATATAAAATCAAGATTAAAAATAAACATCTCTGCTACTGCAGTTCATCTCCAAAAACAAAACTAATATGGATGGAAATACATCCAAATAAAATGGCCACACCCATGTCCGCAAAAGTTTGCGACAAGTAACAGAAAGCAAGAACAAAACCAAAAATATAACCTAGTAACCACCCTTAAGATCGTTGACGACATCATAAGGAATGGGAGTGACAGTTTCCAATGTTGCACATTCCACCATGAAACCTGGTTTAGGTCCCTTTGGCTGCCTCTTTGTACTGATGACTTCACCTCTTGCCTTAGCTTCAGCCTTGAGCTCATCATTCTTCTTCTTCCTCAACTTGAACTCCTCAGCACACCTTGAAGGCTGCACATGCTCCACTCGTACATGAATCCTTTTCTTGATTATTCTGTTACCGACCTGGAGACATGCATATTCAGCGTAGTTCAGTTACCAACATTAAAATAAGTGTATCAAGCGGACGACCACAATCAATTCATGCAAGTAAGTCTCAACCAATTCCTAGTCACTATGTAGGTCAGCAATGCAAATTTAGTAACAGGTGTTTGAAAGTGTACAAGTAGACTTAAAATAATTGGCACACAAAAACAAAACTTTGTCCATTCAGAATATGTATATCAATTCATTCATGCAACATTTCACCAACATGCCATCACCATGATAAGTTGAACATTTAAACTAACAACATTTTGAAGAATCGGTTTCAACATACCTTAAACAGTGAAGGTCTCGTTGGAAAACATGAGATACTTATTTAACACAACAGTTCCCACTAAAACACAATCAGAAGCATAAAAAAAAACTCATATGCAATACATCATGTTGTTTTTAGACAAATATCTCCAAATAATCAAAACCTACTAACACTTGAGAAGCTGTCAAAAAATAAATATCATGGAAAAATTCTACCTAGTTAGCACTGAAAACAGATATACATAAAGATTAAAATTGATCTTATCATTTCAACAATTACAAAGTGCACAGTTACTCCAATATTCCTTACAGATCAAATATTGAAACTAAATATATAAATCAACCAATAGAGTACTAGAAACATTAAATCATATCTGTGAATAACACCAAATACATCAACTCAACAAACACTAGGACCGAAATAGAAACATTATCCACAAAATCAAAATAAACCCTAATCTACAAAAACTAATTAACCCATTTTTTTCTCCAACAATCAAACGCAATTCAAAACACAATTTTTTTTTTTAAAAAAAAAAGAAAAAAGAAAAAAGGAAAAAAAACAGACCTGCTTGTTAACCTCGACGCCGATGGCGCGCTTGGTGACGTTCCACACACGGCCGGTACGGCCATGGTAGAACTTGTGAGGCATACCTTTGTGAATGGCGCCGTTAACTTTGACGTCAACGTAGTCGCCGACTCTGTAGGTTTTCAAGTAAGTCGACAAAGGGATGTACCCCTTCTTTCTGAAACCGCGAGCGAACAAATCCCTTGTTCGGGACCTCACACCGTGACCAGCCGGCATTTTCAGTCAATTGTTTCTTTTCTCTCTCTACAGGAAGATCAAGGTGGCGAGTGTTTGGTAGCTGAGACTGAGAGGTGTCCTTTTATAGTTAGGTTTTGTTTCTAGGGTTTCGTTTTGGCTAATTTTTTATGGGCTTGGGCTCTTCTTGATCTTTATTTACAAATATTCTAAATAAGCCCACAAATGCTCTGACACATCCCCCATCTGATGTGAATAATACTTGAGTCCCTTGTGTTTTATATTTTATCAAATAAGGACCTAGATTTTTCATTTGCATCAGATAGGTCCATTTACTCCTAATTTGTTATGACATATAATTACACTAACAACTTTGTAAATTTTTCATAATAAAAATTCTAACTTCACCACCAATTCCATTGTAATTTCACATAAAACAACTATAATTTTTTTTTTTATATATTAAATGTAACGATCAAAAATATTTTGTAATAAATTTTTCATCTTAATAAATTACAAGACAAATTTAGCAAGAAGATTAGTAAAGGAAAAATACATAGCAAATTTTCAAATAAATATAATGGGCCAAATTAGAATTAAACCAAATTAACGGTAAATTGGGCCAAGCAAAGGAAATAACAATCAAGCCCAAAAGAGCCATCAAATTTGACCATGTGTTAGAATTCTAAAAAATTTCTTTAAATTTCTATAAAAATGAAGAATAGCCATAAAACATTAATGGTGTGTTTACTTAAGGACAATGGGAATGGAGGAATGAGAATCATTTCCAATAATATTGTTTACTTCATAAAATTGAATAAAAATGGAAATGAGAATGGGAGTGGGGCCCACAAATTTGGGAATGAGGAATGAGACCCGTGGGAATGAGATTCTCATTCCCATTATTAATGGAAAATTACAATATTATCCCTAAAATAATTAATTAATATTAATTTATAAATAATTAATAAAATGTATTAATAATTAATAATTAATCAATAATTAATAAAAAATAATATTTACTATTTTAATAAAATAATATTTAACATTTTAATAAAATAATAATTTAATAAAAGAATAATATAATATTTAGTAATTTAATACTTAATAATTAATTAATACTTAAATAATAAATAAAAAATAAAAACTATTAATCAATAATTAATAATAAAATAATATTTAATATTTTAATAAAAGAATAATTTAACATTTAGTAATTTAATACATCAAAAACTAATAATAATTAATATATAATAGATTAATATATAATTATAACTAAGGGTATTTTTGTAACTTTTTAACAATTCATTCCGATTACTGGACTAAGTAAACACATCAATGGTAATACTGCTTCATTCTGATTCTGATTCTTACAGTTAAGTAAATAACTTATTCTGATTCTGATTTATCATTCTCATTCCAGCTCATTCCGATTCCATTTCATTCCGATTTCATCTCATTCCGATTTCGAGTACGTAAACGCATCATAAAACTGATCCCATTTCTTGACTGCGGAAATTCTAGAGAATCAAAGGGAGAAAAAGTCAGCTTGGAGAAAGAAAAATTCAGCTTTGAAGCAAGCACTAGTAAGAAGAAGAAGCTCTAACCTTGAAGAAATTCTTGAGATACTATGTAAGCTTGTGCAGTAATATGTTATCCTGAATAAACAAAATTGATTTTGCGATCCTCCGACTTATGAAATTTCAATTTGAACTCTATTAAATTCGTAGGAATCCTAAAACTTCAAATTTCCTGTTGGGATTCATCACTCTTGCATGACATATTTATTTGTTTGTAAGATCTTTTAAACTCTTAACGTTACAAGTTTTAACGAAACGTGATTAATTGTAGACTCGTTGTGCAACCTTTCTGATTGATTTCTGAAGTTATATTTGAAATATTTTGAACATTGTTTCATTTACGATATTACGAATATATTAATAATACTTGAAATATGTTTTGTGCGAGACATTTGCAATGCTCTAATCATGTTTTGAGTTTTGATTATTTTGAAATGATTTTGACATTTTGAGATGATTATGATGATTTTGAGATGATTTTAATGGTTTGAGATGATTTTGAGGATTTTGATACGATTTCGACGATTTGAGATAATTTTGATGTTTTGAGACATTTTACAATGATTTGAGATGAGTTTGACATTTGAGATAGTTTTAATGATTTGATATGATTTTTGACGAGTTAAAACATTTTGGACGTTTTGAGACGCAGTTTCACTATAGAGTTTTGCTAAGATGCAGATATGCAAGCGAATGCGGGGCGATAGCCAAATCCTGGTATGTATGGTGATGTCGAGGGAGATGTCTGAATCCCAATCGTTGTATATATTTATATATATGGAATTGAAAGATTTAGATGACCATGTGCACATGGTGATACAGATTCAGGATTAGGGGGACGACGATACATAACACCCTTAGCCACCCCAGTTCAGAGTACATATTCGGGACTAGGGGACATCGATACGTAACGTCCCCATGTTCCCAATATTATGGTATGTTGGGGAACGACAATACATAACACCCCAAAATACCGAGATCTACAAAGAAGTATTTAGGGGACGACGATACGTAACGCGCCTAGGTACCGAGTTTTTTTTCACAAAAGTAGCTAGGGGACAGAGATAAAGGTTTTCAGATAAGCTATTTTACAAAATGTTTTCAGATGACGTTTTCAAAGAGAAAGGTTTTAAGATAAAATGGATTTCAGGGAAATATTTAATTAGAAAATATTTTCTAGAAAGAAACATTTTATGATAAGATTGTTGGACAATTATGACCCATAACGTCACTATTTGTACAGATCATGGTGTTGTTGTACAAATTAACTATGTGACAAAGAGATTGCACTCTTATCATTTGTGATTAGATCACCTAGTTATATAAATGATAGGAGGTCCATATGATTTGTTCCTGGACTGAGAATGATATGAGACAATATCAGTCCACGAAGGATAAATCATTAAATATCCATAGTCAGAGTATTATCGAGATTGGACATCGATAAATACGTAAAAGACTAGTATTGAACTTGTGCGTGTTCTGAGGGCACAACGGCATAGTTCTCATATGTTTGGGTATATGATACTCATGCAAGTGTAATAGGAGGTTGTGTTTCACCGATGGTACGGGAAACAGCTTCGCTCTGGATTAGACCCCCTCAGAATTCCATTGGTAGTATGACTATGTGTCTATGGAAGTCCGAAATCAGGGTAGGTGTATTTGGTCTTAACTTGAGACTTGCACCGCTAATACTTGCGACAATCAATATACTTTGGTTGAGGTCGTCCAGGGCTTCAACAGGTTCTGTGTACGCCAATACTGGGTATATTGAGAATCGTAGTGTGTTGGGTGTGATGTCAAGACGGAAGTGTCACTCCAGTCATATGGAGTTGATGGTCACGTAGGATACGGTACTGGTTCTCTTAAGTACTGCAGTCATCAGGATAATATGACTAGGTCATAGTTATCCGATATAGAGACTAGTTACCAGAGATCCGACATGTACTTCGTACGAGGTAGACACGGTTCCAGCCCCAGGCCTAGCACGTGATCATCCGATACTGGATCGAAATACGCAATACCACGTATACTACGCCTGATATAGATCGCTTATTCATGTAAGCATGTTTCCGGAGAATTGGGTAGGCATGGCGCTTTGCTAGAAGCCAACATTGTCTTGTGAATCGGTATAAACGTAGTACGAGGTACTTACGTGTTCGGATAGTCCGACGACCCGATTTACTTCCAACATATCTGAGGATCTCATGGGTCGCTCCCCGAAGATTCACCGATGACGTATGACTCGCACGTAGATATTTTATCTGGGATAAGATATCATAGAAAGAGAGAAAACGATTAATTAGGAATTAATCGGTTAATTAATATATTTGATATATTAAACGAAATTGGATTTCGACGCGGAATTAAATTTAGATTTTAATTCGGGCGAACGAATTAATTTAGAATTAATTCGTTAGCGATGTGAATAGTGATTTCGCTAGGCGTAATCGTTTAATTACGACGCAACGAATATTCGTTAATTTGGAATTAGCGAACCCGAGCCCGTGATTGTTTGCGAGCGAATTCGCATTTCGAATTCGAGTGCGGCACGCAAGTCAAATCAAGCGTCAAATCATTAGTCACATCAATCGTCAAATCACATGTCACTTTGAGTGATGTGACATTTGAGGGATTGATGTCAGTTGATGTGATTGAAAGAAAGCATTAAATGTTTGCTTTTTGAAATTGAAAAAAGGTAAATGATTTATTATATTTTGGAAATTATATAAACCTTTCACTTTTTTCTTTTTCAATTATTCTCTCTCTCTTTTACGGTATTAGGGCCTTTTGGAGCCAAAATCTTCTCTCTTCTCTCTCAGTCTTGGACCGTTTCTTCCTTTATTTTTCTGTTTTTGACCGAGCAAAATGGAGAAGTAAAATGATTTTGTTGCAAGATCTTAGTGCTAGCACACTCTAGGAGACATCCTAAGGTGATAGGGAAGTGAGTTCGTGAGCATGGAAGATTATCAACAAAGCTTGGAGCTTTAATGGAGTCCATGGCCGATTCTTCATGGAGGAGATCCACCCACTGCCGTGAGAGCCACTGCTCAGTCCACCACTGAGCAGCCCACTGCCGAGCAATGAGGAGCAGTTCGGTTTTTTGTCTTCGGAGCATCCAACCGATCAATGTGAGTTTTTTCGCACCTCCTTTGATGTGTATTCATATTTTTTTCATGCTTAATCTATGATCTTGGGACCCTTGATTGAAACCCAAACAATGGTATCTTGAGCCATTTGAGCATGAAACGAAAATTAGGGTTCTTAACTAAATTTGGGGCTTTTTGATTTAAGCATGTTTTTGACAAATTGTTTGTTTAAATATGCTTGTATATGGATAACTTAGAGTTATATGTAATCAATTTGTTGAAAAATTAATTGGATTGATTTTCCCCAATTTGCTTATTGTGGCCGAAAATGGTTAGCTCCCTAATGTCTTGGTTTTTTGATTTTTTGAACATTGGATGTGTTGGAAATCATTTGTGGATGTTGAATTTATGTTTAATTTGGTTCAATTGGATTGAATTTGATTTGGGCATATTTTTCCCCTTTGGCCGAGACTATAGCATGTGTTAATTGGGTTTGATTTTGATCAAATTATGTTGGACATGATTTATTGATGATAAGCATGATTAATTGGACAAATTTGGTGTTTTGGAAATATTGATTTGGGTAATTAATAATGTTATGCACTTTCACTAATTAAATTGGGAATTTGGAATTTTTTGTAATTTAATTATTGGGCTTAAATTGGATTTGGGCTTTTAAATGTTGTTATTGGGCTTATTGGGCTTTGTTGTACAAAGTTGGGTTTAGGCAAAATTGGTTGGATCCAATTAGGCCCAAAACCGCATCCAAAAAGCCCAAATGCGACGAAATGGACCTTTAAAGTTTAATTGCGCCTAATGGGCCTAAATTATTTTATGGGCTTATGGGGTAACTCCAGGATTGGATTTTGGTTATTCGGTTTGACCCGAGTTGACCAAAAGTCCACGCCTTGAATAAATTAATTAAAAGCCCATTGGACTTTAATTAAATTAATATTGGATATTAATTGGGCTTTGAGACCCGTAACGATTAAATTCGGAATTTAAGTCGTAAAGGTTTATTTATAAAGTGTAATATTTAATTTGGATTAAATAAAGAATAAGAATTAAATGCGTATTAAATTGGATTTAATTATGTAATTTAATTTAATTCGAGAATTCGTACTTTGAGTACGTGTTCGTAAAACGAGTTTGACTCGAACAAAATCAAATCATTGTTTGAACATTAGATGATCACTAATTATCAGATTAATTAATTTGATTAGATTGATTGATAACATGCTTGTGTGAATACATGGTTGTAATGCATGAATAATGTATATCAGATGGATATTAGTCGGGTGGGGCAATTTTGGAAATTGTAATAAATTTGATTTATTAATTGGACCTGCGTGTCCAGCCTTATCTCCTATTTCTTTGTATTCTCTTCTCACTTATTCCCCTCAATGTAAATGAGGTTTCTTTAGAAGTGTAGTGTAACGGGTTAGAAGTAAATACAAGTGCTAGCTGGAGAGAGAAAGAGAGAGATTGATCTAGGATCAATGTAAAATATCCATCCGCATATCATTATTATTTTACATATGTGCTTTATTATGTATTTAGAATGCATGTTTAAGGGTGTATGATGATAAGACCTTAACAAAGATAATAAATTGGTTGTCAATTTGCACGCGAAAAATCCTCAAACAATATTAAGCGTCTTTCCTTCCATTGAGTGATTCTCACTCAAGATCCGAGACTGCATTGGTTTTTTGGCCAAAGTCAAGGCCTTTGTCTGTCAAAGATGTGTTTGAATCACGAAGGCTTTGTTCCATATCAGTGTCTTGTCCAAGTTGTGGTTTGTTGGCCAAAGTCAAGACCACTTCTTGTCCATCGACATTGATTACGAAGCTTTCCATGGTCAATGGGTCGCGCTTGACTGGGATCACTAAGTTTGTTGTGCCAAAGCCAAGGCTTAGTAGATTCAGAGGAAAAAGGTTAGGTAATACATTGGATGTATTGGCATATATAAGATATATGTTTCGGACTTGGATGTCCCCCTACCGGATCTAGGAATTGGATTGGATCCAATTGATCTTAGAGATCTACCTAGTTAATTATCATACAATTTGTTGGCCAAAGTCAAGATTGTGTGATATTTAACGGGATCCTAGCCCACTAGGAAACACGATTTCCCGAGTACTCGACAGAGGGTTAGAGGCTCGCCGAAAATTAGTGGGAGGCAAGAATTGAATTCGCAATATTCGTTCAATTACTCGCCATACGCGCTCAAACAAATATTTCGTCAAATCAATTAAATGTTAGTTGGACTAATATTTAAATTGTTGTTTTTATAAGCAGTTGGACTGTATTATAATTGATTATATAATTGGATTATAATAATCAATATATTTGAATTAATTAATTTCGATTTACAGTTGATTTTATAAATGGATTATAGTAATCAATGTAATTGAGGTTAATTAATTTAAATTATATTTGATTGTATAGTTGGACTATAATAATCAATATAATATATAGTACCACAAATCGTTGATTAAATAGTTGGACTATTAGAATCAAGATAAAATAAAAGATTAGTGTTTAAAACATAATCCTGGGTGAAAATGTATTTAAACGACTATAATTTTTCAAATTGTGAATTATTTCAGGATGGTCCTGGAAAAATAATAAGTTATTTTATTTGATAAAATAATATATTATGCCTAAGCCCCGAGTTAAGCAAATAAGTAGAACATGATATTTGGAATATTCATGTAATGATAACTTTAGTGTTTAATCCATTATACTTGTCATATAGACTCCTTAATTTCTTTATCAGAACTAAGAATTAGATTCTTAAAGTATGATATTGAAATTGAAGGATCTTTATAAATCTATACTTATATTTTAGAAGTAAACAAATTGCAATAATAAACTCTTGGAGAGTTAATGACTATTCTCAAGGAGACAAAGTAAAAGTTTGCAATAAGGCAGATAGCGCAAGGCGCACCTTACTTCGATATTCTAGAAGGCCAAGGCTTGGCCAAAGTGATTCTGGAGTGTTGAAACAGGCAAAGGCAAAATCATTATAATCTTCTAGGAAGATAAAAGGACATATCCCAAGAAGGGATTGAAAACGAGCAAGGCTCTGACTTCAAATATGTTTGTCATAATTATGTTCACTACTAGTATTAAAATTAGATTTAAATACTTAGTGTGGTACATAAATATGTATTGATTTTAGAATCCGTTTTGAACAGGATACTGACTTCAATAGAGATTAATCTGCGAATCGGAAACGGGACGAAAGTCGCTGTTTTGACCGTAGATGCCTAAGTTTAGGAACTACCCTTTGGGTATGTACGTAAATTAGGAAACTGTTATAATGTAACTAGTTTGACTAGGAAAATTATCTTTATATCAGTGTTTAATCCGTTGCGGATTGAACCTTTATATTTTAGAACACTAAAATGTTTTATTATATAAAGATGATATTGAGATAAACACATTAGATGTGAATAACAGAATTTATATTTCGAATATAAATTAAATCTCAAATATATAACATGACAAACAAATAGCTCAAACTGATTTGATCAGGAGAAACTTAATAGTGGCAATGTTGTCAGAGACACTATTAAACAAGAATCGTATATCCACACTTTCGAAGAGTGGGTACTAGGACTGATTTGATTCCAATCAAATAAAGTCTACGAATCTAGTTTATTGGGCAAAGTGCCTAAAACTCTATTTACTTGGTAAAAGTGCCAAAGCCACCGATCTGTTAGTCCTAGTTCATAGTGAAGCAATTGGGCCCATGTCTAGCTAGGCTAGATGTGGATATGAATATTTCGTGACCTTTACGGATGTGGCATCGCGTATGGTTATGTGTTTCTTTTGAAACACAAATCGGAAACTTTCACAGTTTCGACACGAAATAGACAAACAGATAGGCTAAAGTATTAAACCGTCACGGTAAGACCGTAATGGAAAATACTTAAGCAATAAGTTTCTCGTATACTTGAAAGAGTATAGTATTCTTTCAAAGAGGACTCCTCCCGGAACACGTCAGTTTGACGGTGTGTCCGAACAGGATTAACCGAATTTTGTTAGACATGATAAGGTTAATCACGAGTCGCTCTGAGCTACCATTTCCTTCAACGGATAAGCGCTAAACAGTGCAGAACTTATTTTGAATAAGGTTCCATAAAATCTGTTTGACAGATAACATATTAGATATGAACGGGAAAGAAACCGGGTTTCACATTCCTGTTAGATTTGGGTATGCTAGGCATACGTTTGGATGATACCAAACAAGAACCCAAATTGGATGAGTGCCAAATGTAGGTTATCCTAGGGATACCATAAGTATTGTACTTATACATCTCACCAGAGAACAATTAGATTGTTGCTTACCATGCGGTTTTCCTAAGAGGAATACCGATATGCAGTGGTAAGTGAGAGGATAGTAAAACTCGATGAAAATCGGAGTAATACTATTCATGGCACCGAATCCTTAATGGAACACAAATAGTTCATCAATGATGAAACTATTCCAATAATCTTCGAATACACAAGAACCGCGTAAGTCGGAGAGAGTCAGAAAACAACCTGGGGTATGGGTTTCTGATCTCACCTCGTAAAGATGTCTATCTTTTGAGGTATACCAACTGATTACGTATAAGGAAGTGATACAAGGTATCGACTCCCTATTATGACAAAGTGTCATGATATCCGAAATGGATTCCATGTATATCAACAAGTTTGGACACTAGTTGATGTACCGCAAGGCATTGTGCCTACTGGTACTTTATAAGTCTTCAAGGAAGACATACATGGAAGGCAACGTACCAACGTATAAAGCTAGGCTTTTAGCGGAAAGGTATCGTTATCAACATTGTGTTGTTTACGATTCAACATTTTACCTGTTGCCACGGTAAATCCATTTGGACAATGCTTGCCACGGTAAATCCATTTGGACAATGCTTGCCACGGTAAATATGTCAGCTTTACGAGAAAATCGCTTTCTTGAAAAGGAAACCTTTTGGAGGATATTTATAACGTCCTGGCGGTTTTTTCGTACCTAAACTAGCAAACAAGGTTTGCAAGTTATTCGATCCATGTTTGGATTGATGCAAGCATAGGTTCTTGGAATTATCGTTTTGATGTAATCATAATGGCTTATGATTTAATTCAAAACGAAAAGATTCTTGTGTATATAAGAGGGTTAGTGGGAGCGCACTGACAGTGACTGTCCTATAAAATAATGATAATATTTCATTTCTTGGAAATGAAATTCCCATAAAATAATAATCGGTGAAAGCTTGGCTTTCGAATACTCTCCGTGGAATCGTACATTGAAAAATGTACGCAACCTGATGTCTCATACGCTTTGAGCATATGGATTCACAATCAGGCCAATCCAAGTGATAGTCACTGGATTGATGTTAAGAACATCCGTTAGTATCTTAGAGAACTAAGGATGCTGTATTAGTCCATGGAAATGGAGAACTTGAAGTGACTGGGATTACTGTAGCAAGTTTCTTAACCGAAAAAGATGACTGAAAGTCGCAAACGGTACTATACAGTTTGAATAACGGTACAGTGAGCTGGAAGTCTTCCTAGCAAGATACTGTTACCGTGTAAACAACAAATGCGGGTAATTGCTGCAGTTGAGGCAGCAATAGAAGCCTTCTGGGGTCGATAAATATCTAATTAGATTAGATATGGTTCTTTTAGCAGTTGAGCTGGGCTACATCACATGCTAAAGAATTAATGGTCTCATCAACGATCCATATACATACTTCGATATTCATCTGATTCATTCGGATCATACATCGTGGCGATGTGATGATCGAATAAATCACATCAGACGATAATTATGAAAATCCGCTGACGAAAACCTTTTCTCAGTAATTTGAGCCAACCGTACATAGTTCGGGTGTAAAACACTCGAGTGACTGGCTATAGGCCAGGTGGGAGATTGTTGGACAATTATGACCCATAGCGTCACTATTTGTACAGATCATGATGTTGTTGTACAAATTAACTATGTGACAAAGAGATTGCACTCTTATCATTTGTGATTAGATCACCTAGATATATAAATGATAGGAGGTCCATATGATTTGTTCCTGGACTGAGAATGATATGAGACAGTATCAGTCCACGAAGGATAAATCATTAAATATCCCTAGTCAGAGTATTATCGAGATTGGACATCGATAAATACGTAAAAGACTAGTATTGCACTTGTGCGTGTTTTGAGGGCACAACGGCAAATTTCTCATATGTTTGAGTATATGATACTCATGCAAGTGTAATAGGAGGTTGGTTTTCACCGATGGTACGGGAAATAGCTTCGCTCTGGATTAGACCCCCTCAGAATTGTTAGTGTTCCTAGAACATTCATAGGATCTAATAAGCATGAAAAACATATAATAAGATCATTATAAGGTGCGGAATAAACTTACAATGAGTGGATAGAGCTTTAAAATTTTGAGAGGATGATCTCCAAGATCCAACCTTTTTGATGTTTCCAAGCTTTTGAGATGTTTCCCTATCACCTTTGTTGACTTGCTTAAGTGCTAGCTTGTTGATTTGATTAACAAAATCCAAGTGAAGAGATGAAGGTGGCTCACGCCCAAGGGTCTCCAAGAACTAGGGTTTTCATTTTTCAACTTGTGAATACTGTCTTGTGTAACAAGTGTAGAGATTTGCTTTTTGTTATTAACCTTTTGGTAAAACCCTTTTTCACCTTTTACCTAAACTTGGTAGGATGGTTAAATGGTATTTCAAAAAGCCAAAACTAGGTGGTTGAGTGATTGTGGTGGTGGCTTGGCAATAAATGCCAACTACCACACCACCTACCACGTGACAGTGTGGGCACTCCCACATATTTGAATTCAAAATTCAAATATCTCTACGAACATTTGTCGTGGCTCGGTTCGTTTAATCCGATTAAACGAACTTCCGTCGTTAAATAATTAAATCTAATTTAATTAAATATCGATGCCTCGCAAATATATTACGATCGTCGTTTACGAATTAATTCTAAATTAACTCGTTCGTTCGTATTAAAGTTCGACTTTAATTTCGTAACGAAATCCAATTCGTATTAATATATCCGATATATTAATTTTAGCCCATTTAAATAGATAAATAGAAAAATCAAATTTAACTATTAAATTTATTTTACCGATTAATTCCAAATTAATCGCGTTCTCTCTCTACTGAACACATTTAATCCCAGATTAAATAAAGCCCCAATTAATCCCAGATTAATTTTCTCTCTCTAAATTAATCCTAGATTAATTATATTTTAAGTCAACTGTCATCGGTGAATCTTTGGGAAGCGACCCAAGAGATCTCTGGATATGTTGGCAGTAAATCCGGTTATCGGACTATCCGATAAAGTGAGTACCTCGTACTACGTGCTTACCGATTTACAAGACATGGTTGGCTTCTAGCAAAGCACCGTGCCTACCCAATTCTCCAGAAATATTCTTATTGGAATATATAATCTATGTCAGGCGTAGTATACGTCGTATTGCGTATCGCGATCCAGTATCTGATGTCACGTGCAAGGCCTGGGGCTGGAATAGTGTCTGCCCCGTATGAAGCACATATCGGATATCAAGCAACTAGTCTCTTTGAATCGGATAATCATGACCTTGTCATATTATCACGATGGTTGCAACACTATAGAGAACTAGTCTGAATCCCTGCGTGATCATCATCTCCATATGTCTGAAGTGATACTCCCATCTTGACATCACATCCAATACACTACGATTCTCAATAAACCTAGAAGAGGCGCACACAGAACCTGTTAAAGCCCTGGACGACCAAAATGAAAGTTTACCGATTGTCGCAAGTACTAGCGATGCAAGTCTCAGGTTAAGACCAAATACACCTACCCTGAAGCGGACTCCCATAAACACATATACATACTACCAATGGGATTCCGCGGGGTCTATCCAGAGCGAAGCTATTTTCCGTACCATCGGTAAAACACAACCTCCTATCGCACTTGCATAAGTATCCAATACTTAAACATATGAGAACTGTGCCGTTATGCCCTCACAACGCGCACAAGTGCAATACTAGTCTATTCCGCATTATCGATGTCCAGTCTCGATAATACTACGACTAGAGATATTTAATGATTAAACCTTTATGGATTGATACTGTCTCATATCATCTCAATCCGAACTAATCATAAGGACTTCTACCATTTCATATCAAAGTAAATTAATTACAAAATGGTAAAAGGCAATTTCATTACTACATAGTTAATTTAGTACAAAAACACAATGTCTTTTACAAACAGTGACGCTATGGGTCATAATGTCTAACAATCTCCCACTTGGCCTATAGCCAGTCACTCAAGCATCTAACACCTGAACTATGTATATGTCTCTCAAACTTCTGCTGTGAAATAGCTTTCGTCAGGGATCTGCAATGTTGTCATCTGATGCGACCTTCTCGATCTTCACATCGCCACGATGTATGATCTCACGTATCAGATGGAAACGTCGAAGAACATGCTTGGATCGTTGATGAGACCGCGGTTCCTTAGCCTGCGCTATAGCCCCGTTATTGTCACAATACAATGGAACGGGGTCAGCTGCTAACGGAACTACTCCTAATCCAATTAGGAATTTTCGGATCCAAACTGCTTCCTTTGCTGCTTCGGCTGCAGCAATGTACTCCGCTTCTGTTGTTGAATCGGCAACAGTATCTTGCTTGGAAGATTTCCAGCTCACTGCTCCGTATTCAAACAAACTATGTACCCGGATTGCGACTTATAGTCGTCTTTATCGGTTTGGAAACTTGCATCGGTATACCCAGTTACCTCAAGTTCTCCATCTCCATAGATTAAGAAAGCATCCTTAGTTCGTCTAAGATACTTAAGGATGTTCTTAACTGCCATCCAGTGACCATCACCTGGATCGGCCTGATAACGACTACACATGCTCAAAGCATACGAGACATCAGGTCGCGTACATATCATGGCATACATGATCGATCCGACTGCCGAGGCGAACGGTATCCGACTCATGTTGTTTCTCTCATCTGAGTTTTAGGACACATGTCCTTAGATAGAGTGATGCCATGTGACACTGGTAATAGTCCCCTCTTGGACTGATCCATGTTGAATCTTTTCAACACTTTGTCAATGTACGTGCTCTGGGAGAGTCCAAGCAGCTTTCTAGATCTATCCTGGTAGATCTTTATTCCTAGAATATAGGCTGCTTCTCCCAGATCTTTCATGGAGAATTTTAATGAAAGCCAAGCCTTCACCGATGTTAACATGGGAATGTCATTGCCTATAAGCAATACATCATCAACATAAAGGACAATAAAAGTAAGTGCTCTCCCACTAACCTTCTTGTATACACAAGGATCATCTTCATTTTGAATGAAATCATATTCTTTATGATCTCATCAAAACGTTGGTTCCATGACCGCGATGCTTGCTTCAGTCCATAAATGGACCGATTTAACTTACAAACCTTGTTTGCAAGTTAGGCACGATAAAACCGTCAGGCTGTTGCATATAAACATCCTCCAAAAGGTTTCCGTTAAGGAAAAGCGGTTTTAACGTCCATCTGCCATATCTCGTAATCGAAATATGCAGCAATAGCAAGCATTATCCGAATGGATTTAATCATGGCAACGGGTGAGAAAGTTTCGTCGTAATCGACACCATGTCGTTGACGATACCCTTCGCTACAAGCCTAGCTTTGTACGTTTGTACGTTGCCATCCATGTCGGTCTTCTTCTTGAAGACCCATTTGCAACCAATAGGCTTTACGCCTTCTGGTGCATCAACCAGTGTCCAAACTTGGTTGGTGTACATGGAATCCATTTCAGACTTCATGGCTTCTTGCCATAAAGCGGAATCGATATCTTGTATCGCTTCCTCATACGTAGCCGGTTCAGTATCCTCAATGAGATTAATATCTACATGAGGTGAGATCAGAAACCCATACCTCTCAGGTTGTATCCTGACTCTCTCCGACCTACGCGGTCCTTGTGTGATAGAAGATTGTGGTACAGTCTCATCCCGGATGGACTGTTCTTGTTCCGTTGAGGATTCTATGCCAGGAACAGTATCACTCCGATTTTCATCGAGTTCTACTTTCTTCCCACTAACCACTGCATTTAGGAATTCCTTCTCAAGGAAAACCGCATGTAGAGCAACAAATATTTTGTTCTCTCGTGGGTGATAGAAGTAATATCCTTTGGTTTCCCTAGGATATCCTACGAATAGGCATTTATCCGACTTGGGCTCAAGTTTGGTACCTTCCAAACGTTTGACGTATGCCCAGCATCCCCAAATCTTCAGGAATGAGAAACCCGGTTTCTTTCCTGTCCATATCTCATATGGTGTCTGTTGTACAGACTTTGACGGAACCTTATTCAAAATAAGAATTGCACTGTTTAATGCATATCCCCAGAAGGAAATAGGTAGCTCAGTGCGACTCATCATAGACCTTACCATGTCCAACAAAGTTCGGTTTCTCCGTTCGGACACACCGTTAATTGCGGTGTTCCAGGAGGAGTCCACTGTGAAAGAATGCCATATTCTTTCAAGTAATCTAGAAACTCATTGCTCAAGTATTCCCACCACGGTCCGACCGTAATGTCTTTATACTCTTGCCGGTCTGTTTTTCAACTTCGTGTCGAAACTCTTTGAATTTCTCAAAAGTTTCCGACTTGTGTCTCATAAGATACACATAACCATAACGCGATGCATCATCCGTAAAGGTTACGAAGTATTCGTATCCACCTCTAGCCTGGCTAGACATGGGCCCACAAACGTCACTATGAACGAGGGCTAACAGTTCGGTGGCGCGTACACCTTTACCGCTAAAAGGTGATTTAGGCATTTTGCCTAATAAGCAAGATTCGCAGACGTCATATGAATTTGGATCAAATCCGTCCAAGTACCCACTCTTCGAAAGTGTGGATATGCGAGTCTTGTTTATGTGTCCCAGACGACAGTGCCACATATAAGTTTCATCTTTATTACTTAGTTTGAGCCTTTTTTTTGTTACATTATATGTTTGAGATGATTTATATTCAAAATATAAAGACCATTATTAGCATCAGCAGAACATATCTCAAAATCATCTTTATAAACAAAACACCCAGTGTTTCGGAATACAAAAGTGTACCCGCATTGGGTCAAACAAGATACAGAGATAATACTCCTAGTCAAACTAGGTACATAATAACAATCATTAAGTTCAAGTACATGCCCCGAGGGCAGCTCTAAAACAAAAGTGCCAACGGCCAAAACGGCGACTGGTGCCCCATTTCCAACGCGTAGATCAATCTCCCCTGAGGCCAGTCTCCTGCTAATCTGCAGATCCTGCACATCAGTACATATATGAGTACCACAACCAGAATCAAAAATCCAATTTTTTAAACTAGAAGTAGTCATGTTTATCTCTATAACAAACATACCTGAAGCCGGTGCCTTGCCCGCTTTAATCTCCTTCTGGAGCGCCTTGTACTCGCGGCAGTCACGCTTCCAGTGACCCCGCTTGCCGCACTGGAGGCAAACATCCTGAGATTTGTCCTTAGGCTTCCCAGAAGCCTTGACGATTTGCCTTGCCCTTTCCTTTATGCTTCTTCTTCTTCACACCTCCAGTCGCCTGAGCCCAGCCCTCGGCGTATGAGATGTCGAAGCAAAAGTGCGCCTCGCGCTTGTTGCCCTTAAGCAGCTCTTTCTCAGCTTCTTGAGGACCGACAATAAGTCTCCAAGAGTATCATCAGTGTTCATCAAATTATAGTTTATGATGAACTGTCTCCAAGTGTCGGGGAGAGATTGCAGGACCATATCTATGGTAATCTCAGCCTCAAAGACTATCCCCATCTCAGCTAGCTCATCTATGTCAGCAATCATCTGTGCCACATGGGACTCAACAGACATGCCTTCTGACAAACGCGAACGAAAGAGCTTCTTTACTAACTCATATCTCCGTGACCTACGGTTAGATCGGTGAAGATCTTGCAACCTTGCCAACATGTTATAGGGATCCCAGTCCCGTTCTGTCGACGGAAATGATGAGTCATAGAAGCAAGCATAATAGACTGAGCAGTATCACAATCATCGCTGTGAGTCTTCCAAAGCTCCAGCTCAAGTAGCTCATCAGGTTTGGGCTTAGGCCCAAGAGGTCTCTGTATAGTATATAGTAGCCTCTCGGCTCCAAGGACTATCCTTAGATTCATTTCCCATCGGCAAAGTTCGTGCCCTTGAAGACATTTTCGCCCATGATAATGTCTCGGACATTTCCCTTTCCAGTCATCTTGGCTACGATAGTCCAACTATCTAGTCAACGATATTTGGGTACAGTCTAACTGTTACAAGAAAAATAACATTTTATTAGTCCAACTAAATAATTATGACGAAATAAATTTGAAAGCGCGTAAAGCTAAGTATCTGAATGAAATTGCAAATTCAATACTAGCCTCCCACTATTTTTCGGCGAGTCTCTAACCCTCTGTCGAGTACTCGGGAAACCTAGTTTCCTAGTGGGCTAGGATCCCGTTAAATAACATACAACCTTGACTTTGGCCAACAAGCTGTATGATATTTAACTAGGTAGATCTCTAAGATCAATTGGATCTCATCCAATTCCTAGATCCGGTAGGTGGACCTCCAAGTCCGAAACATATATACAATATATATGCCAATATATCAATATATTTTCCTAACCTTTTTCCTCTGAATCAACTAAGCCTTGGCTTTGGCACAACAAGCTTAATGATTCCAGTTAAGCGGGACCCATTGACATGGAAAGCTTCGTAATCATGTCGATGGACAAGAAGTGATCTTGACTTTGGCCAACAAATCACGACTTGGACAAGACACCGATATGGAACAAAACTCTCATGATTCAAACACATCCTCAATTGACAAAGGTCTTGACTTTGGCCAACAAACCAATGCCAACTTTGGATCTTGAGTAAGAATCACTCAACGGAAGGAAAAACGCTTAATATGTTTTTGAGGGTTTTTCGCGTAATTGGCAACCAATTAATTATCTTTGATTAGGTCTCATCATACACCCTTAAGCATGCTTCTAAAACATCATAAAGCGCGTAAAGTAAATTAATAGCGATATGCGGATGGATATGTAACATATTGTTCCTAGAACAAATCACTCCCTTTCCTCTCCCCGATAGAACTATTCTATTCCTACCCTATTGAATAATACAATAAAGAAACCTCATTTACATTGAGGGGAATAGGTGAGAAGAGAATACAAAGAGATAATAAGAGATAAGGCTGGACACGCAGGTCCAATTATAAATTCCAAATTTACAATAATTTCCAAAATTACCCTTCCCTTCTAATATCCATCCGATATACACTATTCATTCATCACATACATGTAATCATACAAACATATATTACAACCAAACTAATCCAATTAATTAGTCTTTAATTATGTGACAATACAATGTTCAAACAATGATTTGATTTGCATGAGTCAAACTCATTTAAGAATAAATACTTTTAAGTAAGTATTCTTGAATTATATTGAACTACAATTTAAATCCAATTTATTTGTATTCAATACTAATTCCAATTTAATTCCAAATAAAATATTACACTTATTTATTTGCCTTAAAGACTTGGATTCCAAATCCAATCTTAATGGGTCTCAAAGGCCCAATAACATCCAATGTCATTTTAATTAAAGTCCAATGGGCTTTTAATTGATTCTTAAGGCATGGGCTTTGGCCATAATGGATCAAACCCAAATGCCAAGGCCCAATAGGAATCACCCTATTGCCAACAAATCAATTTAGGCCCATTAGGCCCAATTAAAATCTTTAAAGGGTAAGTGATGTATTTGGACTTAATGGAATTGGTTTTGGGCCCAAATGGATCAAATCCAAAAGTCCAAAACCAAACTTGGTCAAACCAAGCCCATTAGGCCCAAATACACACTTTTAGCCCAACTCATTTTAAAGGCATATATTAACATAATTAATATTCCAAATATCACAATATTTTAATTAAAGTGTATTAGCCATAATTAATTAATTAAACTCAATATTTCAAAAATATCAATTAACTTAATTAATCATGCTTAGTCCAATAATTCATGCTTAACACAAAATCAAGCCAAAACACATCATTGCATGCTTGACACAAAATAAAAGCCTAAAATCATCATTTCATGCTCAACATGCACTTTGATTTAACATGAACATTATTGACATTGATTCTAATCAAATTAAACCAATCTAACATTTAAACATGCATAAAAATCATTATTTTCTGTACAAAAAAAAAAATCTGCACAGTGCACAGACAGTGAGATTCGGCCAACCTAACAAATTTTTTATTTTTTGTTGCTTTTGATTTATTTCAAATCTATCATGCATAACTCTAAGTTATCATGTTGTAAACATACTCAAAGCATCAATTTGAAAAAATCATGCTCAAAATATAAAAGCCCCAAATTTTAGGTCCAAGAACCCTAGAAATTTTTCATGCTTAAATTAGGCTCATGATACCATTGTTAGTGTTCCTAGAACATTCATAGGATCTAATAAGCATGAAAAACATATAATAAGATCATTATAAGGTGCGGAATAAACTTACAATGAGTGGATAGAGCTTTAAAATTTTGAGAGGATGATCTCCAAGATCCAACCTTTTTGATGTTTCCAAGCTTTTGAGATGTTTCCCTATCACCTTTGTTGACTTGCTTAAGTGCTAGCTTGTTGATTTGATAACAAAATCCAAGTGAAGAGATGAAGGTGGCTCACGCCAAGGGTCTCCAAGAACTAGGGTTTTCATTTTTCACTTGTGAATAATATTTGTGTAACAAGTGTAGAGATTTGCTTTTTGTTATTAACCTTTGGTAAAACCCTTTTCACCTTTTACCCTAAACTTGGTAGGTTTGGTAAATGGTTTTCAAAAAGCAAAACAAGGTGGTTGAGTGGTTGGTGGCTTGGCATAAATGCCAACTACCACCACCTACCACACATGTGAAGTGGGCCCCACATATTTGAATTCAAAATTCAAATATCTCTACGAACATTTGCCGCGGCTCGGTTCTGTTTAATACGATTAAACGAACTTCCGTCGTTAAATAATTAAATCTAATTTAATTAAATATCGATGCCTCAAATATATTACGATCGTCGTTTACGAATTAATTCTAAATTAACTCGTTCGTTCGTATTAAAGTCCGACTTTAATTTCGTAACGAAATCCAATTCGTATTAATATATCCGATATATTAATTTTAGCCCATTTAAATAAATTAAATAGAAAAATCAAATTTAACTATTAAATTTATTTTACCGATTAATTCCAAATTAATCGCGTTCTCTCTCTACTGAACACATTTAATCCCAGATTAAATAAAGCCCCAATTAATCCCAGATTATTTTTCTCTCTCTAAATTAATCCCAGATTAATTATATTTTAAGTCAACTGTCATCGGTGAATCTTTGGGAAGCGACCCAAGAGATCTCTGGATATGTTGGCAGTAAATCCGGTTATCGGACTATCCGATAAAGTGAGTACCTCGTACCACGTGCTTACCGATTTACAAGACATGGTTGGCTTCTAGCAAAGCACGTGCCTACCTAATTCTCCAGAAATATTCTTACTGGAATATATAATCTATGTCAGGCGTAGTATACGTCGTATTGCGTATCGCGATCCAGTATCTGATGTCACGTGCAAGGCCTGGGGCTGGAATAGTGTCTGCCCCGTACGAAGCACATATCGGATATCAAGCAACTAGTCTCTTTGAATCGGATAATCATGACCTTGTCATATTATCACGATGGTTGCAACACTATAGAGAACTAGTTCTGAATCCCTGCGTGATCATCATCTCCATATGTCTGAAGTGATACTTCCATCTTGACATCACATCCAATACACTACGATTCTCAATAAACCTAGAAGAGGCGCACACAGAACCTGTTAAAGCCCTGGACGACCAAAACGAAAGTTTACCGATTGTCGCAAGTACTAGCGATGCAAGTCTCAGGTTAAGACCAAATACACCTACCCTGAAGCGGACTCCCATAAACACATATACATACTACCAATGGGATTCCGCGGGGTCTATCCAGAGCGAAGCTGTTTTCCGTACCATCGGTAAAACACAACCTCCTATCGCACTTGCATAAGTATCCAATACTTAAACATATGAGAACTGTGCCGTTATGCCCTCACAACGCGCACAAGTGCAATACTAGTCTATCCGCATTATCGATGTCCAGTCTCGATAATACTACGACTAGGGATATTTAATGATTAAACCTTTATGGATTGATACTGTCTCATATCATCTCAATCCGGAACTAATCATAAGGACTTCTACCATTTCTATATCAAAGTAAATTAATTACAAAATGGTAAAAGGCAATTTCATTACTATATAGTTAATTTAGTACAAAAACACAATGTCTTTTTACAAACAGTGACGCTATGGGTCATAATAGTCTAACAGGAATTCCATTGGTAGTATGACTATGTGTCTAGGAACGTCCGAAATCAGGGTAGAGGTGTATTTGGTCTTAACCTGAGACTTGCCCCGCTAATACTTGCGAACAATCAATATACTTTGGTTGAGGTCGTTCCAGGCTTCAACAGGTTCTGTGTACGCCAATACGGTATATTGAGAATGTAGTGGTTGGGTGTGATGTCAAGACGGAAAGTGTCACTCTAGTCTATGCGAGTTGATGGTCAAGTAGGATACGGTACTGGTTCCTTAAGTACTGCTTGCAGTCATCGAGATAAATAGACTAGGTCATAGTTATTCCGATATGAGACTATCGTACCAGAGATCCGACTTGGCTTGTACGGGGCATACCCGATTCCAGCCTCAGGCAAACACGTGATCATCGTACTGGATCGAAATACGTAATACCACGTTACTACGTTGATATAGATCACTTATTCCTGTAAGTATGTTTCGGAGAAGAATTGGGTAGGCATGGCGCTTGCTAGAAGCCAACCTTGTCTTGTGAATCGGTATAAAACGTAGTACGATGGTACTTACGTGTTCGGATAGTCGACGACCTGATTTACTGCCAACATATCGGGGATCTCATGGGTTGCTCCCGAAGATTCCGATGATGTATGACTCGCACTTTAATTAATCTGGATTAATTTAATGAGAGAGAAAATTAATCTGGGATTAATTACGGAGATATTTTATCTGGGATAAAATATCATAGAAAGAGAGAAAACGATTAATTAGGAATTAATCGGTTAATTAATATTTGATATATTAAACGAAATTGGATTTCGACGCGGAATTAAAATTAGATTTTAATTTCGAACGAACGAATTAATTTAGAATTAATTCGTTAGCGATGTGAATAGTGATTTCGCTAGGCGTAATCGTTAATTACGACGCAACGAAATATTCATTAATTGGGAATTAGCGAACCCGAGCCCGTGCTGTTTGCGAGCGAATTCGCATTTCGAATTCGAGTGCGGCACGCAAGTCAAATCAAGCGTCAAATCATTAGTCTCATCAATCGTCAAAATCATATGTCACTTTGAGTGATGTGACATTTGAGGATTGATGTGAGTTGAGTGATGAAAGAAAGCATTTAATGTTGCTTTTTGAAATTGAAAAAAGGTAAATGATTTTATTATATTTTGGAAATTATATAAAACCTTTCACTTTTTTCTTTTTCAATTATTCTCTCTCTCTCTTTTTACTGGTATTAGGGCCTTTTGGAGCCAAAATCTTCTCTTCTTCTCTCTCGGTCTTGGACCGTTTCTTCCTTTGTTTTTCTGGTTTTGACCGAGCAAAATGGAGAAGTAAAATGATTTTGTTGCAAGATCTTAGTGGTAGCACACTCTAGGAGGCATCCTAAGGTGATAGGGAAGTGAGTTCGTGAGCATGGAAGATTATCAACAAAGCTTGGAGCTTTAATGGAGTCCATGGCCGATTCTTTATGGAGGAGATCCACCCACTGCCGTGAGAGCCACTGCTCAGTCCACCACCAAGCAGCCTACTGCCGAGCAAGGATGAGCAGTTCGGTTTTTTGTCTTCGCAGCATCCAACTGATCAATGTGAGTTTTTTCGCACCTCATTTGATGTGTATTCATATTGTTTTATGCTTAATCTATGATCTTTGGACCCTTGATTGAAACCCAACAAAGATGTTTTCTAGAGAACTATATTTACGATGATTCAGTATGATAAAAGATTTTAGATGCAGTGGATTTTGAAATTGAATTTGATTACCAGAGATCGAAGTCTTCATGAGAGTTTTCATGATGATGATTGTGTTTTATGATGATATAAGATTTGATCTCGTTTTCATATTCAACAGTTTTGATAATAGAATCCTACAGAGATTAACGCTTTGTGATGAGATGAGTTTTGAACTTGTTTTGACATTTACTAGATTTTGATTTTGTTTTCTGATACATATGTATTCCTGTTTTATAATATCCATTCACTCCTTCACTTTTCAGTTTTGCAGGATTAATTTCTGGTGAACTCTTTCGCTATCCCTGAAGACTTTATCCGAGGTGAGGATATACACTCTGCAATCACTAGGGCAGGTTGGGTCCATCATGTACAGAGTCTTAGTTTGTTTGAAAATGAGATTATATGTTGGAAATGATTAAAGTCTTTGGTGTCAGTTTTGTATAAATTATTTCACTACAGATGTTGTTACAAAATTTTATTTCATATACATATATTCATATGTTATGGTTGAGCAGATTTCCTTGGGCACTTTATGCATGTGTTGAGATATGTATGTAAGAGAAGCATGTGTATTTAGTTAGACAGATAAAAGGCCGAGGGTGATAGGATAATCTATTATCTATCGGTAATATCTTCGGACCCGGGATATTATAATAAACTTTTAACATGAAAAACTAATAAGTATTATAAAATAAAATTGATAAACAAACATAATATTATTAGGTTGGTGACAAAATAAATGTACTATGTGTGAAAAATAACTTTTAAAAACATAATGCATGTATTTTATTATGACAAAATCATATCACCATCATGTGAATGTTCTATTTATATATCAATGGTGATTATAAAAATTATAAAAAGCACAGGAAAAATGATTATTCCTTAGCTAATATGGAGTATAAGCGAAGTGGGATATCTTCAAATTCTAATTGTAGGCACTGCATTTTTGCATATAAGTCTCGATAATGAGTCTCATACGGAGGCACTACTCTCTAGGTTACGGAAGTCGCGGGAAACGAATGTCGGAAGGGGAAATTCAGAATAAGTATGTCATCGGATTCAATTCACATGTTCACTGCTTTCGCGTTCGTGCTGCGTTCGTAAACACGTTCGAACGTCAAGCATATTGTGAGCATTCGTGTAGCGTTCGAATCGGCGTTCGAATGGTGTCGGTACTTCTGGTTTTGTTGCTAGCCTCACGCCCAAGCCCAATTAGCCCACCGAAACCCATCCAAAAAATATTAAAATATTTAAAATACATGTCACAAATTAAACTAAATTAATTAGATCAAATCCCATCCTAATCTAATCAAATCCCTTCCTAATCTAATCAAATCCATTCCCTAATCAAACACCAATTAAGATATTCACTCCCTAAATTAAACACATCTTTTCCTTTCATAAACCAATCAAAACACTTCATTTTTTTGGAGGATTCCTTCCTTACCTAGAAACCCTAGAAAACCATTATAAAAAGACACTTAAACCAACCTTTCACACCCTAGCAGATCCATGAAAATTAGACAGAATTCTGAAAAGCATTAGCACCCAAGCTCTCCAAAAAACACCCTAGATCATCTTAGAAAACACATACAAAAAAAGAAGAAGGAACCCTAGTACATTCACAAAAAGAAGAAGCAAAAATCAGTCATTAACCATCACCGAAACTACACAAAAATTGCACTTAAAACAGTATAGAAAACCAACCCTCTTTCACCTTAAAACCGTGAGAGACAGCAGCAAAACAGAGGAAACGACAACTTAAAACAGCAAAGCAACGAACGAAAGCAATGGACCAGTGAACCTGAGGAGTTGCAGAGCATCAATACTTCCGACGGTCGTGTAACGCACTTTCGAGAGACGACCTAAGAGGTTAGACCTGAGGGCACCCTTCTTATTTATTATTATCTTTTTTTGTTGTTTATTAGAATTCATTCGCATGAGAGTCATTTGTTGATACATGTTGTGATCCTTGAATGAATGGAATATGTGTTCTCTCTTGTGGTATATCAGATGGAAACCCATACGTAAATTCCGTAGCCGAATCCGAATGGACGGCAGTGCGGTCTGTACTTGGGAAACAACTCCACATACCACTCGAGAAACCTTGAAATGCATATTTCGTCTTGTTATTTAATTTCCGTTCATTTATTGCTTGTAATCTCGTCATCCATTTTCCATATGTGGTGGTTTTATTTATTTATGTATTGATAGTCATAATGCGCATTGGCTTGACTAAAGTGGATTAAAGGTCCTCTATCCGAGGGAAACGCCTAAAGGCTGCCTTTATCACCACGTTTTGTCGCGCCGGATGAGGCATGTTTGATTGAACGTGAGATGTGTTCAATCGAACATCCAATGTCCAATATCATTACTTCGCTATTCACATATAATTGCTTGATGCGTATGGGTTTGACTATGGTGGATTAAAGGTCCTCTATTCGAGGAAACGCCTAAAGGCTACCTTTACCACGATGTCTTGTCGCGCCGGACGAAGTATGTTTGATTGAATGGGAGATATGTTTAATCGGACATACGAAGTCCCATATCATTGTCTTATTTATTTATATGCATTGTAATATAATGCGCATGGGCTTATTATGTTGGTCTAAAGGTTCTCTACTTGAGGGAAGAAAAGCCTAAAAAGCTACATTTACCATGACATTTCGCTGCGCCTTTTATTATTCCGTTATTTGCTTTATGTATGCCATCTCCTAGTTAAATCAGGCATCATAGTGTAATGCGCATGGGCAAATCAAGTTGGATTAAAGGTCCTCCACCTTGAGGGATGAAAAGCCAAAAGGCTGCCTGATTACGCCCAAATATGACTTGCGGTTATCGCAGTATAGCTGGGGTGTCAATTCCTCAGAGAGATGGTTACAGGAACTAATTTACTCAAACAAAAACGTTAACGGTAACTTAATAAATAAAATGATAAGATTGGTAATTAAAATAAAGATAAATAAGATAATAAAAAGATAATAAAGGATAATGGCAGAGAAAAGCAGCAAAGCGTCGGGAATCCCTATTGCATCAAATTCCTATATTCGGTTATTAATTCCTATTATTACTCAGTTGAGGGTTTCACATCCCAAACCAACAACCGAAATATATTCAATTCTACACATATTCAAATTCTAAGGTAATTAATGATTATTTTCTCTATGTTAACAGCACACAAAAGTCATCGTTACGAGCTATCTAACGTCGACAATATACCCTCAGACAATACTGCAGCAGAAGACCAACACATAAAACGACTTTTACCAGTCACAATTAAATTCGCAAACCACACATAGAAGAAGCGTGATTGGATCTATATGGGATTTGACAAAACATAATTTCTGGATTAAATAATCAAAAGATAATAGAAAATAACAACCATTAATTTTATTAAACGATTAAAAGGTTCGTAGGAATCAAAAATATAAATAATAAAAATCCAACACAAGAGTTCATCCCTAGTTTTGCCTAGAGGATTAGTTCCTCATAAAAGAAATAAAAATAACCCGGGATTGGAGAGAATTGTTGTTATGAATCATCACGGCTCCGTATCTCGGCTTTACGCTCTGATTTCTTCTCTCTCGACTCTGCTTCTGTCTCTCATACGCTCGCGCAGCTCTCTGCGTTTTTTTCTGTTTTTGCGCAGCTGCCTTACGCAGCCTGGAGCTCCCCTCGCCTTTCTAAATCGCTTCACGCGTGACGGGCCTCTTCTCTCTTTGTTCTCTCGGCAGCAGCCCTAGGCTGCTTCACGCGTGGAGAACTCTCTCCTCTTCACGCCGTTTGCATGGCTTTTATAGTACAAGAAATATTAAAACCTAATTTACTATGGATCCTGGGCCCACGTGCATGCATGGTCCAATTTACTTTGTACTTGGCATCTCTCTCTCACTCTCCAGTCTCCACGTCTGCCACTTTTTAAATTAAATATTTGTTGCCACTTTTATGGGTTCTTGGAGCAATTAAAGTAGGAAAGCTTAGGTCAACAATTGCAACTTTACTTTGGCCCCACGTGTGAAGCAAACAACACTTTCCTCTTCATTTTTCCTTTCTTGGTCAAAGTTTCGGCTGACTCTCTCTTCTTCCTGCAGCGCCGTGGCGCCTCACTCTCGGCATTTTGGCTGTGAGAATGGCGCCATGGCGCCAGTCTTGCTCAAGGGCGCCGTGGCTCTAGTTTTTGCCTTTGGTTTTGCCCATTTGAATGTCTCCAATTCCTAAAATAATAAAAGAGAAACAAAAATTACTAACTAACATAAATAATAAACATTTTCTAAATTAATAAAATAATAAAAATCATATAATAAAATATAAAATATATTACTAAATACTTAACAATAAACCCGAATAAGTGCTGTTTCAAAGTACATTTTCATGCACTTATCACAACCCCCAACCAGCTTATTGCTAGTCCCTAGCAATCCAAGCGCAAAAATAAAATAAGAACTAAATAAATAAAACTACCTAAGCCACTTTCGTAGGGATCACGATTGCATTTAGCGTATGCAACAAGCCTTTAAACCCCTAGGTGTCCCTAGTGGACGAGTTATAGTCTCGTGAGGGCTTACAGCGACGACACCCACAAACGTCATTCAAACACACAGATTCATGCAAATGCTACACGAATGTACGCATTCTGCCTCACTCCGTTCGAACGTGTTTACGAATGCTACACGAACGTATGCATTCTGTCTCATTTCCGTTCGAATGCGTCTCAGAACGCTACTCGAACGCGCATGTATTTTATTGTATCATGCATCAGGTCTTATCCCGTTCGAACGTGTTATCAAACATTATACTAACGCGAACATTTTATTTATCGTTCGAACGCGTTATCAAACGCTACTCGAACGCTTGCATTCTGTTTACCATTCGAACGCATTTACGAACGCTACACGAACGCGCACACACTGGACAGATTCCTTCATCATGTTTCATGCATGTTTGTTTCCTTAGTCATTCCCGTCCCCATCATATGCTTAGTTAGCTCTCTTTAATATTTATGTCTTTACCGTTATTGTTTATTTATATTTTCCGTATTTATTTATTCGATATGCTCATGAGATTGTGTGCTCCCTTTTATTATAGTTGTTATTAGTTACATTATTGCACTTTATTGCTTAATACGTTCATGAATTATGTATTTTGCCTTCATTTCTTTCATTTACGATTATGGGTGTGCAATCTTGCATGTTGCTTAAATTATCTGGTGCGTGTTGCATGAGATTTGGTTGTACTATTGCATAAATCCTTTCATTACAAATGGCATAAGTAAGGGACCATTCCGAACCCAACGGTTTGAGGTCTTCCCTTGCGAGGGGTGAGTGTGTCCTTAAATCATTTTCCCGGTTCACACCGGGTGGTGACTCCATTTTTAGTTCTCTGGTTTAGTGCCCCTGTGGGCTACTCTGTACTCCCTACCGGGCCGCGAGCCTGGAATAGCGTCTCCGATTTCTGTGTCCTACAATATGGCAACTCCACTGGGGATAGAGAATTGTCCTCGAAATAATGTCTTGTAGTGATTGTGATTTGTGCTTTAGTTAACCGCATCTATAGTGGGTTGAAGGGGGTTTAAACAAAGACATTGTTAAGGCTAGGTGATGGTTTGGTGTCTTCCTTCATTCACTACCTTTCTATAAGGAAAAGCTGCGAAGACACCTAGATAATCATTACCCGTAGCTCGTTGTGACAGACTAATTTGGAGGACTTGTTGTTTATTCCTGTCACCAAGGCGATAAGATCCTAAGAGGCTTGGGTTTCTAAGAGAGTTCGCTCCGCCCTCCCTCTGGGGAATCTTCAATAAGAAATCCATTTGACAGTCAGTCACGCACCATAACTCGTTGGCAAGTACCATAAGGTATAAAAAAGGTGCGCTCACTTGGTCACTCGAACCCTTGAGTGGGGAGACCTAGTTGTGGGCATTCCTTCGCCAGCGAGAGCCTTTTTCTACACTCTCGCAAACCCACACGTAGACCATAGTTGTACGACCAATAGAAACTATTTCCTTGTGTTTGTGCTTAGGGACCATCACCATTTGGATTCATTTGGACTTCTTGTCAGAAATACGAACTTGTTGGGCCATTTAAACTGTGATGAGTTCGTATATTATGACAATTGGGTTAAAAGTTTCCAAAATGTCGATGGGCCACTCTGTAGAAATTGTTTCTTTATGTCTATGCTTAAGACCATCATCATTTGGATTCAGTTGGACTTCTTGTCAGAATTGCGAACTTGTTGGGCCATTTAAACTAGGATGAGTTCGTATCTTATGAAAATTGGGCTAAAAGTTTCTAAAATTCCTTTGGGTCATCCTGTGTTTGGGCCCCTTATCATTTGAAGTTGTTTAGCCATGTTATCGCAAAGTTGTAAACTTGTTGGGCCTTTTCAACTGGGACAAGTTTGCACCTTGCAATAATGTGATTGAAGCTTTAAAATGACAAGAGGCCGACTTATATATTCCATGCATTGCACGCATACATGCTGATTGAGAATTTTAAAAGACACCATAGATTCTCGTTGGGTTAGGAAAGAGGGAAGACTAATCAAAAGGCCGATAGCAAACATGAGCGAATCAGACTCCGAGGTATCCCGTATGGATCAGTTGGAGACCAATCTCACCAAGGTTACTGAACAGTTGCAAGCCTTGACTACTGCTATGGCCAATATGGTTGTGCCCCGTGCTGGGGGAGACTTTGAGAATGAGAGGCGTGAAGACCCTCCGACTAGATTGAATGATGATATCCCGGGTTTTGATGATGATATGAATGAATATGCTGCGGGGAAAATGGCAGGGTCTCAAACTGAACTGCAGAAACTCTGAGATCATGTAGAGTCGGTTACCCGTAAGATGAGGGGCAAGCACGAAGTCCTGTTGGATTATGAGGCAATGACGTTTGAGGAACAGTTGCCAGCTCAGTTTAAAATGCAGGATATAGCCAAGTTTAACGGGAACGGGGACCCAAGGGTCCATCTGCGGCAATATGTCTTTGTTATGAGTTCAGTGGGCCTGTCAAAACGTCAGGTTCAGAAAATGTTTGGGATGTCGCTCGAGGGGGCACCCGTGGTATGGTATCACAGCCTAGAGAGGAAGATCAATGAGGATTGGATGGAATTGGCGGAGGCCTTCTTGAAACAGTATGTTACGGATCTGGAGATCGATTTGTCACTCCGGGACTTAGAAAATACCAAGTAGAAGCCAGAAGAAAGCTTCAAGGAATATGTGGATCGTTAGAGGAGCCAGCTTCTGAAAATACAGATTCGGTCGTCGGAGAAAGATCAGATTAAGATGATTATTAAAGGCACCAAGCCCTCAATTTATAGCAAGCTGAGGAGAATGACCTCCATGATTACTGATTTTCGACAGTTGAGGGAAACTGTCATGGATATTGAGGAAGAAGAGGCTGAGAATAGAAAGTTCTATAGCCTGAACAGGAGGCCCATTGGGGGAACATCAGGTACCAAGCCTATTTCTGCTGAAATTGCTGCCATCCGGAACCGGCGATTCTCCAACCTGGGTATATCATTGTCTAAAGTGCTGGAGAAATTAAAGAGACAGTGACTTCTGACACCCTTAGAGACCAAACCACTTCCACACCCTCCACCACCACATATCAACCTGAACCAGTATTGTCATTTCCACCAACAGAAAGGCCATGATACTGACAGTTGCGCCCGCCTCCGCCATGAAATCCAGGACCTCATAGACTCTCAAAAAATACACAACCCCGAGAAAGAATAGCCCAATACACACATAAACCCACTGCCTAATTATCACTCTGTCCCACCACCTACCTATATGATAAGCTCTGGCCTACCCGAAAGCCTTGTCCTCAAGTTCTTTGACCACCAAGCCTTTTGCCTAGGGATTTGGGATAGCAACAGTGAGGATGAAGCAGAGAAAGGAAAGAATTTCTGGGCGGACTTCTCTAGTAGTGATGAAGAGAGGTAAGAGGAGTGACACGTAGTGGGCGTTTTTATAGTGATACTGTAGAAAAGGGCAAGGAAGTGTTGACAGAAGGCAGAGAAGTGGCTGAGAATGTGGAGAATACTGAGGAAGACACAGTGTTGCGTCAGTTGAAGAAGACCCGAGCACAAGCGAGCATCTGTGAGTTGTTGTGTGCGTCTCACGAGCACATGCGGGCCATGGTTGAGGCCTTGAGCAAGATAGTAGTACCAGAAGATGTTAATCCTGTAATGTTTGTAGGGTCAGTACAGAAGGAAGCTTTGCAGGCAATAACGTTTTTTGAGGAGAACTCCCGACAGAGGGAAGAAATCATAACAAACCACTATTCATCAGAGCTGAAGTAAGAGGAAATAAGATATCTGTGTAATGGTGGATGATGGCTCATCCATCAATGTGTGCCCTTTGAAGATCCTATCGAGATTGGGAATGAATGCGACAGATCTATATCCCTCCAATATGACTATCAAGGCATATGATGACAGTAAGCAAGGAGTTGAGGGCACTTTCGCTGCAATAGTTAAGGTGGGACCGATCGAGGATGAGGTTGAATTCACTGTGCTTGACATCCCAGCTACTTTTGCTTTGTTGTTAGGGAGGCCATGGTTTCACAAGCTTGGGGGCGTGCCTTCCACTATGTATCAGACCATCAAGTTTCCATACGGAGGAGAGATCATCACCATTAAAGCTGAAATAGATAATACTGTGGCTGCTTTAGAGATACAGCATTTCACGAGGTTCCATGTGTCGGCAACCTTTGAAGAATGAGTGGATCCTAAGGTGGCTAGGATCATGGAGAAAATGAAGTTCGAGCCGGGTAAAGGTTCAGGTGTAGGAGGAACCCTGCCAAACTTTAAAGGGCAGACCACTCGGAGAGAACTGGGGTACAAGTCTGATGAGGATAAGCTGAAGGCCAAAAAGAAAGGGTTGAAGCTGATGAAATGTTTTGTGAAGGCAACAGGATATCAGAGAGAACCTGAACCGGTAGAAGTCAATGGGATCGTGGTACCCGAGTTTGAGATATTTCAGGATGTGATGGGTGAGAAGTCAATGGCATCAGAAATTGCGAAGAAGGAAGAAGAGAAATGGGAAGAAGAGCTGATGAAGTTGGAGAGCCTGACCCTCGAGAAAAAAAAAAAAAGAAATCGAGGAAGACCCAGCTGTGGGAGATGAAGCATCTGTGGAGGATGAAGATGTTTATCTCTCTGATTTATTTGAATGTATTCCCGCATCTGCTAGCAATAAAGACAATCATTTCGCTTACTTGTTTAAGTCTCTTCCTTTCAATTTGTACGACTTAAGTATATTTGATATCAGCTCCACCAAAACAAATGCATTTAACCTTGGTACACCTGAGAGCCCCAAGGAAATTCTAATTGCAAGTGAGGTTACCTCTGAGGAGCGGGAGAAATTAGAAGAAATATTAGCCAAATATGCCAAAGTATTTGCTTGGTCCTATGAGGACATGCCTGAAGTAGACAGAAGCATCGCCCAACATACAATACCAACTTATCCAAATATGAAATAGGTGAAACAGAAACTTCGGCGGATGAGACCTGAGTGGGCCGAGAAGGTCAGAGAAGAAGTCAAGAAACAAATAAATGTGGGATTCCTGGAAGTAGTGAAGTATCCTGAGTGGTTGGAAAATATTGTTCCAGTGCCGAAGAAAGACGGGAAGGTCAGAATGTGTGTGGATTACAGAGATCTTAACAAGGCTTACCTGAAAGATGATTTTCTCCTACCTCATATAGACGTACTAGTTGATAGTGCGGCTTTATCTGCCATGTATTCATTTGCAGATGGGTTTTCAGGATACAATCAGGTTTTTATGGCTGAAGAAGACAAGCACAAGACTGCCTTTGTCACCGAGTGGGGCACATATTGTTACAAGGTAATGCCATTTGGGCTCAAGAATGCAGGAGCTACTTATCAGTGGATGGCCACTACATTATTCCACGATTTGATGCACAAAGAGATTGAAGTATATGTGGATGACATGATGGTGAAATCAGAGACAAGAACCAAGCATATAGAAGCGCTGGAGAAGTTCCTTCAGAGAGTTGACAAATACAACTTGCGGCTTAATCCCAAGAAATGTGTGTTTGGGGTAACGTCAGGAAAATTGCTTGGACATACAGTAGGAATGGGAGGGATAGAAGAAGACTCTGAGAAAATCAAAGCAATCACCGAAATGCCTGCACCAAAGACTGAGAAATAAGTTAGAGCGTTCCTCGGGAAAATTCAGTATATCAGTCGGTTCATCGCCAAGTTGACATCAGTGTGTGAGCCTATCTTCAAACTGCTGAGAAAAGACCAACCAGTGAAATGGAATGAGCAATGTCAAGCAGCCTTCAACAAGATCAGAGAATACTTGGTAAAGCCTCCTGTATTGAAACCTCCAAGACCGGGCAAACCTTTAGTACTGTATTTGGTAATAGAATCAGAAGCACTGAGGGCAATGATGGTACATGAAGATTAGACGGGAGTAGAGCATGCGGTCTACTATCTCAGTAAGAAGATGTTTTCGTACGAAGCCCGCTATCAATAAGTAGAGAAGGTCTGTTTGGCAGTGATATGGGCGTCCAGAAAATTGCGTCATTACTTCCAATCTTACAAGATCCAGGTGGTAGCAAAGGAGAATCCCTTGAAGTATCTACATTCAGTACCTTCGCTAGTGGGGAAGTTGGGCAGATGGTTAGTGTTGCTGACAGAGTTTGACATTGAGTACCACACTTCCAAAGTAATCAAAGGGCGAGCCGTAGCAGAGTTCCTGGCATTGCAACCTATTGAAGGGGATCAGTACAAGTTTGAATTCCCAGATGAAGATATCCAAGCAATAACAGTTCAAGGATGGAAGATGTATTTCGACGGAGCAATGAATTGCAAATGAGCTGGAATTATGATCGTGATAGTGACCCCCGAAGGAGAAACCTTACCTATGGCCAAGAGGTTGACTTTCGAAGTAACTAACAACATGGCCGAGTATGAAGCATGTGCTTTTGGATTGACTACACTGATAGACTTGAAGGTTGAGAGCGTGGAGGTCTACAGAGATTTGATGTTGGTAGTCCGACAGATCCAGGGAGAATGGGAATTGAAGGAAGAACGGTTGAAACCTTACATTTTTCACCTCAGAAAGTTGGAACAAGCTATCCCCGATTGTAAGTTTCAGCACTTGTCGCGAGAGAGAGAGAATAGATGGCAGACGCATTAGCTACACTTGCAGCGACTTGGGAAAATCCAGAGAAGTTAGTGATGAGACCATTGTTACTGACAACAGCAAGCAGACCCGTTTATGAGATAGAAAGAGTTTTGGAAGTGGAGATCGACGACGGAAAACCTTGGTACCATGATATTCAGTGATACCTAGAACACAAAGAACTCCCAAAATGAGCAAGCAGAAAAGACAAAATAATCATTCAGAAGTTGGCTTCTTTGTATGTGATTTTGAAGGGAGAGCTATACAAGAGGCAGGCAAATGGAATTCAGCTGAAGTGTTTAAGAAAAGAAGAAGCTCAGAAGGCAATGGAAGAAATACACGTCGGGGTATGTGGACCGCACATGAATGGGTTGAATTTATCTCTCAAGATTGTAAGACAAGGTTTCTACTGGTTGAACATGGAGACAGACTGTGCAAAGCTGGTAGAACATTGTCATGATTGTCAAACACATGGTAATATGAACAATCTGCCTCACACAGAGTTACACGGGCTATCAGAGCCATGGCCTTTTTTCAGCATGGGGAATTGACATGATCAGAGAGATTTGACTGAATGTATCGAATGGACATCGTTTTATAGTGGTGGCAGTGCTACTTCTCAAAATGGGTGGAAGCCGAGTAGCTCGGAACATCATATGATGATATGATGATATGGGAGCCGAAGGAGATGGCGAAGTTCATAGCTCGGAACATCATATGATGATATGGGATGCCGCATCATGTAGTGACAGATAACATAGTTCAGTTTCAAGGGGAAACGAAGGCAATGCTACAGAGATATGGGATAGGACATCACAAGTCGTCACCTTACAGACCGCAGGCGAATGGGGCAATCGAGGCATCCAATAAGACAGTAAAGAAGATATTATCCAAGATGACAGAAAACTGCAAAGATTGGGCTAACAAACTACCATACGCCCTGTGGGGGTACATAACATCAGTGAGAACAGCAACAGGAGCCACGCCTTACTCTTTGGTCTATAGAATGGAAGTAGTACTACCTGTGGAAGTTAAGATACAGTCCATACGGGTATTAGCAGAAGCAGAGTTATCTGAACAAGAATGGGTCTCGTAGAGATTTGAACAGTTGGCATTGCTCGATGAGAAGAGAATGAAGTCCTTATGTCACATGCAGTTATACCAGAAGAGGTTGGCTCGAGCATTCAACAAAAAGGTGCGTCCTACTAAGATCAGAAATGATGATTTGGTACTTAAGCAATCAAGGCCGTCGACGACAGACCCAAGAGGAAAGTTCATACACAACTGGGAATGACCCTACATAGTGCAGAAAGTAATGGGAAATGGGGCAGTGAGACTGTCAGATTTGGAAGAGAATGAGTTCACTGAGCCGATCAATGTGGACAGATTGAAGTAGTATTTTGCATGAGGAAAAGAAGATCGAGCAGTCACCGGCAGAAGACCTAACCCAACGGAATAGGAAATTCATTCATGTATGCATGCATAAACGTAACGTACTTGCAATTTTTGTGTTTGTTTTGTGTTGCAGGTTTTAGACAAAAGAGAACTGCACAATCACCATAAGAGAACCGGTAGGAGGAAACTATAAGCAGACCTAGAGGCGATCAGAGGCATGCGTAGGCACATGGTGCCAAGGAGAACAATGAGGGTCTAACCCACTAGGAACAGTCTCGAAAGAAAGAAGGAAAAACAGCAAATGGAAGCCAACCAGAAGCAGCAACAGTACAATATGTTGGAATGAACCATCGCATCATCAGTATCAGTTTTGGGGATGAGTCCCGGGGGCGAGGCCTACATCAACATCAGTTTTGGGGATGAGTCATGGGGGCGAGACCCACATCAGCATCAGTTTTGGGGATGAGTCTCAGGGTCGTGACCCACATCAACATCAGTTTTGGGGATGAGTCACAGGGTCGTGACCCACATTGTCAGCGGTATTGGGATGCGTCCCAGGGTCGAGGCCCCCGTTGTCGGTTGCAGTTATTGGGATGTGTCCCAGGGTCGATGGCCCACTGCATCATGAGTTCTAGTTTTGGGATGCGTCCCAAGGTCATGACCCACATTGTCAGCAGTATTGGGATACGTCCCAGGGTCGAGGCCCCCGTTGTCCGTTACAGTTATTGTGATGCATCCCAGGGTCGAGGCCCACTGCATCATCAACTCTGTTCGAAGCAGCAGGCAAGTTAGGTGGCAGCTGGCGAGCCAGGTAAGTAAAAATGCATTGCATAACTTTGATAGGATTGTCACTGTTACACACTGCACAAGTCCCATCAAAGTGAGGGCGACTGTAGGCACTGCATTTTTGCATATAAGTCCCGATGATGAGTCTCATACGGAGGCACTACTCTCTAGGTTGCGAAAGTCGCGGGAAACGAATGTCGGAAGGGGAAATTCAGAATAAGTATGTCATCGGATTCAATTCACATGTTCACTGCTTTCGCGTTCGTGTTGCGTTCGTAAACACGTTCAAACGTCAAGCAGATTGCGGGCGTTCGTGTAGCGTTCGAATCGGCGTTCGAACGGTGTCGGTACTTCTGGTTTATTGCTAGCCTCACGCCCAAGCCCAATTAGCCCACTGAAACACATCCAAAAATAATTAAAATATTTAAAATACATGTCACAAATTAAACTAAATTAATTAGATCAAATCCCTTCCTAGTCTAATCAAATCCCTTCCTAATCTAATCAAATCCCTTCCCTAATCAAACACTAGTTAAGATATTCACTCCCTAAATTAAACACATCTTTTCCTTTCATAAACCAATCAAAACACTTCCGTTTTTTGGAGGATTCCCTTCCTTACCTAGAAACCATAGCAAACCATTATAAAAAGACACATAAACCAACCTTTCACACCCTAGCACATCCATGAAAATTAGACAGAATTCTGAAAAACATTAGCACCTAAGCTCTCCAAAAAAACACCCTAGATCATTTCAGAAAACACACACACACAAAAAGAAAAAGGAAACCTAGTACATTCACAAAAAGAAGAAGAAAAAATCAGTCTTTAACCAACACCAAAACTACATGAAAACTGCACTTAAAACAGTCTAGAAAACCAACCCTCTTTCACCTTAAAATCGTGAGAGACAACAGCAAAACAGAGGAAACGACAACTCAAAACAGCAAAGCAACGAACGAAAGCAGTGTACCAGTGAACCTGAGGAGTTGTGGAGCATCAATCCTTCCGACGGCCGTGTAACGCACTTTCGAGAGATGACCTAAGAGGTTAGACATGAGGGCACCCTTCTTATTTATTCTCATCTTTTTGTTGTTGTTTATTATAATTCATTCGCATGAGAGTCGTTTGTTGATACATGTTGTGATCCTTGAATGAATGGAATATGTGTTCTCTCTTGTGGTATATCAGATGGAAATCCAGACGTAAATTCCGTAGCCAAATCCGAATGGACGGCAGTGCGGTCTGTACTTGGGAAACAACTCCATGTACCACTCGAGAAACCTTGAAATGCATATTTCGTCTTGTTATTTAATTTCCGTTCATTTATTGCTTGTAATCCCGTCATCTATTTTCCGCAAGTGGTGGTTTTATTTATTTATGTATTGATAGTCATAATGCGCATGGGCTTGACTAAAGTGGATTAAAGGTCCTTTATCGAGGGAAACGCCTAAAGGCTGCCTTTATCACCACGTTTTGCAGCGCCGGATGAGGCATGTTTGATTGAACGTGAGATGTGTTCAATCGGACATCCAATGTCCAATATCATTACTTCGCTATTCACATATAATTGCTTAATGCGTATGGGTTTGACTAGGGTGGATTAAAGGTCCTCTATTCGAGGGAAACGCCTAAAGGCTACCTTTACCACGATGTCTTGCCGCGCCGGACGAAGTATGTTTGATTGAATGGGAGATATGTTTAATCGGACATACGAAGTCCCATATCATTGTCTTATTTATTTATATGCATTGTAATATAATGCGCATTGGCTTATTATGTTGGTCTAAAGGTTCTCTACTTGAGGGAAGAAAAGCCTGAAAGGCTACCTTTACCATGACATTTCGCCGCCCCTTTTTTATTCCGTTATTTGCTTTATGTATGCCATCTCCTAGTTAAATCATGCATCATAGTGTAATGCGCATGGGAAAATCAAGTTGGATTAAAGGTCCTCCACCTTGAGGGATGAAAAGCCTAAAGGCTGCCTCTGCCACGACGTTTTGCCGCGCCGGACGAAGTACACTCGATTGAATGTGAAATATGTTCAATCGGGCATACGAGGTCCTACATCGTGTATTTTCTTATCCATATATGTGTTTGTGTCATTTCAGATGCCATTTTGGCAATCTCGTTCGAATGCGTTTCCAAACGCTACACGAACGTATGCATTCTGCCTCACTCCGTTCGAACGCGTTTACGAACGCTACATGAACGTATGCATTCTGTCTAATTTCCGTTCGAATGCGTCTCAGAACGCTACTCGAACGCGCATGAATTTTATTGTATCATGCATCAGGTCTTATCTCGTTCGAACGTGTTATCAAACGCTATATACGAGCGCGAACATTCTGTTTATCGTTCGAACGCGGTATCAAACGTTTCTCGAACGCTTGCATTCTGTTTACCGTTCGAACGCGTTTACGAACGCTACACGAACGCACACACATTGGACAGATTCCTTCATCATGTTCATGCATATTTGTTTCCTTAGTCATTCCCTTCCCCATCATATGCTTAGTTAGCTCTCTTTAATATTTATGTCTTTACCGTTATTGTTTATTTATATTTTCCGCATTTATTTATTTGATATGCTCATGAGATTGTGTGCTCGCTTTTATTATAGTTGTTATTAGTTACATTATTGCACTTTATTGCTTAATACGTTCATAAATTATGTATTTTGCATTCATTTCTTTCATTTACGATTATGGGTGTGCAATCTTGCATGTTGCTTAAATTATTTGGTGCATGTTGCATGAGATTTGGTTGTACTATTGCATAAATCCTTTCATTACAAGTTGCATAAATCCTTTGTATTCCGAACCCAACAGTTTGAGGTCTTCCCTTGCGAGGGGGTGAGTGCGGCCTTAAATCATTTTCCCGGTTCACACCGGGTGGCGACTCCATTTTTAGTTCTCCGGTTTAGTTCCCCTGTGGGCTACTCCGTACTCCCGACCGGGCCGCGAGCCTGGAACAGCGTCGCCGATTTTTGTGTCCTACACTAATACTCATATTTTGTTGAAATTCCTTAAAAATATTATACCAAGTATATTACAGATTATCATAAAAATATTTTAATATTTGTAATTTTAGAAATATAAATCGTTAAATTTTTTTTAATTAAGTAACTTTTATCTAATTTTAAAACAAATTTTTAATATTTTTAGACAGTTTTTAAGATATTAAAATTATTTAATATTAATTAAATGAAAATGACTCAAAATTAACTAGAAAATATTAAAGATAAATACTAAACTTTATATTTTTAAAATTACATCGACTAAAACATCATTATTATAATATAGAAAATAATTAGGTGTTATTTTTCCTATATTTTACGCTCCAAAGAAATCATTACTGTTGAAAGACGAGTTGGTAAGTGGAGACGGCCAGTTGGTCTTAAAATTCACAATTTTTGCCAACTTTTGGAAAGCAAATGTTTCTTGAATTTCTAAATTTGTTTTTCATAATCCCAATAAAAAAGTAATGTAGGGACGGTATGTTAAATCAGTGAATAACATGTGTTGTAATTATTTCTATTTCTGTTTTGATTATTCATTATTAAAATAATTAAAATACGTGTCATTTATTAATTAAACGATCATATTAAGGGTGGTAAAAAAACCCTGTCCCGGTCTAGCCTGGGGTAAAAAATCTCGGGCCGGGCCTACACATTAAGCCCGGGCCCGGTCCGGGTTGAAAAATATTTTATATATTTATATTTATATAATAAATTATATATATATATATTTATTTATATTTATGTAATAAAATAAAAATTTATTTAAATTTTTTATTAATAAAAAAATGGATCGGATAAAGCCTGGTCCGGACCAACAGACGCTCGGGCCGGACTTTTCCCAACCCGAGCCAACAAAAAATTACCGTACTCGAATCGGATTTATCAAAATCCGGACCTCACCCGATCCATTGCTACCCTTAGATCCTATAGAGACCGTCTTATACAAATTTTCCTCCATAATCCCATTACCACGTTGGATTCCACTATTGAAAAGTGGATCACAAAAATGCTTTCACTATTTTGTATATTTTTGAATAAGATCAAAACCAAAGTTACCTCCCTCTCGAGCTGAGATACAAACGGGTAATTAGGATTTTAAAATTTTATTTAATTTTTTTTTGTATATATAATATAATATTAAATTTTTTTAATTTTTTTTAATAATTCAATTACCGCCTCTTAAAATTTAAAAATAATACAGAACCGCTCCTACATCCCTCATGCTCATCTAACAAATAAGGTTAATAATTTAATTGGTCGATTATGTAAGGTCATCTTAACTAATCAAAATCGTATATTTTGTGGATGTTAGTTATTTATTGACTTCATGCTCTCGTCAAATGAAAATGACTATAGCGATGTAGATGAAAATTGAGAGACACAAATTTATTCAATTTAAATATTTTATACATGACATAAAGATAAGACAAAGTATACAAATGATAAAGAAACTATTTACCGAATGTAAAATTATCATTGTTTTATGGTAAATTAAAAAGATCACAAATATTTTAATTTTTATGATAATTTTATCCTCGATTAATTTTTATTTAAATCTCTAATTATTAATAATGAAAAACATAGACATTATACTCAACAACGGCATTCAAAGATTTAAGATCAAAGACAAGAGTCCTAGCCTGAGCATACCCACGAGCAAATCGGAAAACGCCGCTGCCGCCGACGATCGGCATTTCCCTCACCTCTGAAAAAATTGCATTGTGTCCCAAAACGCTAAGGGTGCTGCCATTGAACTTGGCATGAGTGAAAACGAAGTTCAGTACCATTAACAAACCAACATCATCTTGTGAAGCCGAGGCATAAATCCCTTGAGCGCCTCCCACGCGTTCGGAGCTGAGCTCCGGCCCGACGGTTAATGGATCGTCCATAACAAACACTTTACCGAAAAATGTTTTTGAGGTGTTGCTCGTGGCGGCCTGAGCTACTGGGACGGCGGTTGGTTTTTTGCCGGAAATTATGTCGTGGAAGTAGAAGTGAAGGTGGGTTAGTTTCTCCTTTTTGAGGCCTAGGTGCGATGGGGAGAGGTTTTTGGAGAATTGGTTTGGTTTCGCGGCAGCGAAGGCGGCGACGAGGAGGAGGAGGAGAGAGCTGAGCATGATAAGGGTTTTCGCCATGAATAATGAAGGAAAGGTAGGGGTTTAGTTTGCAGGAGAAATGAAAATGGGGGAGGTTTAATTAGCTTTTTTGTGCTTATCATTGAATAATATATACACACACACCCCTACGACTTCAAGGGGACTATCCTATTTTATCATTTTGACCAATTGTAAAATCTCATTTTATTGGGTTTGTATAGGGATGGTAACGGGCTCGGGCTCGGGTCGGGCTTATCATAATTTGGCCCGGGTTAGGGAAAAGTCCGGCCCGAGCTGGTCCGGTCGGGCTCGTGCTCGGGCCAGGTTTGGCCTGGGCCTGATTTTTTTTATTATAAAAATAAAAAATTTATTATAAAAATATATATATTTTATAATTAAAAATATTTAATTATTTATTTTAAGTCCGGGCCAGGCCGGGCCCGAGTTTTTTGGATTGAGCCCAATCCGGGCTTTTTTCACCCCGAGCAGGGCCAAAGCCCGGTCGGGCCAGGCCGGGCCCAGGCTTTTTTCCCATGTATAGGTTTGTATGGTAGCAGAAACCATTATAAATTTGATTTCAGATTTAGTGTTGTGTTGATTTTTCTGTTTCAGATTTTTTTTAAATAAATTATGATTTGTAGTTTTAAATAAGAATTTATATATAATTGAATTTTAACCGTTCGTTATTATTAATACATGTATGTAAGAATAATAAAAAAATAAAAAAAATTATTAAAATCATGGTCACCATGAGCTATTCCAATTTAGGACAAGCACTTAATTAGTCCTAATATGTTTAGATTCTCCTTAATTAGTCCAAAAATTTACCATAATTTGACTTTATTCATATTTATATCCATATTTTACCAATTTCTATTACACCATTAATTAAAATAATTTTTTTTTTAAAAAAATCACTGTTCACAATAAAATATGGATATAAATAAGTTACAATATTAATTGGACATTTTTTTAAAGACCATTTTCTTTATAAAGATAACTATATTTTTTTTGTAAGAATAATCACGTTTTATAAGGACAGTCGTAAATTATTTTGTAAGGATATTCATATTCTCTATAAGGAAGTCACATTTTTATAAGAACAATCACTTTTTTTTTATAATAACAATCACAATCGTATTTTTTTTTAAGGATATACACGTTTTTATAAGAATAATCACATTTTTTTTTATAAGGACACATTAATGACAGTCACATTTTCAGGTTTGTATTATGTGCGACATGACAAATTAGGGAATATTTTTAACCATGTGAATTTCCTAATTTGAGAGATGTTCCTTAATAAAAATTATAAATATGAATGTTAAATGTATGTGATATTTTACAGATTATGATTTGACGTTCAGAATAAGAAGATGTGAATATTTGAAAATGACTAATCGGTAAATTATAAATATAAGGGTTATTTTTTACTTAATTTTTTTTAAAGTTTCGACCATAATATTTGTTTCAAAGTTTTTGGTTTGTAAATCAAATGTAGGAGCAAAATGAGGTTTATCGCGATGCCTATGACATCAATGATCACTACACTGTTGGGCTTAAAGCCCGTAGAGAGTACGGATAATTCCGCATGGGACTAACTAGAGAATAAGGGAGTTGCCACCCGATATGAGACATCGGGAATGATTGAAGGTTTCACTACACCCCTTGCAAGGTACGACCTTAAATCTGTTGGGATCAGAATGGTCCCTTACTGATGCCAGTATAATATTCATGCTCAAATGAGGTATCCTTATGTCTTACAATGCAAGATCACACAATTGCAATTTAAAATAACACACAATGTGCTAGCTTGAAAGTAAATGCGATATATAAACGTAGTATAAATGTACGAAATCCAAAATACATAAACTAAATTAGAACAATAATAAAAAGATAATGTAAATGATGAACATGTTGTTGGTTTCTAATTAGGTCCAGGATCGATAATAAGCATGAAAACATTGCGAATACACATCGACGAAGTTGCAGAATACTTACATCGATCGGTTGAGCGACGCGGCAAGCAACCGAACTCCAAAATCTGCTCACTGGTTGGCGTGAACTGCAGTTGGTGTGCTCACTGTTTTGGCTTCGATTTGGTTCCTTCGTCAAGCTCCAAGCTTCGTCGATCGGTTCCCGGCTCATGGGTGAGCTTCCCTATCACCTTCGCATGTCTCGTAAGTGTGCTAGCACTTGAGATTTTGCCACAAAATCCCACTCTTGGGCTTCCCACTGCTCGGTATTTTCAGCAAAACCAGAAGGTTTTTGGCCCATTTGGGCGTGAGCAAGAAGAGAGAAACGGGAGAGAGAGAGCTGTGAAATGTGTTCCAAATTTGTGTATCTTATACACACATTTGAATTTGCATTTCATTTCATGTGCATTTGGCTTTCAAAAGTCAAACAATAAAGCCCAACCACTCACACTCACATCATCAATCCATCAAGTTGTCAAGTCACATCACTCAAAGCTGTAGACACTGCATTTTTACATATAAGTCCGATGATGAGTCTCGTATGGAGACACTACCTTTTTGATTGTGAAAGCCGCGGGAAACGGACGTCGGAAGGGTAAAGTTGGAAATTGATATTTTGGTCGGATTTAACTCGTTTGTTTCGCTTCGGGTTCGCTTGTTGGACCTCTGTTTTAAAACACACCAAACCCATTAAAACATATCTCACAAATTAAATAATTAAAACATTTAAAATACATGTCACAAATAAAATTAAACCCAATTAAATTAAACTTAAATTAAATTAAATTAAATCACATTCACCAATTAAATTAAACTTGAAATTAAATTAAATTAAATTCTTATTTAAATAAAGCACATTCCTAATATAATTAAATCACCTTCCTAAATTAAATTACATCCCTTTCCTAAAATACATAAATCACTTCCCCAAATTAAAAGATTTCCTTATCACATACTAAATTAAAAGATATCCCTAATTAATACACAAATCCTATTCCTTCTCCAACAAGGTAAACCCCATCCATTGGCCTATAAAAATAACCCTTCTCCACACAAACCAAACCCGGGCTGGCTCCCAACTCTCATTCACGGCAGTGACACAAAAAATAACAAAAGAAGAAAACCCTAGGAGACCAGACGGCACAAACAAAACAACAAAAAATAAAGCCCATTGCGATAACCCTAAACTGCCTCATACTCACGTCCAGATCCCCCTTCAATTGATTGCCACCTGCCTTAAGCTTCATCAGCCCCCTTCACGCCTCAACTCCAGCGCACAAACCAGCTAAGACACACACGACAAACCCTTAAATCAAAACTATTAGCAGCTCACCGGCCAACCTTCACGCCTAGCATAACACCTGGCCCTCATCTTCACGCTAATTGCCCATTAGCCACAAATCAACCACCATCCATTCACTCTTCAACGCATCAAGCCATCACTCTCCACTCACAAACTCACGCTAATTGCCCACTAGCCACAAATCAACCACCATCCATTCAGTCTTCAACGCATCAAGCCATCACTCTCCACTCACAAACTCACGTTAATTGCCCTTGCACTGCCGCAAATAATAGCCTCTCATTCGGCCACTTACCCACTGCCCACAATAAACCCTTCACACGTCAGTCTCCTTGCTTCGTATCCTCTGCCCACTCACCGATTAACAGCCCCTTAATGCAAAGATCCTCCATAAATCCACAACTCTTCACGCAGCCCATAAGCATCTCCAACAGTGCCATATCAGCCAAAAAACTTAACCCACTGCCTCTTCACTTCAACAGCCACGAACCCTCTTCATCCACTAACAAACACACTGCCCCTTTACCGAAACCACTAAACAACAACAAACTAGCCCTCTAAAACCAACCCCAACACACGCGCATAACACACCTCTTTCACAGCCGCAAACTGCCCCAAAACACCACTGAAAACTACCGCAAAATACCCCAAAACAGTCCCCGAAACGACCAAAATAGTGACCAGAAAATACAACAAAAACAGCAGCGAAACGGAGTGAAAACAGCAGCCCAAACAGCGAAACAGCGAGGAAAAACGTTGGATTAGTGAACCAGAAAAGTTGCGGAACATCAACCCTTCCGACGGCCGTGTAACGCGCTTTCGAGAGACGACAAAAGAGGTTAGACCTGAGGGCACCTTTCTATTTATTACCTTTCGTTTATTTTTGTTTATTTTAATATATTATCGCATGAGAGTCGTTTGTTGAGGCATGATGTGAATTCCGGATGAGCGGAATGTGTGTTCCCTTTTGTGGTATATCGGATGGAAACCCGGACGTAAATTCCGTAGCCGAATCCAAATGGACGGTAGTGCGGTTTGCACTCGGGATACAATGCCACGTACCACTTGAGAGACACATATTTCGTTTCATCCAAAATTTGTATTTGAGCATGCTATAGTCTTTAGGTTATTTGTTTATTATTTAAAGCATGGTTTAATTTAGTTTGTTATTTATTTGTTAAAGCATGTTTAGGTTGTTCATTATGCATATTCTTAGTTTATGATGCGTTTGGGTGATGATTTATACATGTTGATTTAATGGTTCAATATGCTTGTTGTGTTACATTGCGTGAAGTTATTTGGATGAAAGCATGTTAGATCTAAGTACCCTTGAGCATGAATGTTGAATAGATTCGGTTAGTTTATTGCACAAATTATATCATCACAAGTGACATAAGTAAGGGACCATTCTGAACCCAACGGTTTGAGGTCTTCCCTTGCGAGGGGTGAGTGCGGCCTTAAACCTTTGTCCCAATTCACACTGGGTGGCGACTCCATGTTATATCTCCGGTTTAGTTCCCCGTGGACTATTCCGTATTCCTAACTAGGCCGCGAGCCTAGAACAGCGTCGCCGATTTCTGTTGTCTACAGTCTGGCGACTCCACTGGGGATAGAGAATCGGCCCCGAAATCATGTCTTGTGATGTGTATAATTTGTGCATTAGTTAACCGTTTCTATAGTGGGTTGAGGGAGTTCAATCAAAGGCATTGTCATAAACCCTCATGAGAACCATAGTTGTATATCCTATAAAAGTTGCCCCTTTATGCTTTTGATAACCACATGCATATTACATCTCATACATCGCACGCATCTCATGCATACACGCATCATGTTAACCTCTGTGTCTTAAAAGCCATCATAGATATCCGTTGGGTTAGAGAAGAAAAAAAAGAGAGAGAGATTTGTCAAAAAGAGTTTAGCAAACATGGATAGCGAGGAAAAGGAAATCGGGAAACAGAAAACCTTACGGCAAGGATATAAAGACCATTGGGGGGGCCTTCAAAAAAAAGAAAAAGAAAAAAATAAAGAGAAAAAAAAAAAAGAAGAGAAAAAAAAAAAAAAGAAAAAAAAAAAAAACGTTGTTTAGTCCTTAATAGTTAGACATAAGTCCGATGATGAAATTGATTGCTTTAGAGTGAAACTATAGAAACGATAAACCCTTGACATGCTTTTATCTGATGCTTTGATTAATTGATCTATGTTAGACTCGTAAGCACTTGATTATGGTTATTAGCAGTGAAAACCTGAGTAGTTAGCAAAGTGACTAGTCGAAGAAATTGTGGGTCGGTGAATGACCGTTTGCTTAGATGTCTATCTTGATTTGCTTATGTTATGATGTGTGGTATGGTTGAAAATAAAAGAAAAGTCTCTAAGGAAAAAATTTTGAACCACCTATAACCGATAAGCGTGAAGCTACCCATGGGCGAGTATTAGGACCACCATGAGGAGAAATGCTACCTTAAAGGGTAGGTGTGATGAAAAAGATAAAAAATGAGAGACAAAGGAAAAGAAAGAAAATCATACCACATTGAGCACAGAAAAGCAACTGCAGGCTTAATTGAGACATCTAGGTTGGTTTGACCCATCGATCCTAGTTTTTTGATGAAATCATTGAGTTGGCTTACCTGTGGATGAATCCGCGAAGGAACCTTTGCACACACACACTTTGAGTCTGGCATAGATCATTTATTCAAAGACTTGGATTTGAGTTGCATCGAATGTTTTGAAGGTTCTCTGGTTTCATTACTGAGCATTCTTTGAGGACAATGATATGTATAACTATTGGGACTATTTCGTAACATGTGATATAGCATATTGATATGGAAGGCCCCACCATGTGGTTCATCTTGACTAAATGCAAACAGCGGAGAACGGAAAGCTAAATCAAGACTGGGAGAGACCAGTTTACCACCTCGTGAATCCGGGACATAACAAGAAATGAGCCATGAGACTAGAGAGAATACTGTGCAATCACCTGGAGAACTGGCGGAAGACCTAACCCAACGGAATAAGGAAATTCATTAATGCATGCATGCATACATGTAACATATTCTGCATTCTTTTTGTGTTTGTTTCGTTTTGTATTCACAGGTTTTGAAGAAGAAAAAGAAAAGCGGCAAAGACAAGCCAATCAGAAGCGGCAACAGTACAATCAGTTTCAGAAATGAATCAGTTTTGGGGATGAGTCCCAGGGTTCAGGCCCATATCAGTTTCAGTCTTGGGGATGAGTCCCAGGGGCGAGGCCCATATCAGTATCAGTTTGGGGCGAGGCCCACATCATTCTGGGGGCAAGGCCCATATTATTATCAGCATCAGTTTTGCCGGGTATGGCACTCTGGGGGTGAGGCCCACATTATCATCAGCATCAATAGCAGGCTTGCCGGGTATGGCATTCTGGGGGCGAGGCCCACATTGGTTCAGTATTAGTTCTGCTGGGTATGGCATTCTGGGGGGCGAGGCCCACATTGGTTCAATATCAGTCTTGCCGGGTATGGCAATCTGGGGGCGAGGCCCACATTATTATCAGTATCAGTCTTGTCGGGTATGGCACTCTGAGGGCGAGGCCCACGTTAATTCAGAATCGGTCTTGCCGGGTATGGCACTCTGAGGGCGAGGCCCATATTAGCATCAGTTTCAGTCTTGGGGCGAGGCCCACATCAGTATCAGTTTGGGGCAAGGCCCACATCAGTATCAGTTCGGAGGGCGAGGCCCATATCAGCGTCAGTCTGGGGGCGAGGCCCACATCAATATCAGTTTGGGGCGAGGCCCACATCAGTACAAGTCTTGGGGCGAGGCCCACATCCGTATCAGTTTTGGGGCGAGGCCCACATCAGTATCAGTTGAGGGCGAGGCCCACATCAGTATCAGTTGAGGGCGAGGCCCACATCAGTATCAATCTGGGGCAAGGCCCACATCAGTATCAGTTGGGGCAAGGCCCACATCAGTATCAGTTCGGAGGGCGAGGCCCATATCAGCGTCAGTCTGGGGGCGAGGCCCACATCAGTATCAATTTGGGGGTGAGGCCCACATCGGTATCAGTCTAAGGGCGAGGCCCACATTAGTATCAATCTGGGGCGAGGCCCTCATTAGTATCAGTTTGGGGCGAGGCCCACATTAGTATCAGTTCGGAGGGCGAGGCCCACATCAGCGTCAGTATGGGGGCGAGGCCCACATCATCAGTATCAGTCTGGGGGCGAGGCCCACATCATTATCAGATCAGTTTTCCAGGTACGGTACTCCGGGTATGGAGACATCAGATCAGTTTGCCAGGTACGGCACTCCGGGTATGGAGATATCAGATCAGCCAAGTACGGCACTCCGAGTATGAAGACATCAGATCAGTTCTGCCAGATATAGCATTCTGGGGGCGATGCCCACATAGCATCATATCAGTTTCTAGCGGGTATGGCATTCTGGGGGCGAGGCCCACATCACATCAGATCAGTTCTGCCGGGAATGGCACTCCGAGAATGGAAATATAGTCCGGGAATGGACAGCTCGAGAATGAGCATGCCAAGAATGGCATGCCAGGAATGGCACTTCGAGAATGGAGATAATGGAGATATAGTCCGGGAATGGACAGCTCGAGAATGAGCACGCCGAGAATGGCACGCCGGGAATGGCACTCCGAGAATGGAGATATAGTCCGGGAATGGACAGCTCTAGAATGAGCACGCCGAGAATGGCACGCCGGGAATGGCACTCCGAGAATGGAGATATAGTCCAGGAATGGACAGCTCGAGAATGAGCACGCCGAGAATGGCACTCTGAGAATGGAAGATCAGCATCAGCATCAGTTTGGCCGGGTATGGCACTCTGGGGGCGAGGCCCATAAGCATCTCCAACAGTGCCATATCAGCCAAAAAACTTAACCCACTGCCTCTTCACTTCAACAGCCACGAACCCTCTTCATCCACTAACAAACACACTGCCCCTTTACCGAAACCACTAAACAACAACAAACTAGCCCTCTAAAACCAGCCCCAACTCACGCGCATAACACACCTCTTTCACAGCAGCAAACTGCCCCAAAATACCACTGAAAACTACTGCAAAATACCCCAAAACAGTCCCCGAAACGACCAAAATAGTGACCAGAAAATACAACAAAAACAGCAGCGAAACGGAGTGAAAACAGCAGCCCAAACAGCGAAACAGCGAGGAAAAACGTTGGATTAGTGAACCAGAAAAGTTGCGGAACATTAACCCTTCCGACGGCCGTGTAACCGCGCTTTCGAGAGACGACAAAAGAGGTTAGACCTGAGGGCACTTTCTATTTATTACCTTTCGTTTTTTTTTGTTTATTTTAATATATTATCGCATGAGAGTCGTTTGTTGAGGCATGATGAATTTCGGATGAGCGGAATGTGTGTTCCCTTTTGTGGTATATCGGATGGAAACCCGGACGTAAATTCCGTAGCCGAATCCAAATGGACGGTAGTGCGGTTTGCACTCGGGATACAATGCCACGTACCACTTGAGAGACACATATTTCGTTTCATCCAAAATTTGTATTTGAGCATGCTATAGTCTTTAGGTTATTTGTTTATTATTTAAAGCATGATTTAATTTAGTTTGTTATTTATTTGTTAAAGCATGTTTAGGTTGTTCATTATGCATATTCTTAGTTTATGATCCGTTTGGGTGATGATTTATACATGTTGATTTAATGGTTCAATATGCTTGTTGTGTTACATTGCGTGAAGTTATTTGGATGAAAGCAAGTTAGATCTAAGTACCCTTGAGCATGAATGTTGAATAGATTCGGTTAGTTTATTGCACAAATTATATCATCACAAGTGACATAAGTAAGAGACCATTCCGAACCCAACGGTTTGAGGTCTTCCCTTGCGAGGGGTGAGTGCAGCCTTAAACCTTTGTCCCAGTTCACACTGGGTGGCGACTCCATGTTATATCTCCGGTTTAGTTCCCCGTGGACTATTCCGTATTCCTAACTAGGCCGCGAGCCTAGAACAGCGTCGCCGATTTTTGTTGTCTACAAAAGCGACAAGTGATTTGACGCTTGACGCGACTAGCGATTTGACGCTTGATTTGACGTGCCGCACTCGAATTCGAAATGCAAATGCGCTCGCAAATAATCTCGGGTTCGCTAATTCTAAATTAACGAACTTTCCGTCGCGTCGTAATTAAATGATTACGCCTAGCGAAGTCGCTAACGAATTAATTCTAAATTAATTCGCTCGCCCGAATTAAAATCTAATTTTAATTCCGCGTCGAAATCTAATTTCGCTTAATATATCAAATATATTAATTAATCGATTAATTCCAAATTAATCATTATCTCTCTTTAATGTATATTTTATCCCTGATAAAATATCTCTGCAATTAATCCCATATTAATTTTTTCTCTCTTCTAATTAATCCCAGATTAATATAGAGTGCGAGTTATACGTCATCGGTGAATCTTTGGGAAGCGACCCATGAGATCCCCAGATATGTTGGCAGTAAATTCGGTCGTCGGACTATCCGAACACGTAAGTACCTCTTACTACGTTTATACCGAATTACAAGACAAGGTTGGCCTCTAGCAAAACGCCATGCCTCCTCAATTTTCCGGAAACATCCTTACATGAATAAAGGATCTGTATCAAGCGTAGTATACAGTAGTATTGTGTATTTATGTCCAGCATCAGATGATCACGTGCTAGGCCTGGGGCTGGAATTGTGTCTGCCCCGTATGAAGCACATGTCGGATGTCTGGTGACTAGTCTCTATATCGGATAACTATGACCAAGTCATATTATCCCGATGGCTGCAGCACTTAAGAGAACCAGTACCGTATCCTATGTGACCATCATCTCCATATGAATGGAGTCATACTTCCTTCTTGACATCACACCCAACACACTACGATTCTCGATATACCCAGAATCGGCGTACACAGAAACCGGTTAAAGCCCTGGACGACCTCAACCAATGTATATTGATTGTCGTATGCATTAGCGGTGCAAGTCTCAGATTAAAACCAAATACACATACCCTGATTTCGGACTTCCATAGACACATAGTCATACTACCAATGGAATTCTGAGGGGGTCTTATCTAGAGTGAAGTTGTTTCCCGTACCATCGGTAAAACACAACCTCCTATTACACTTGCATGAGTATCCTATACCCAAATATATGAGAACTATGTCGTTGTTCTCTCACAAACGCGCACAAGTGTAATACTAGTCTTTTACGTATTTATCGATGTCCAATCTCGATAATACTCTGACTAGGGATATTTAATGATTTATCCTTCATGGACTGATACTGTCTCATATCATTCTCCGACCAGGAACAAATCATAGGGACCTCTCATCATTTATACATCTAGGTGATCTAATCACAAATGATAAGAGTGCAATCTCATTTGTCACATAGTTAATTTGTACAACAACACCGTGATCTGTACAAATAGTGACGCTATGGGTCATAATTGTCCAGCACATGTTATAGCAACAGACAACAAGACTGATAAATTAGTGCAAAACATGCTCTTAGTGGGCCTGGTCTCAGAGAGGCCTGGCCAAATGTAACCATGGTCTGCTGGATATTTCTGTCAATGTCCGGCCAGACTCGCTGGAAGTCCGACTGGCTGTGATGTGTATTCCAGAAGAATATAACCACAATAACAACGAAATGAACACTATTACCAGTATCAAATAATGTGTATACAGTGGGCTTAGCCTCAGAGAGGCCTATCCGGATGTGACATATGAGTCTAATCGGACTTATGGAAAGTCATGACTGATATTCCCTACAATCTAGAGGCATATAATCATTATAACAGTATCAAATTATCAAAAATGATAAACAATCACCTAAAGCAGTTTTAAGTGATCCAAATAATATATAGATTCTAAAGTATGCATAACGATAACAAATCAAAGGAATGACCATCCTCCCCATGGTATGTGGAATTGTATCCCAAGTGTAGACCATACTACCGTCAATTAAAATCGGCTATGGAACCCATGTCTGGGTTTCCATCCGATATACTATTGGGGAATCATTCAGCCGAATATAGGTATGTCTCGGGAATTCTGACCGGATCTTTGATAGATCAGGCTGGATATCCTTCATGGACCAGAAAGTAGAATAATAATAAATATATGCTTGAACATCGAATCTAACTACTATAATGACAAACATTAAAACGAATAACTATTAAAAGAACTATGCATGCAAATGGTTAATAAATTACATTATGACAATGTATACATCAAGCAAAATAGGTAAACAAAGACTATTGATAGCCTGGCTTCGGGGAAGTCTGGCCGGATGTGATATTCATATGACGGACATGTTGTGCATATCTGGCCGAATGTATCTTAATGTCGGCTGTAGATATTGTGTTATAGAATTTGGAAAACTAAATAGGGTGCCCTCATGTCATATCTTTGCTTGCAGTTTCGGCTCTAGAATGGTCTCTAAAGTCTGATTGGTTGCTGGATTCATACTGAAAATGAAAGAAAACTTCCAAGGATTTATGGGAATGTCTTCACCGTTTCTCTCTCTAGTTTCATGATCTCACTGTTTTTGCTCAAAGTTCTCCCTTAAAGGTTCTTAGTCCAATTCCCTTTTTTTAGGTGAAATAAGTATTATTTATATAGTGACTGAATTGGTTCTAGAAATGAAAGGGATATGCATGATCCTTCCCATCTCCATTGTCTGTCTATAATGGTTATCAATATGTTGTCAATTACAGCTTGATGTACATCCGGTCGGATGTGTATTTTGAAATACATGTCCGGACGAACTTAATCTAGCCCGTGGATCAGTATTCACGATCAACACGTGCGTTTGACCACTTTAATGCATGTCGATCGGTTATTAAATTTAGATTTTTTTCCGACCGGACTCAATCAAATCCCGTGTCTTCAGTAACTACAATCTGCTCACTCAATGACAGTTGTGTTTGTCCGGCCAGATTTAGGGTTTTCAAGGTACATCCGGCCAGAGTTTAAGATTGTTTTAAGAGTTTATACATTGTAATTCTAAGTGCAAGTTTTAGAGCGCATTTGTGGATAGCATTCTGCTAGTGATTCCAAAGTTTAAGATTGTTTTAAGAGTTTATACATGCTCGTTTTTTAAGATCAGAATTTTTTGCAAAATCCATTTTATTTCTTTATTGAATGAGTCATTACATGATGAGGAGAAAGAACATGGATGCAAATGCAATAATTTGAAACTTGGTCAGTGCATGTTTGAGGCTTTTTCAGGATTAGGTATTCTGCCAGCATCGATCAAGTCTTGAATCTCATGCTTTAGGCAGTTGTAGTTATCAGTGTCATGACATTTTTATTTGGTGGAAACGGTAGTATAGGTTCAGGTTTAGATAACGAGGTATTAGATTTGGCAATTGTTTTTTATCCAGAGATTTTAATAGTTATTATCTCTTAAGCTCATCCAAAATCTTAGACATTGGTTCTCGTAGGTCAGAAAAATATCATTTTCGGATGGTGTCCATTTATTATATTCCATAACTTGAGCCTCTTCCATTATTCTTCTTCTATTGTTCTCGGCCCCGCTCCTCCAGCCTGGCGTTAAGCTTGTGCCTCATTTTCTCAATGATTCTAAGCACTTTGGAATCTACATTGTTATGCACTTCAGTCCATGATGTATGAGATATTGTCAAGTCGGTAATTACATTGGTCAAATTTTATAGTTGTTCTGCCATTTTGGTCACAGTTTTCTCCAATTAATCTCAATAGGAACTATCACTGCTGGTCATTTTTGAGTCTGCTAGCTATTTCTTAATTAGTCTGTCTTGCTCTCTAACCTAACAGGCCATTATGATGGCTGCATCACAAAGTGTTAGTATGATACATGTATGCATGCAATGCCTGAGATGCATGAAATGTATGGTGTGCTCAAACATCAACATATATCCTTCCAACCTTATTCTTTCCACACATGAGGTAAGGTCGTATTTGCCATAGGTTTGGCTTAACGGGGATACATAAGCTCATTCTCTCCTATGTTACAAAGGGTAAACCTTGGCTACCTTAATTCTGTTTCATCATTAAAACAAATGCCGCATATTTACATAAATGACTAAGCCAAATATGGGGATCATACATTATTTGAAAATGACAGATTGTATCCTTAGTAATCTCGGTTATTTTAGGATGGGCTTAGAAATATTTAGGAATATCCAAATGGGCAAAAATAAGGCATACCCTTTCTGGATGAAAGCCAATATAGGTATCAGACTCATGTTTCTACACTTTTGGATCATAACTAAACGTTTTAGGCCCATCAAGGTTTACATATGTGGTAGTTCGTTGTCATTTCGAAGTATTTGGCCTAATTATCATGAAATGCAAACTTGTCCCTTATGAAAATGCCCAACAAGTTTACATTCCACGGCAAGAGGTCCAAATAACTTCAAACCACGACAAGAGGTCCAAATAAATTCAAATGATTAGGGGCCAAACAAATGGATAAGGGTGGCTTCTATAGGATAACACATATACGCTTTCATGTGGGCTTAAAAGGGTGAGGCTTAGGCTCTTATCGGCGAAGAGTTATTCACAACTAGGTCTCCCTACTCAATGGTCCAATCGACCAAGTGAACGTACCAATTTTATACTTAAAGACATGAAGGATTGTCCACAACTAGGTCTCCCTACTCAAAGGTATGATCGACCAAATGAACATACCTTTATGCTCAATGGTACGTGTCAATTAGTGATGGTTAAAAAAGATCTCCCTGCATTGAGTGAAAATGACTTCTTGATATGTAACACCATCGGGGTTAAAATATATATGCAAAAGATGAAGACATGGTTCTCATCAATCTCGTCATAAATATTACAAGGAATTTTTTCGGAGCTGATCCTATATCCCTAATGGAGTTTCCATCCGTAGGAGCAAAGTGGGGTTTACCACTATGTTTATGACGTCGGCGACCACTACACTATTGATCTCGTAGCCCGTAGAGAGTATGGATAATCCCGCGGTGGGACTAACTATAGAATAAGGGAGTCATCATTCTGTATGAGACACCGGGAATGATTTAAGACTGCACTACACCCCTCACAATGTCCGACCTTAAATCCGTTTAGGTTCGGAATGGTCCCCTTACTGATGCCAATATAATATTCACGCTCAAAGTATATATCATTTTTTATTATAATGCAAGATCAAACAATTACGATTTAAAGTAACACACAAGGTGCAAGCATGAAAGTAAATGCGATATATAAAAATAGTATAAATATACAAAATCCAAAATACATGAACGAAATTACAACAACAATAATAAGATAATTAAAACGATGAACTTGTCATAGAAACATATAACAAGGCTAATATAGTAGAGTAAAACATGCTCTCAGTGGGCCTGGCCTTGGAGAGGCCTGACCAGTTATAGCCATGGCCGGTCAAATATTCTTATCAATGCCCGTCCAGACTCGCTGAAAGTCCGACTGGTTGTTCTGTGTATTCCAGAGGTATATAACCACAATAACAACGAAAGAAACACTATTAGCACTATTAGATAATATGTAAGTAGTGGTCCTGGCCTCAGAGAGTCCTGGTCGGATCTTATATAGGAATCCGACCGAACTTATGGAAATTCATGCCGGATATTCCATGCAATCCAGAGGCATATCATCATTATAACAGCAAGTAAATCATCACAAATGATAAACAATCATCTAGAGCAGTTTTAAATGATCTAAAAAACATATAGGGAGTAGTATGGCTAAAATAATATTCCAAAACATGCACAACGACAACGAATCAAAGGAAATTGCCATCTTTCCCATGGTACATAGAATTGTATCCCAAGTGCGGACCATATTATTGTCCAGTTGGAATCAGCTATGGAACTTATGTTTGGATTTCCATCCGATATACCATTGGGGAATCATATGGCCAAATATAGGTATGCCTTGGAAATTCCTGCCAGATCTATAATAAATCAGGTCAGATATCTTTCACGGACCATAAAACAGAATAATCATAATAACATCCTTGAACATCAGATCTAACTACTATACAACAAATATTAAATCGAATAATTATTAAAAGAACTACGCATGCAAATGGCTAATAAATTACATGATGGAATGGTATACATGAAGTAAAATACATAAACAAAGACTATTGATATGATATGGGGTGCATATCCCCTGGATTGGCTTCGGGGAAGCCTAGCCGGATGTGATATTCATATGACAGATATGTTATACATATTCGACCGGATGTATCTTAATGTTGGTCAGAGATATTGTGCGACAGAATTTGGAAAACTAAATAGGGTACCCTTAGGTCGTACCTTTGCTTGCTGTTTCGGCTCTGGAGCCGTCTCTAAAGTCTTGTTGGTTGCTGGATTCATACTAAAAATGACAAAAAACTTCCAAGGATTTATAACAATGTCCTCGCTGTTTCTCTCTGTCAAGTTTCAAGATCTCAATATTTTTCTCAGAGTTCTACCTCAAAGATTCTAGGTCCAATTCTCCATTTTAGGTGAAATAAGTCATCTATATATAGTGAGTGAATGGGTTTTGGAAATGGAAGGGATAGACATGATCCCTTCCATCTCTCATGTCTGTCTATAACAACTGTCAATCTATTGTCAGTTACACCTCGATGTACATCCAGCCTATGAATCAAGTCTTCACCATCAATACGTGTATTTGAGCACTTTAATGAATGTCCGGCCGATTATTAAATTTGAATTTTATGTCTGGACGAACTTAATTAGATCTCATGTCTTCAGTAACTAACAATCTGCTTACTCAATGACAGTTGTGTTTGTTCGGTCGGATTTAGGATTTTCAAAGTACATCCAGCCGGAGTTTCTGATTGGAGAGAAAATTGGCCAGATATAGGTGATGTCCGACAGACTTTTGATGGTATTCCCTGAAGTTCTTTTCCTTCACGACATTCATCCTTACATCAATGATATGCAATTTTCTTTCTTGAAAACTTTATATTTTAGAAGATATTTAGTTTTTAAATTTAAAATTGAAAAAAATAATCCACATTTTTTTCCATAAACTTGACTTTTTTTATTATTTTTATTATTTTTTTTTGTCATAAACTTGTTTTTATTATTTCATTTTGTTTGGTATATTTATGTTATTTGACATATATATGGACTAAATATGAAGAATATTATGAGCTTAAATTAAATTAAAAGACCTACTATGATTTTGATCATTTTAGGGAAAACCCTATCCAACCCAACTCATATCCAAATTCTTATAAATAATGCTTATAATTGAAACTTGGTAACCATTTTTGCAAGGAAATATGCCGAATCTATTCTATTTTCTATTGGTTTGCTTCCTTAATTTTTACTTCTTTCGTCACATTATACTTCATTATACGTTTGATTTGTTTTTTTTTAAGGTTATTTTTAATCTTGATTTATGCATAAGACACTATAAGAAACAGGTTCTTTAGTGTCCAAAGTTTTAGCGTCGCCGTAAAAATCATTGCCACATATATATTTAGCGTCGTCAGAACCTTGCAATGCTAAAAGTAACAACATATTACGTCGTAGGGATCAACGATGCTAAAAGTACAACATTTAGAGTCGTCATAGGACATTCGATACAAAATGTTAACAGTTAACATCACAATAAATTTTTCGACACTAAATATCAACCTTTAGTGTCGAATAAAGGTTGTGACGTTAAATGTCATAATTTCAATGTCGCTACCTATAGTCGACGCTAAAGGTTACAGCCTTTAGCGTAAAATACTTAACTTCGACGTAAAAAAGTCATAATTTAGCATCGCAATATATATTCTCAACGTTAAATATTGTACGATTTAGTGTCCTGTATATGTTGTGATGCTAAATATTATACATTTAATGTCGCTATTGATACCAGCGACGTTAAAAAGTCGGCAAAAAGAAAAAACAGCAACCCAAACGCCTTCTTTTATTTATATTCATTCTTCTAATTCATTTTTCTTAATTACCCATTTAAAAAAAATACACATATATATTGTAGTAATTAATGTATGTATTTTCTCTAATGTATCACTAAATCTCCTAAAATTAGAGTTTAGAATTTAATTAGGTAAATATTTTATTTTATGAATTTAGCTAATTAATTAAGGTATGTATTTTAGTTTAAAGTTTATTATTATTATTATTATTATTATTATTATTATTATTAATATTATCATTATTATTATTATTTATATTTATCGATATTTTTGTTGATATAGACAGAACTTGGATGAGTGTGCCCAATAGATTGAATATCAAATACCATAAATGGGTGGAAGAATTTATGGAAGCAGCAAAACGAGTTGCTGATATGGAAGATCATGTGTGTTGTCCATGTAATAACTATTTGAATAGGAGAATGGAGCATTTGAGTTGAGTTATAGATCACTTATAAATGCCAGGAATTTCAAAGACCTATCGGACATGGAATTACCATAGAGAAAATTAAAACTCTATCTCCCAGTATACCATTCAGAAGCTAGTATCAGTTATCACGAGTATCGTCAAGAAAATGATGATGATTATATGATTGCTGCTTTGCATGACTTGCATGGTTCGATATTTGGCGGAGAAACATCACATCCAGAGGAGAATGACAAACAAAAAATATTTAATTAGTTACTTGAAGAAGGTAAAAAGATATCGTTTGATGGTGTTGGCATGTTGACTTTGAACTTTATTGTCAAGCTACTCCACATTAAAGTAAGTAATGGAATGACCAATAAACACATTGATATGATGTTAGAGTTGCTTGGATAGATGTTACCAGCCGGCATAGAATTTCCAGAATCATATTACGGGCGAAAAATGTTACGTGATTTTTGATTGTGGTATAAATCGATACACACATGTAAGTATGATTGTGTATTATTTCATGCAGAGTATGAATTTCTTGAGAATTGTCCAATATATGGTGAAAATAAGTATAAGATCCGTGGTACTTAGAAGAAATTGCCTTAGAAAGTGTTGATTTATTTTCCATTGACACATAGACTATAAAGATTGACTATGTCACGACACACCGCATCTGCAATGAGATGGCGTCATGATAAGAGAGTTGGTCATGATGGCGTTATTAGAACCTTGCTGATGCAACTGAGTTAAAAGACTTTTATGATATGCACCCATAATGATATTGTCAGTATTCAGCTTACATGAGATTACATTGATGCTATTGATGTCATCAAAAACATGGATGATGACGAAGAAGAAGAAGATGACGACTAAGAAGTAGATGTAATCGAAGACGATTTTACATCGGACGATGAAAATGAGTCGACATTAAATAATGATTAGGCTATTTGTACATTTTATAGATTAAGCCAAAGTTTAAATAAAAAATTTAAAATGTTGTAATATGTTATATATTTTTTAAAAATATATATATTGGCGACGCAAAAAAAAATAGAGGAAATAAATAGCGTTACTATATCGATATGGAGACGCTAAAAGTAAAACATTTGACAAGTTTTAGCGTCGTTCATAAAACAATACCAGATCAACCATACACATATCTCTCTCTACAAACTCTCCCTCTCTATCACGCTATGCATGTTGGTGATTATCTAGGTCCCAAGATCATTAAACAAGCATGATAAAGTGTTGAATACATCTCAAAGGAGTTGCGGAATACTCACATTGATCGGTTGAGACGAAACGACGAACAAAACTTCAAGATTTGGCCTCCAAAGCTCACGCCCATGTGTGCAGTCCACTGCTCACAGTTTCAGTTTTGGATCATCGTTTTGAGCTTCGAATCTTCGACGAACGATTCCCGGCTCAAGGGTAAGTGTCCCTAACACCTTCATATGTCTCTCGGGAGTGCTAGTTCGCTTGGATTTTGCCACAAAACCCTTGAAAATTGCTTCCAAAATTCGGCCAACCCATGGCAGTTCACTGCCATGGGCGTGAGAGAGAGAGAGTTGGATGGAGAAGATGAAATGTGTATTAGGTTAGTCAAAAGCATTTCCTAAATTCTTTATATATTTTCCATAAATATATATTAAACATTTACCAAATAAATCATAAAATAATCAAATGGTAAATGCCTCCACCAACTAATACTATTCCAACAACTTACATCAACTATTCATAGTCACTTTATGTCTATCAATCAATCAATCACTCACATCAATCAATCAAATGTCACATCACTCAAAGTGACGTTTGATTTGACGCTTTGATGTGATGAATGACTTGACGCTTTGATGTGACGAATGACTTGACGCTTGATGTGACTTGCGTGCCGCATTCGAATTCGAAATACGAATGCGCTCGCAATCACACTCGGGCTCGGGTTCGTTAATTCCAAATTAATGATTTATCCGTTGCGTCGTAATTAAATGATTACGCCTAGCGAATTCACTATTCACGTCGCTAACGAATTAATTCCAAATTAATTCGTTCGCCCGAATTAAAATCTATTTTAATTCCGCGTCGAAATCCAATTTCGTTAATATATCAAATATATTAATTACCGATTAATTCCAAATAATCGTTATCTCTCTTTTATTAATATTTATCCTAGATAAAATATCTCTGAAATTAATCCCCTATTAATTTTCTCTCTCATGAATTAATCCCAGATTAATTAAAGTGCGAGTCATACTACATCGGTGTATCATTGAGACGCGACCCAAGAGATCCCCGGATATGTTGGCAGTGAATCGGGTCGTCAGACTATCCGAACACGTACGTACCAAGTACTACGTCTTACCGATTCACAAGACAAGGTTGGCTTCTAGCAAAGCGCCATGCCTACCCAGTTCTCCGGAAATATTCTTACAGGAATATGTGATCTATATCAAGCGTAGTATACCGTAGTATTGCGTATTTCGATCCAGTATCGGACTGTCACGTGCTAGGCCTGGGGCTGGAGTTGTGTCTACCCCCGTACGAAGCACATGTCGGATGTCTGGTAACTAGTCTCTATAATCGGATATACATGACCTAGTCATAATATCCCGATGGCCGCGCAGCACTTAAGAGTACTAATACCGTATCCTACGTGACATCATCTCCACTATGACTGGAGTGATACTTCCGTCTTGACATCACACCCAATACTCTACGATTCTCAATATACCTAGTATCGGCGTACACAGAACCGGTTAAAGCCCTAGACGACCTCAACAAAAGTATATTGATTGTCGTAAGCTTTAGCGGTGCAAGTCTCAGGTTAAGACCAAATACACCTACCCTGATGTCGGACTCCCATAGACACATAGTCAAACTACCAATGGGATTCCGAGGGGGTTATCCAGAGCGAAGCTGTTTCCCGTACCGTCGGTGAAACACAACCTCCTACCGCACTTGCATAAGTATCCAATACTTAAGTATATGAGAACTACGCCGTTGTGCCCTCACAACGCGCACAAGTACGATACTAGTCTTTTACGTATTTATCGATGTCCAATCTCGATAATACTATGGCTATGGATATTTAATGATTTATCCTTCGTTGATTGATACTGTCTCATATCATTCTCAATCAAGGAACAAATCATAAGGACCTATCATCATTATACATCTTGGTGATCTAATCACAAATGATAAGAGTGCAATTTCCTTTGTCACATAGTTAATTTGCACACAACACAATGATCTGTACAAATAGTGACGCTATGGGTCATAACTGTCCAACAATCTCCCACTTGGCCAATAGCCAGTCACTCAAGTGTTTAACACCCGAACTATGTACGGTTAGCTCAAATTGCTGAGAAAAGACTTCTTCAGCGGATTTGTATGATCATCGTCTGATGCGATTTATACGATCATCACATCGCCACGATGTATGATCCGAACGAATCAGATGAATAGTCGAAGTATATATCTGGATCGTTGATGAGACCATTAATTCTTTAGCCTGTGTGCTGACGCCTAGCTCAGCTGCTAACAGAAATATATCTAATCCAATTAGATTTATTATTGACCCAGATAGCTTCTATTGCTGCCTCAGCTGCTGTAATTTATCCGCATTTGTTGTTTATTCGGTAACAGTATCTTGCTTGGAAGATTTCCAGCTCACTGTACCGTTATTCAAACTGTATAGTACCGTTTGCGATTTCAGTCGTTTTATCGGTTTGGAAACTTGCAGTAGTAGTGATCCCAGTCACTTCAAGTTCTCATTCTCCACAGATTAAGACAGCATCCTTAGATCTCTAAGATTCTAACGGATGTTCTTAACATCAATCTAGTGACCATCATCTGGATTGGCCTGATTGTGAATCCATATGCTCAAAGCGTATGAGACACCGGGTCATGTACATTTTTCAATGTACAATTTCTCGCAGAGTTTTGACAACTTAATCTATCTCAGTAGATCTTTATTCCTAGAATAAAGGTTGTTACTCCCAAGAATTCTACGGAGAATTTTCTCGAAAGCAAAGCTTTTGCCGATTATTTTATATGGGAATTTCATTCCAAGAAATGAATATGTTATCATCATTTTATTAAAGGACATTCTTGTAAGTGCGCTCCCACTAACCTTCATATATACACAAGAATCATTTTCGTTTTGAATTAAATCATAGACCATTATGATTACATCAAAACGATGATTCCAAGAACCTAATGCTTGCTTCAATCCAAACATGGATCGAATAACCTGCAAACCTTGTTTATTGGTTTTAGTACGACAAAATCGTCAGGATGTTATAAACATCCTCCAAAGGGTTTCCGCTTAAGGAAAGTGATTTTGATCATTAACTGACACATTTCTTAAATGAAACGTGCAGCTTCAGCAAGCATTTTCCAAATGGATTTGCCGTGGCAACAGGTAAAAGGTTGAACCGTAATCAACACAATGTTGATAACGATACCTTTCCGCTACAAGCCTAGCTTTGTACGTTGGTATATTGCCATCCATGTATGTCTTCCTTGAAGACTTATGCAGTACCTATGGGCATAATGCCTTATGGTACATCTAGTGTCCAAACAGTTAGTTGTTATACATGGAATCCATTTTGGACTCATGACACTTTGCCATAACGGAAGTCGATACCTTGTATCACCCCTTCTTATGTAGTCGGTTGGTATACCTCAACAAGATTGACATCTTTATGAGGTGAGATCAGAAACCCATACCCCAGGTTGTTTTCTGATTCTCTCCGATCTACGCAATTTCTTGTGTATACGAAGATTAACGGTAGTTTCATCATTGATGAACTAATTTTTGTTCCATTAAGGACTTCGTGCCTGAAACAGTATTACTCCGATTTTCATCGAGTTATACCGTCCTCCCACTGACCACTGCATATCGGTAATCCTCTAAGGAAGACCGCATGGTGAGCAACAATTACAATTGTTCTCTAGTGAGATGTATAAGTACAATACTTATGGTTTTTCCCTAGGATAACCTATATTTGGCACTTATCCGATTTGGGTTCTTGTTTGGTATCATCAAACGTAAGCCTAGCATACCCAAATCTACAGGAGTGTGAAACCCGGTTTCTTCCCGTTCATATCTAATATGAATCTGTCAAACAGAATTTACATGGAACCTTATTCAAAATAAGTTTTGCACTGTTTATGCTTATCTTTGAAGGAAATGTAGCTCAGAGCGACTCATGATTAACCTTATCATGTCCAACAAAATTCGGTTTTCCGTACGGACATACCGTCAAACTGACGTGTTCCAGGAGGAGTCCTCATTTGAAAGAATACTATACTCTTTCAAGTATATTTGAAACTTATTGCTTAAGTATTTTCCATTACGGTCTTACCTTGACGGTTTAATACTTTAGCCGATCTGTTTGTCTTTTTCGTGTCGAAACTCTAAAAGTTTCCGATTTGTGTTCTTTAAAAGAAACACATAACCATAACGTGATGCCACATACGTTAAGGTCACGAAACATTCATATCCACATCTAGCCTAGCTAGATATGGGCCCACTTACTTCACTATGAATAGGGCTATCAGATCGGTGGCACTTGTACTTTTACCAAGTAAATAGTGTTTTAGGTACCTTACTTAATAAACTAGATTCGTAGACTTTATTTGATTAGTCAAATCAGTCCTAGTACCCACTCTTCAAAAGTGTGGATATACGATTCTTGTTTAATTGTGTCCCAGACAACAATGCCACAAACAGTTTCATCTGATCAGATCAGTATGAGCTGTTAGTTTGTCATATTATATGTTCAAGATTTTATTTATATTCAAAATATAAATACTGTTATTCACATCTAATGCGTTTATCTCAATATCATCTTTATATAATAAAACACTTTAGTGTTCTAGAAATAAAGGTTCATCCGCAACGGATTGAACACTGATATAGAGATAATGTTTCTAGTCAAACTAGTTACATTATAACAGTTCCTAATTTAGGTACTCACCCGACAGGTAGTTCTTACATTACTAAGTATTTTAAAATCCATTTTAATACTTAGTAATGGACATAATAGTGACAAACATTCTTAAAGTCAGAGCCTTGCCCTTTCTTAATTCCTTCGTGTCTGCCATATCCAAACGACAGCCACTTCGGGATATGTCCTTTATCTTCCAGAAGATAATAACGATATTGCCTTTACCCTTTCTCAATATTTCAGAAGTCTTTGGCCAAGCCTTGGATTTCTAGAATATTGACGTAAAGTGCGCCTTGCGCCACTTAACTAATTGCAAAGTTTGACTTCGTCTCCTTGAGATTAGTCATTAATTCTCCAAGAATTATTATTTACAAATTTAATACTTCTTAAATCTAAACATAGATTTATTACAAGTATATTGAATTAAGCACTAAGTCATCATCACATAATTCTTCCAAAGATTATGCTCTACTAATTGCTTAATTCGGGTTTAGGCATAATAGGTTATTTTATCAAATAAAGTAACTTATTATTTATTTCCAGGACCATCCTGAAATTTCATTCCCAATTAGAAAATTAAACCATTTAAATATTGTAATCCAAGATTATATTTAAATGTCCAATCTTTCAATATTTCTTGATTTTAATAGTCCAACTATTTAATCAATTATTTTAGGTACTATTTATCATAATGATTACAATAATCCAATTATTCAATCAACTATAATATTAATTCAATTATATTGATTACTATAATCCAATATAAAATCAACTATTTATTGAATTTATTTGAATATAGTCAAACTATATTAATTAAAACAACATTAAATATTAGTCCAACTAATACTTTTAATTATTTGACGAGTGATATTTGTTTGAGCGCGTATGGCGAGTAATTGAACGAATATTGCAAATTCAATTCTTGCCTCCCACTATTTTTCGGCGAGCCTCTAACCCTCTGTCGAGTACTCGGGAAACCGTGTTTCCTAGTGGGCTAGGATCCCGTTAAATGTCACACAATCTTGACTTTGGCCAACAAATTGTATGATAATTAACTAGGTAGATCTCTAAGATCAATTGGATCCAATCCAATTCCTAGGTCCGGTAGGTGGACATCCAAGTCCGAAACATATATCGTATATATGCCTATATATCCAATATGTACCCTAACCTTTTTCCTCTGAATCAACTAGGCCTTGGCTTTGGCACAACAAACCTAATGATCCCAGTCAAGCGCGACCCATTGACCATGAAAGCTTCGTAATCAATGTCGAGTGACAAGAAGCGGTCTTGACTTTGGCCAACAAACCACAACTTGGACAAGACACCGATATGGAACAAAACTCTCGTGATTCAAACACATCTTCGACGGACAAAGGGCTTGACTTTGGCCAACAACCCAATGCCAATCTCGGATCTTGAGTAAGAAACACTCAATGGAAGGAAAAACGCATGATATTGAGCGAGGGTTTTTCGCGTGCAAATTGGCTACCAATTTATTATCTTTGTTAAGGTCTCATCATCATACACCCTTAAACATGCATTCTAAATACATAATAAAGCGCATATGAAAATAAATAATAATGATATGCGGATGGATACTTAACACATTGATCCTAGATCAAATCTCTCCCTTTCTCTCTCAAGCTAGCACTTGTATTACTTCTACCCGTTACACTACACTTCTAAAGAAACCTCATTTACATTGAGGGGAATAGGTGAGAAGAGAATACAAAGAGAATAGAGGTGAAAAGGCTGGACACGCAGGTCCAATTTAATAAATCAAATTTATTACAATAATTTCCAAAATTGCCCTTACCCGACTAATATCCATTCGATATACATTATTCATTCATCACAACCATGTATTCACACAAAGCATGTTATCAATCAATCTAATCAAATTAATTAATCTGATAATTAGTGATCATCCAATGTTCAAACAACGATTTGATTTTGTGCGAGTCAAACTCGTTTTGCGAATAAGTACTCAAAGTAGGAATTCTCGAATTAAATTAAAATACGTCATTAAATCCAATTTAATATGCATTCAATTCTAATTCGTTATTTAATTCCAAATTAAATATCACACTTTAATAATAAACCTTTTACGACTTAAATTCCAAATTAATCGTAACGCGTCTCAAAGACCGATTAACGTCCAACGTCAATTCAATTAAAGTCTAATGGGCTTTTAATTGATTTCTTAAGGCGTGGACTTTTAGTCAACTCGGGTCAAACCGAATAACCAAAATCCAATCCGGGATTGACCCCATAAGCCCATAAATCAATCTTGGCCCATTAGGCCCAATTAAACTTTAAAGGTTCATTAAGTCGCAATTGGGCTTAACGGAAGTGGTTTTGGGCCCAATTGGATCCAATCCATTTGGCCTAAACCAACTTTGTACAACAAAGCCCAATAAGCCCATTTACAACTTTAAAAGCCCAAATCCAATTTAAGGCCCAATTAATTAAATTCATAAAATCCAATTTCATAATATAATTAACCTAAAGTGCAAATCATGATTAATCACCTAGATCGATATTTCCGAAACATCAAATTAGTCCAATTAATCATGCTTAATATCATCATCACATGTCCAACACATTAATGAAAAATCAAACCCATTTACATGCTTCTATGTCTCGGCCAAGGAAGGTAATTTTGTCCGATTTGAATTCAATCCGATTAATTACACAATCGACAACGAATTAACTTCCCGAATGATTTCATACACATCTAATGTTCATAAAATCAAAATTCCAAGACTTAAAGGGCATTATCAATTCGCCAACATATAGAATTTAGGGTTTTTGTTCAATTAAAATTAAATCCAATTCAATCTCAAATTAACATCATCCAAGATGATTCCAACTCATCAAATGAACCAAAATCAAAAAATTCCATGGATTCCAAATCCTAATCACATTCGGCCAAGTATAAAATTTGGGGAAAATTATTCCAAATTAATTTTCAACAAATTGATCCAACCAATATGCAATTAAACATGTTATAAGCATACTCAAACAATCAATTCATTCAAATCATGCTCAAAACAAATTTACCCAAATTTTTAAGCCCTAAAATTTCATGCTTGCACCTAGGCTCATGATGCCATTGTTGGTGATTATCTAGGTCCCAAGATCATTAAACAAGCATGATAAAGTGTTGAATACATCTCAAAGGAGTTGCGGAATACTCACATCGATCGGTGAGTTGAGACGAAACGACGAACAAAACTTCAGATTTGGCCTCCAAGCTCACGCCCATGTGTGCAGTCCACTGCTCACAGTTTCAGTTTTGGATCATCGTTTTGAGCTTCGAATCTTCGACGAACGATTCCCGGCTCAAGGGTAAGTGTCCCTAACACCTTCATATGTCTCTCGAGAGTGCTAGCTCGCTTGGATTTTGCCACAAAACCCTTGAAATTGCTTCCAAAATTCGGCCAACCCATGGCAGTTCACTGCCATGGGCGTGAGAGAGAGAGAGTGGATGGAGAAGATGAAATGTGTATTAGGTTAGTCAAAGCATTTCCAAAATCTTTATATATTTTCCATAAATATATATTAAACATTTACCAAATAAATCATAAAATAATCAAATGGTAAATGCTCCACCAACTAACACTATTCCAACAACTTACATCAACTATTCAAGTCACTTTAGTCTATCATCAATCAATCACTCACATCAATCAATCAAATGTCACATCACTCAAAGTGACGTTTGATTGACGCTTTGATGTGTGACGAATGACTTGACGCTTTGATGTGACGAATGACTTGACGCTTGATGTGACTTGCGTGCCGCACTCGAATTCGAAATACGAATGCGCTCGCAATCACACTCGGGCTCGGGTTCGTTAATTCCAAATTAACGATTTATCCGTTGCGTCGTAATTAAATGATTACGCCTAGCGAATTCACTATTCACGTCGCTAACGAATTAATTCCAAATTAATTCGTTCGCCCGAATTAAAATCCAATTTTAATTCCGCGTCGAAATCCATTTCGTTTAATATATCAAAATATTAATTTACCGATTAATTCCAAATTAATCGTTATCTCTCTTTTATTAAATTTTATCCTAGATAAATATATCCGAAATTAATCCCAGATTAATTTTCTCTCTCATGAATTAATCCCAGATTAATTAAAGTGCGAGTCATACTTCATCGGTGTATCATTGGGACGCGACCCAAGAGATCCCCGGATATGTTGGCAGGAATCGGGTCGTCGGACTATCCGAACACGTACGTACCAAGTACTACGTTTTACCGATTCAAGACAAGGTTGGCTTCTAGCAAAGCGCCATGCCTACCCAATTCTCCGGAAATATTCTTACAGGAATATGTGATCTATATCAAGCGTAGTATACCGTAGTATTGCGTATTTCGATCCAGTATCGGACTGTCACGTGCTAGGCCTGGGGCTGGAGTTGTGTCTGCCCCGTACGAAGCACATGTCGGATGTCTGGTAACTAGTCTCTATAATCGGATATACATGACCTAGTCATAATATCCCGATGGCCGCGCAGCACTTAAGAGTACTAATACCGTATCCTACGTGACATCATCTCCACTATGACTGGAGTGAGGAGTGATACTTCCGTCTTGACATCACCCCAATACTCTACGATTCTCAATATACCTAGTATCGGCGTACACAGAACCGGTTAAAGCCCTAGACGACCTCAACCAAAGTATATTGATTGTCGTAAGCATTAGCGGTGCAAGTCTCAGGTTAAGACCAAATACACCTACCCTGATGTCGGACTCCCATAGACACATAGTCAAACTACCAATGGGATTCCGAGGGGGTCTATCCAGAGCGAAGTTGTTTCCCGTACCGTCGGTGAAACACAACCTCCTACGGCACTTGCATAAGTATCCAATACTTAAGTATATGAGAACTACGTCGTTGTGCCCTCACAACGCGCACAAGTACGATACTAGTCTTTTACGTATTTATCGATGTCCAATCTCGATAATACTCTGACTAGGCATATTTAATGATTTATCCTTCGTTGATTGATACTGTCTCATATCATTCTCAATCAAGGAACAAATCATAAGGACCTCTCATCATTTATACATCTTGGTGATCTAATCACAAATGATAAGAGTGCAATTTCCTTTGTCACATAGTTAATTTGTACAACAACACAATAATCTGTACATATAGTGACGCTATGGGTCATAACTGTCCAACAATGCATACCCTTCAGGTAATTTTAATTTATTTTGGCAAAAAATGTTATGGGTTTATGTAATTTTTTTTCCTAATTAAACTTAGGGTTGTATGGGGATTTAGAAACTCCCATAAATCTTAAACACTTTGTGTGCTTGAGGCAAACAACCAAGTTTGGTGTCTCATTTGAAACACTTAATACTGCCTCAAATGAAGCACTGTGTGTGCCTCATTTCAGGAACTGCCTCTGCCTAAAAGTACGCAAATGTATTGTTATTTTTAAAAAAATTTCCACCTTTAACGTAACTGATGGTTTATTTTTTCTTAGATAGCTCCCGTACAACGCAAGAGACACATTCCATCCACTGACAGAATGTTAGGTTCCACCTCTTAGCCACTTGCTCAGGCCGCTCACCCAACACCTACAATCAGACGATTGCATAGTGTGACGCTCCCTAGCAGTATACATGTTGGACGAATATATTGGAATGGACACGCCATAGCTTGTTCACTGTCTTGTCAATAAGTATCATTTTAAGCATCAATTTATTTTTTATTTTTTAAATGAAACATTTAATTAATGTGTTTTTATGTGTGCATGAGTGGTTCAACGTTGACTTGACCGTTATGAATATGGTTGAGTACGTCGATCATTACATGGGCAAGACATATTCGAACTACCGTACGAAGAAACTCAAGCCTATTTTCTACGAGCATGGTGCAGATAATACTTCGGTCCATCGGCCGCATGACATCGGTGAGGAGGATTGAGAGTATCTGTGCTCCATGTGGGCTTCATATGACTACGCGGTAAATTTTAAATTTCCATAATATTTCATTGTATAGTCTTTTTAAAATAAAATAACGATTAACTTCTTTTTTTTTGTTGAAAATTTGTGAGCGGAACAAGGTGTACCAACATAATCTATGGTTCAACTATGTTGGAGGCTCAAAGCCGTTTTCCGCGCATCACGAGGAACACTCCGAGGTAAGTGGACATACGTTTACTTAATGACAGATTAATTACATATATATTTTAATAATATTTTATGATTTAAAAAATTTTAAATTTTTTTAGCGTCACCTTATCTTACTTTGGCGTTGACAAGGCAAATGTTGACGTTGAGACAAATGGGCGATGCAGAAATATTTAATGTCATCGAATATTTTTCAACGTTAAAATTTTTCATCGACCAATCTTTAGCATTCATTTTACGCTGAAAAACCAAATTCTTGTAGTGTGATTTTGGACATTACAAACTAACAATTATGAATCTTACATTATAGGAAAAAAATGGAGATGATAGCAATAGATGAATATGAAAAACTAAACTAATACTCTAAGGGTGTGTTTGTTTTACCATAAAAAATTTTTAAAAAAAGAAATTGTATTCATTTTATGGTATTTGAAATACTTACGAAAAATTTGGTCAATATAAATATTTTCTAATTAATAGAAAAGTTTATTTTTAGAAAATAACTTACAGAATATAAATCTGTAAGTCATTTTACATAAAATAATTTTTTCTCTTCTCCAAAGTTTCTATAAGTTGCTTCTAATTAGGGATGACAAAATTCAGACATAGATCCTCATATATCCAAGTTTGCATACGTTTTAATTGATCTAGATTCGTATTCGCATCCAGAAAAAGTATCCGGACCTGGACCTAAATATACATGATATGGATATATGTAGACTCGGGTGAGTCCGGAAACCTAGATTTCTTTTTTTTTTTCCCACTTATATTCAATTTTTAATTTTTAAATTACATTATTTTATATTTATTACTAATTTTTAGTTTCAATTTTTTTTTTGTATTTTATATTTTAATTCAATTATATTATATTTGTATTTAATTTTTAATTTTTAATTTTAAAGATATAAATTAATAAATATTCCGGATTCGAATCCGTACAGTTCTGGAATTTTGCTAAGTAGTCTGAAAATTTTTAATATCTATATGGATCTAGACTGGACTAGACATTTTTACCATTCCTAATCAGTAATTTCCTAAAAAAATATTGGACGTATTAAATATCTAAAAAAAAATTTCGAAATTTTTTTTGAGACAATAACCAAATCCCAAAAATGATTTTTATATAAAATATTTTAGTTATAAAAATCATTTTATTACGAAACAAACAATCCAAACTTAACATTACGGACGGGTTTAATTACTGTTTGTTGGAAAAATGCTTATTTATAAGCATTTTGAGGCTCAATTTTAAGCATGGTCCACTTCGTGTTAATGGTTGTTATTGAATGATTCGGATACTCCTCCGTGAGTACTTCGAAATGGTATATTCATATGCTTAAAATGGTGCTTGGGTGAATGAGAAATTGTTGCTCAAAGTTCACAATTTTCAAGCCTTTTGTAATTCCATAACAGCTAATTTAATTAGCTTGGTGGTTACAAAGTTTATTAGCTTGGTGGTTATATAGTTTATTTTAATTTCCATTAGTGCTAATTTAATTAGCTTAGTGGTTACAATAATGTGTAACATCTCCCATTATGAAATTTAATTGGCAAGTTAATTTCTATTAATTGAGATGTGTTTTTCTTTTCCTATATAAACAACATCAGTTCTTGTTTTCAAGATATGAAATAGAAAATAGAGAAAGACATAGCACACACACGAAAGATCATTTTCTTTGTTTTGTTAAAAGGAGAGTTCAAACACTTTGTGGTTCGTTGGATACGAGTCTGGTGGTGCCCTTTCTCGTACGTTTCCGTTGTATCCTGGGAAACAATCGTCTCACGTTCTACTGCACCTACGGTAGGGGACGAATTTGTTTTAAGGATATTGTTGTTTTACAACAAGCCTCGGGAAAGTTCTGATTTGCCTCAGCATCAGCATCTGCCACACATCCTCCGCCTCAGCTTCAGCTTCAGCCTCAGCTTCATCTTCTGCCTCTGCCTGACTCAGCATCTGCCAACAGCCTCTGCCTCAGCATCAGCATCTGCCAACAGCCTCTGCCTCAGCTTCAGCCTCTGCCTCAGCTTCATCTTCTGCCTCTGCTTTCAGCCTCAGCCTCTGCCTTCAGCCTCTGCCATCTGCCTCTGCCTCTGCTCATCAGTCCCTGCCTCCGCTTTCAGGGTCTGCCGTTAGGGTCTGCTCCGAGGATAATAATTATAATTGTAATTTTGTCATATTCGGATTTCCCAATTACCGTGTATAATAATGTAATAATTGTTATCTACAGTCTTAAAAAAAATTCGACTCTGTGGATATGGAAATCAGTCCAAACACAGTAGATCCGAATATGGCAGCCTCTTCGGCTGGCCAGAATGTTGTGGCAGCCCCCGTGGCTGACCAAAGTGCAGTGGCAGCCCCTTCGGCTGGCCAACTTGCATCAGCCTCTGGGCTTAATATGGCAGCCGTTGTGGCTGGCCAAGGTATTTCTGCCTCAATGGCTAGACAACCTGTTGGACATGTGAGCCATGTCAATCCTGCTGCGGAAAAACCTGAAAAATTCAGTGGTCAGAATTTCAAAAGGTGGCAACAGAAAATGTTCTTCTACCTGACCACGTTGAACCTTTCGAGGTTTTCTAAAGGAAGATGCTCATGTACCCAAAGAGGTGAGATTGATATCCAAGTCATCAGTCCATTGAAGCTTGGAAACATTCTGAATTCCTATGTCGGAATTATGTGCTGAATGGGCTAAGTGATTCCTTGTACAGTGTGTACGCTGGAATGAAAACAGCTAAAGGGCTTTGGGAATCTTTAGATCGAAAATATAAAACTGAGGATGCCGGTACTAAGAAATTTGTCGTAGGCCGTTTCCTAGAGTTTAAAATGATTGATTCCAAAACTGTGATAAGCCAAGTACAAGAACTGCAGATTATTCTAGCAGAAATTCATGCTGAGGGGATGAGTTTAAGTGAAACCTTCCAAGTAGCCTCGATAATTGAGAAACTACCACCTGGTTGGAAAGATTTCAAGAATTATTTAAAGCATAAGCGAAAAGAAATGAGCATTGAAGACTTGGTTCTTAAGCTAAGAATTGAGGAAGATAACCGAGTTTCTGAAAAGAGAGGAATGACTCATGAGGCCAAAGCAATGTTGTCGAACATGGCCATAAGAACAAGAACCTCAAGAACAAAGGGTCAAAGATGGGCCCTAAAGGAGGAGTTTCCAGAAATCAAAATTTCAAGGAAAATGCTTCAACTGTGACAAAATGGGTCACAAGTCTTCTGAGTGCAGACTGCCGAAGAAGAAAAAGAAACAAGAGCTAATGTGCTAGAAAACATGACTCAAGATGTTTCAGACATTAACCTTTCTGCTGTGGTTTCTGAGGTGAATCTGGTGGGTTCTAACCCAAGAGAGTGGTGGATTGATACTGGTGCCACTCGACATGTATGCTCAGACAAGAGCATGTTTTCTTCATTTGAGCCTGCTGAAAATGGGGAAGAAAAGATATACATGGGAAATTCAGCAACATCTGAGATAGAAGGTCAAGGAAAGGTGATTCTGAAGATGACCTCTTGGAAAGAGTTGACTCTGAACAATGTTCTGTATGTACCTGAAATACGGAAGAATCTTGTGTCTGGATCGCTTCTGAACAAGCATGGATTCCGGATGGTGTTCGAGTCTGATAAAGTAGTTTTGACTAAAAATGGGATGTATGTGGGAAAAGGGTATGTAACTGATGGGCTTTTAAGCTCAATGTAATGGTTGTTAAACCCAAAAATATCAATAAAGCTAGTTCTTCTGCTTATATTGTTGAGTATTCTAATCTTTGGCATGGTAGATTAGGACATGTTAATTTTAATTCATTGCGAAAGTTAATTAACATGAATCATATTCCCAATTTTAAAATTGATAACAAACATAAGTGTGATACTTGTGTTGAGGCAAAACTAACAAGATCATCTTTTCATAGTATTGAAAGAAACTTTGAACCACTTGATCTAATTCATACCGATGTATGTGATTTTAATTCAATACAATCGAGAGGCGGTAATAAATATTTTATTACCTTTATTGATGATTGCACAAGATTTTGCTATGTGTATTTAATGAAAAGCAAGGACGAAGCTATAGAGAAATTTGTTCTCTATAAGAATGAAGTTGAGAACCAACTGAATAAAAGAATATTAAGAAGTTAAGAAGTGATCGTGGTGGTGAGTATCTTTTCCCTTTTGAATCACTTTGTGAACAAAATGGAATCATACATCAAACCACATCTCCTTATTCGCCTCAATCCAATGGGATTGCGGAACGTAAGAATCGTACCTTGAAAGAGATGATGAACGCTATGTTAATCAGTTCTGGCTTACCTCAGACTATGTGGGGAGAAGCTGTCTTATCAGCTAATTACCTTTTAAATAAGGTACCACGGAAAGAAGCAGGGAAAACTCCTTATGAAATGTGGAAAGGAAGAGTACCTTCCTATAAATTCCTTCGAGTGTGGGGGTGTCTTGCCAAGGTAGTCATTCATCCACCTAAAAAGGTGAAGATAGGACCAAAAACTGTGATTGCATTTTCATAGGATATGCACATAACAGTAATGCTTATCGATTTCTTGTGCATGAGTCTAATGTACCAGATATTCACAAGAATACGATAATGGAATCGAGGAATGCATCTTTTTTCGAATACGTTTTTCCTTGTAAAACTAATTCGAATTCAGATGTGCACAAAAGGGCACATGAGACTATCATTGAAGATAGTCAGGACCGAGAACAAATTAATGTTCCAGAGGATCAACAAGTTGTTGAACCTGAACTAAGACGTAGCAAAAGAGCTAGAACGGAAAAATCATTTGGTCCAGATTTTCTGACATTCTTATTAGAGAATGATCCTCAAAGCTATAACGAAGCTGTAAGGTCAGCTGATGGTGCCTTGTGGAAAGATGCCATCAATAGTGAAATTGAATCCATCTTACAAAATCACACCTGGGAGTTAGTGAATCTTCCTCCAGGATGTAGACCTTTAGGGTCCAAGTGGATTTTCAAAAGGAAAATAAAGGCAGATGAATCAATTGACAAGTACAAAGCAAGACTTGTAATTAAAGGTTATAGACAACGTGAAGGTCTTGATTACTTTGATACTTATTCTCCTGTAACGAGAATAAATTCCATAAGGATGATACTAGCGATTGCAGCTTTGCGCAATCTTGAGGTACATCAGATGGATGTGAAAATAGCCTTTCTGAATGGAGATTTAGATGAAGAAATCTACATGGAACAACCTGAAGGCTTTATAGCTCCAGGACAAGAAAAGAAAGTCTGTAAGTTAGTTAAATCCTTGTATGGATTGAAACAAGCCCCGAAACAGTGGCATAAAAAGTTTGATGACACCATGTTGGCAAATGGTTTCAAAATCAATGAATGTGATAAATGCATTTATGTCAGAGAGACAGAAGTTGGCTATGTCATTTTATGTCTCTACGTTGATGACATACTGATTGTCGGGAGTAATGTCAAAATGGTGAAATCTACCAAGAATATGCTGAAATCCAAGTTTGACATGAAAGACATGGGTCTTGCAGATGTCATTCTGGGAATAAAGATCTCGAGAAGTCCAGATGGACTTATTCTTGATCAGTCACACTATGTGGACAAAATTCTTGGTAAATTCAACAATGATGATTCAGCTGTGGCTAGAACTCCTTAGATGTGAGTTTACACCTATCAAGAATAGGGGAGATGGTATATCTCAAGTAGAATACTCTAGAGTGATCGGGAGTTTGATGTATCTATCGAGTTGTACAAGGCCTGATATAGCCTGTACAGTAAACAAGCAGCAGATATACGAGTAATCCAGGGGTTGATCACTGGAAAGCAATAGTGAGAGTACTTAGGTACTTACGTTTTACTCGTAATTATGGGTTGCACTATCATAGATATCCAGCTGTAGTCGAAGGATACAGTGATGCTAATTGGATATCTGACATGAAAGACTCAAAGTCTACTAGTGGTTATGTGTTTACACTAGCAGGTGCAGCTATATCATGGAAATCCTCCAACAGACTGTGATAGCCAGATCTACAATGGAATCAGAATTCATTGCATTAGACAAGTGTGCTGAAGAAGCAGAATGGCTTCGAAATTTTCTAGAGGATATTCCAAGTTGGCCTAAGCCAGTGCCAGCAATTTGCATTCATTGCGATAGTCAATCTGCAATTGGAAGGGCACATAACAATATGTATAATGGTAAGTCTAGACATATTCGTCGTAGACACAATACCGTTAGACAATTACTCTCTACTGGAGTTATTTCGATTGACTATGTAAAGTCAAAGGATAACATTGCGGATCCGCTAACCAAAGGGTTAAATAGAGAGTTAGTTGTGAAATCATCGAGGGGAATGGGACTGAAGCCCATTAGATAAATGTTTATTACGAAGGAAAACCCAACCTTGTTGACTGGAGATCCCAAGATCTAGGTTCAATGGGACAACCTACTCGTAAAAGACATAATTGGATCACTGTGGGGGGTTACCCTCTAGTCCATTCCTATGATGAAATGAAACAGTGATGCTCGTATGGATAGAGGTTAAGCAAAAGCTTTTAATGATTCTTATGCGTCGGGAATCCGAGCAGAGTATTACGAGATACTCTTAAATAAGAAATCACCTATGTGAGAGAGAAGTGGGGCCGCTTCAAAGGGAATTGTACGGGGCACAATTTTAGAAACTCTTGCAGAACCAGGTAGATGTTCATGGCCAAAATGAACATAATAATGAGAACTCAAATGTGTAGGTAAAATATCTGTGTGATATGTGTTCTCCAATTACATGAACGGCAGTACAGTTCAATGACATCGCGTCAACTGTCAGCCAGTAATGAGATATTTTCACAAGGGAAGGTTCAAAGGCTGTGGCCTACCTATCCTATGCAGGTGTTGAACCGTTGAACTCTTCTAGGTCAAAATAAAATGTTTTATAAAAATAATTTTATTCGACGTTTTCGCCAATTTCATTCATGTGGGGGATTGTTGGAAAAATGCTTATTTATAAGCATTTTGAGGCTCAATTTTAAGCATGGTCCACTTCGTGTTAGTGGTTGTTATTGAATGATTCATATACTCCTCCGTGAGTACTTCGAAATGGTATATTCATATGCTTAAAATGGTGCTTGGGTGAATGAGAAATTGTTGCTCAAAGTTCACAATTTTCAAGCCTTTTGTAATTCCATAACAGCTAATTTAATTAGCTTGGTGGTTACAAAGTTTAATCTCCATAAGTGCTAATCTAATTAGCTTGGTGGTTATATAGTTTAATTTCCATTAGTGCTAATTTAATTAGCTTAGTGGTTACAACAATGTGTAACATCTCCCATTATGAAATTTAATTGGCAAGTTAATTTCTATTAATTGAGATGTGTTTTTCTTTTCCTATATAAACAACATCAGTTCTTGTTTTCAAGATATGAAATAGAAAATAGAGAAAGACATAGCACACACACGAAAGATCATTTTCTTTGTTTTGTTAAAAGGAGAGTTCAAACACTTTGTGGTTCGTTGGATACGAGTCTGGTGGTGCCCTTTCTCGTACGTTTCCGTTGTATCCTGGGAAACAATCGTCTCACGTTCTACTGCACCTACGGTAGGGGACGAATTTGTTTTAAGGATATTGTTGTTTTACAACAAGCCTCGGGAAAGTTCTGATTTGCCTCAGCATCAGCATCTGCCAACAGCCTCCGCCTCAGCTTCAGCTTCAGCATCAGCTCATCTTCTGTGCCTCTGCCTGACTCAGCATCTGCCAACAGCCTCTGCCTCAGCATCAGCATCTGCCAACAGCCTCTGCCTCAGCTTCAGCCTTTGCCTCAGCTTCATCTTCTGCCTCTGCTTTCAGCCTCAGCCTCTGCTGTCAGCCTCTGCTTCAGCCTCTGCCTCTGCTCATCAGTCCCTGCCTCCGCTTTCAGGGTCTGCCGTTAGGGTCTGCTCCGAGGATAATAATTATAATTATAATTTTGTCATATTCGGATTTCCCAATTACCGTGTAATAATTGTAATAATTGTTATCTACATTGTTTGTTTTCAACAGCTCCAAAAATGAAAATATAATCATTATTTAAAATTAGATGCCAGTTCATTTCTGGACACATAATATTCTCTTGTTGGTATGAGTTGGGTGTCCAATCAACAATCAATGGAATGCTTTTTATTTTAAGGTTCTTGGAGTGTTCGTAGCTTCCGTAATGAATTTTTCTTAAACTATATAGAATATGGGTTTGTTTGTTGTCCGAACAGGACGTTTCAACAGAAACGTTTAAATGCTGTATTTTTCGTGTTCGCATTTCTTCGAGGTTCAAAACACCGATTTATCAAAGCATTCATATCGGAATTCAATAATTTCGATATGAATAATATGAGATTTTTTTGGTATTTCAAATAAAAAAAATTCGGACAAATAAATATTTTTCTTAATTTATTTATTTATTTTTATTATTATTTTTTTTTTGTATTGAAGTCTGTTTTTTACGGTGTATATGCTTCTATGCTTCATATAATTGGAGTAAATTATTTTTTAAAATCATTCACATGCTATCTCCTTAATTGTTAGATTTAATTTTTCAAATATAAAATAATATTTTTATCTAATATGACATAAATTCGAATAAATTTAACATGCAGCACATAAAAAATATAGGTTTAATTAGACATGCATACTGTTGCGGTTTCAAACCACAATCGAACCGAAACTGAACCGTTGACCAACCGAATTTTTTACAAACCAGACCACAAACTGCAACCGAATCGGATGGGTTCGGATCTGTTGCTGTTGGTACATTTTCAACTAACGATTGACTCGGATTTACGGTTCAACCGTAACAAAAATCAGATTTTTTTTTCTTACGATTGAACCATATTTTTTTTAAAATAATTTATAATATTTTTTTTAAAAAAATTAAACAAATATACAATTCAACCGTAACCGAACCGTAACCGTACGATTCAGTTACGGTTAAGGTTTACAATTTCGGTTTTGGCCGAACCGTAACCAAACCGTTTGCATGCCTAGTTCTAATACATAAATAATCCCATGGGAAAAGTCTAACTGCCCATGACGTTTAAAAATGATCTATTAACAAAAATGATAGATCCATAAAATTTAACACAAAAATATTAAAAGACAAGTAAAATTAGTTGACTTCTAGATAAATATTATTTGTCTTATGGTGATTTTGTGTTAATTTTTGTAATAGATTTTGTAAACATATAGTAATCCTTATGTGAACAATTTTTAAAGACGCGGTTGATGATTGCGACCTTGAAGATTTGGGCTGGAGGGGAAGCCCTTTTACTTGGTCCAATAGAAGGTATGGGAAAGAAAATGCATTGATTCAAGAAAGACTAGACAGATATTTTGCCAACTCTAAATGGAGAAACCTGAATTTTTCCTTATCTGTCTTGAATTTGACGGCTTGGAGTTCAGATCATCATCCGATTCTTCTTGAGATAGTTGAGAAATCAAGCAAAGAAAGGGCATACAGGGGCAGAGATAGAAGATTTTTCTATGAAGATTACTGGAGCTCATATGCACAATGTTCAGAGATAATTAAGGAGTGTTGGAATCAGAATGAATACCAACACCAAGGAGATACAATTCAAGTGTTCAAAGATAAAGTGGGAACATCTCAAGAAAGGCTTATGAGGTGGAGTAAAGCTGCATTCGGCAAGAAGAAGAAGAAAATGAAAGAACTTTCTACCAAGTTAGAAAGGCTGCTGCAAGAAGGAAATCATGAGACTGCTCAGGAAATTAGGGAGACAGAAAGGACGATTGATCGACTCCTGATGGAAGAAGAAATTTACTGGAAACAGAGATCACGAGTGGCCTGGATGAAAGAAGGAGATAAAAATACCAAGTTTTTCCATGCTAAGGCATCCGAACGACGGAAGTGAAATGAAATAAAGGGTTTGTTGGATGATCGTCAACAGTGGGTTACCGAGGATAGTGACATTGAGGAGGTTGCATGCCAATATTTTGAACAATTGTTTTCAACCACCGATCCCCATCCTGATCAGGTAGAGGCTGCTTTAAATGGATTCAATACCAGAATTACAGAAGACATGAATGTGTCCTTAAACTCCCCCTTCACCGCTGATGAGATTTTGGCTGCCCTTAAAGGTATGCATCCAACTAAAGCTCCAGGCCCTGATGGTCCCAGCGGTATTTTTCAGAAGCATTGGAGCATAGTTGGGAATCAAGTCATCCACACCTGCCTCGCAGTCCTCAACCATCAAAAGGAAATTTCAGGTTTGAACCATACTCTCCTTGCTTTAATCCCAAAGCAGAATAAGTGCTGTCATGACTGGTTTTAGACCTATAAACTTATGCAATGTTATCTACCGTATCATAGCAAAAAACCATGGCTAATAGGTTGAAGGGTTGCCTTGGAGACTTGATTTCAGAAAACCAAAGTGCTTTCATTCCGCAAAGATTAATTACAGACAACATAATAGTTGGGTATGAGTGTCTTCAAAAGGTGAGAAAAAAAGGACAAAAGGAAAGAAGAGAATTGTGGCTTTGAAGCTAGACATAAGTAAGGCCTATGATAGAGAGTGGAGTGGATTTTCGTCGATAGAGATGTAAAAGCTGGGATTCTCAGATCAGTGGAGGAGTTTGGTCAGAAATTGTATCTCTTCACCAACCTTTTCTGTAATTATAAATGGTAAGCCCTCAAGAATATTCAAACCACAGAGGGGCTTGAGACAAGGTTGCCCTCTATCGCCTTACCTTTTCATCCTCTGTGCGGAAGCTTTTTCCTCGCTTCTGAGTAAGGCTGTGGAGAACAAACAACTATCGGGGCTCAAATTTGGAAAGGATATTACCTTGTCTCACTTACTTTTTGCAGATGACAGTTTGGTGTTCTCTCATGCAACAGTGCAGGATTGTAGATCCTTGAAGGAGCTTTTTGATTGCTACGCTGACGCCTCTGAACAAATCTTCAATTATGACAAGTCTTCATTAATGTTCAGCCAAACACGCCTGCATGAATCAGAGCAGCAGTGAAAGAAATCTTCCAGCTGAGCGCAACTACACCACATGATAAGTATTTGGGCCTTCCATCAATAATTAGCCGAGACAAAAAATCTCTGTTCAATGGCATTGAGCAGAGAATCATTGGTAAATTAAAGCATTGGCATATCAACTTTTTCTACATTGGGGGCAAGGAAGTTCTTATCAAGGCAGTGGCACAAGCTATCTCATCTTATGCCATGAGTGTTTTTAAGATACTAGGAGGCTTGTGCGAGGACATACATAGAAAGCTCAATGCGTATTGGTGGGGATCCACTCAAAAGGAGCGAAAGATACATTAGGCAGGGTGGCATAGGCTGTGTATTTCGAAAAGAGATGGTGGTATGGGTTTTTGGGACCTTGAGGGGTTCAACCAAGCACTCCTAGCAAAATAGGGTTGGCGAATTATCCAAAACCCAAATTCCTTGGTGGCAAGGATCTTGAAAGCCAATTATTTCAGAAATTGTAACTTTTTGGAGGCAAACCTAGGCTCCAACCCATCTTTCGTATGAAGAAGTATTCTTTGGGGGAGGGAAGTCGTGAATAAAGGTCTCCGATGGCGTATTGGAAATGGAGAGAATGTTTTGGTTTATGGTAGCAGCCGGATCCCTAGACCGGGTAGTTTCAAGCCCATCTCCCCTAAATCTCTCCCAATTGATGCAAGAGTGAAAGACTTAATATCCTGGGACAACACCTGGAATGTAGCGCTTATTCATCAGAAATTTGTTGCAGCAGATATGGAGGAAGTTGTTAGCATCCCTCTGCCAAGCCTTCCAAAAGAAGATAGTATCGTCTGGCATTTTAATAAAAGGGGAGCATTCTAGGTAAAAAGTGCATACCATCTGATCATGTCTGATAAACAAGCTAGAAATGCATCATCTACAAATAGCACCGAGCATGTCAGTAGGATGTGGGCGTTACCCTTACCAGCAAAGATAAAAAATTTTCCTTTGGAGGGGCATCAATAATCTACTCCCAACTCCCGCAAGATTATTTGAGAAGAAGATCAGTAAGGATGCCATATGTCAGAGGTGTGGAAGACACATTGAGACTATAGTTCATGCAATCTTTCGATGCAAAGCTATTAAGGAATGTTGGCAGCTGTCCCCCTTCAAGGAGACTATTAAGCGATTTTCTGGGGAAGATTTAAGGGATATTTTTATGGTTGGTTTCTCAAGCCTTTCAAGAGGCGAAATGGTACAGGTATCATCGCTGAGTGGGCGTGCTGGGGGGCTAGAAATGATGCTATTTTCAGGGGCACCCTCACAGCTACCAGTTTTATAAAGGCCAGAGCGGAAGCGGTTATAGAGTCTTTTGAAGATTTGAATTTACAGAGTGTAGCACATCTGGATACGTTTGAGGTTTTTGACTGTGAATCTTGGGTACCACTGGCAGAAAATGAAATCAAGATTAATATTGATGCTGCCACCAACATAGAATAAGCAGTGGCGGGGTTGGGGCAATTGTGATGGATAGCTCTGGAACTGTTTTGGCGTGTGTCTTGCACAGAAAATACTATGGAGGGGATCCCGAACAAGCAGAGGCAGAAGCATTACTTATGCGGATACGAGTAGTTGGTCAGCTAAACCTAAGATCAGAGGTCATCACTTTTGAATCAGATTCGAAGAATGTGATCAATCTAGTCCAAGGCAAGACCAAACAGTTTTAAGGAAATCCACTGGATCATTGCTGACATTCAGAATGAAATCAAAACTCAAATTCTTTTAGAGTTCAATTTAGGCACCGAGCTTGTAATGGTGCAGCCCATAATTTAGCTAAGTTAGCTTGTAAGAACTATGGCGTAGGTTTGTGGAGAGGAAATTTCCCTCCCCTGTTTACTGTGTAGCTCTTTCTTCTGTTGGAATGATATTTCTTTCTCAAAAAAAAAAAGTAAAATATATGCGTGCTAACATATACAAAGTCACTCAAAACATCAAGTGTCAGTCCAGCACATGGCTATTTGTAGGAGCGAAGCGGGGTTTATCATTGTATATATGATGTCAACGACCACGATATTGTTGGGCTTGCAGCTCGTAGAGAGTGCGTATAGCCGGCGAGGGACTACCTGGAGAATAAATGAGTCACCATTTAAGGCCGCACTATACCTCTCACAATTTGGGTTCGGAATGGTCCCTTACTGATGCCAGTATTGAAAGTACCTACAAGCAATAGTGACAAGCAATCTCTATACCCAAGAGGGGGGTGAATTGGGTTATCGCTATAAATGCAGAATTAATAAATCTTTACCGATTTTTAGCTCTTATTACCAAGTGGGCACTTATGTTAACATTTCTCTATTTCAATTAATAACCTATATGCAAGTTTTCTATTCAAAGAATGTAAACATAAATAAACTTGCAAATAATAAAAGTATAGGGATAGAGAAATACAAAATCGAGATTTATAGTGGTTCGGCCAAACGTGCCTACGTCCACTCCCCCAAGCCTCGCTTGAAGATTTCCACTAATCTCGAGTTTCCGTGGTTCACTCGCAACCAAGAGTTTTCCGTAAAGGTGCACTCCGAACCTTTTAAAACTACCCAAACAATGGGATTTCTCAACTACAAGAGTTTTTGTATAAGAAGATTTAAAACACACTTGGGCACTTACAAATATTAAGAAGATTGTGTAAGTTGCTAACCCAAGTGTTCTAAGCTCACTAAATGATATGAATGTGAGTGTGTGAGCTTGAGAGTGTTTGAGATTAAGAAGGTTTAAGACACTTTTATTTTTTACCTTAGATAATGTATGAAGATGTATTATGATGTCTCTAACCAAGGCAAATGAGTTGGGGTTCATTTATATAGAAAATGAAGAGCAGTCCCAACTTTCTGCTGCGATCGGTATGTTCACCGGTATGCCGGTCTGGAGTTCCAACGGATACTAAAGGCTATATTACCGTTGAACAAGTATACATTAGACCAGTATGCTAACCGGTATGAGGACCGGTATGGTCCGTGCCGGTTCCAGTATGTGTGCACAATGATGAGCTTGATCGGTATGGTAACCGTATGGTGACCGGTTTATGTCATGTCAGTTCCAGTAAGGGAACGATATGGATACCGGTTTGGGTTGTGCCGGTTCCAATAGCCTTGTATTCCTTAGGTTCACTGGTTTGGTGACTGGTATGAGATCGGTATGCTGGTCTCAGTACCAAAAATGCAGATATGAAGGTTTTAATGTATTTTGTACATGAACCTAATGCATCTAAGTGAATGTGCATGATCCTTATGAGTTTAGGCACTTGAATATTACAATTCACATTACAATTTAAATCCTAAGCTAAGACTTAACAATATATTCTTCAATTTTCTGCAAGTCTTCACATTCTCGCTCTTCACCACATATGCTTCGACATCTTTTTGTATTACTTTGTATTTGCGAGTCGAAGTCTTCTTTCTCTTTCCAACATCAAAATCCAATTACGCGACCAAGTCGCCAACAATCTCCCCCCTTTTTGATGATGGCAACCCCTTAAAACTTGTTTAGACTTGTGAGCTTCTAGGAGTCCAAATGGTGACGATTTTACTCCCCCTCAAAATAAGTTCCCCCTCAATGTGTGATTGTCTTCAAGATAGCTCTGTAAGACTTGACAAACATATTAGTACAGTTACTCCCCCTTAAACCAAAGGTGAAGGTAAAATAAGTTTTAATCTCATTCTAATGATTTCTCCCCATTTGACATTATCAAAAAGTGGAGAAGCAAAATTTAAGTTCTAAATGAGATACCAATAACATATGTGTATTAAATAATGATACCAAAATTAAAAAAATTGCATATTTGGCATTTTCCTCTTTTTGCCATTCAATTTTGAAATCATGCAGAGTGTGTTTCTAAAAATTTATACCAATGATACCAATTAAAATTTTATACCTATGATTTCACTTGACTAAATATCATCTTAAGCATAATTTCGCCCAAAAAAATTTGATACCAAAAAAATAACTCAATACATTTCATGATACCAATTTGTTAAATATCCAAAATCCATGCTTTTCATTATGCCAATGGAAATTTACATCATTATACATGCATTTCATTTTTAACTAAGTATGTTCATATGGCAAAACATTTTCAATGCAAATCAACTAAGTAATCACATATAACAAATTTAACTCAATAAATTCAATGTGATACCAATTGATATGAAAATGGATTTAAATGTATGATTAAGGCATTTAATGATATCAAATGAACAATTGATACCAATAGAAGATTAAATACATTTCCTCATCACTTTGTATGCTTCAAAAATATTTTAACCAATTTAAAAATATGCATACATACACAATTTAGAGGAAACGGTACCAATGTTTCCGTGAATATGGATTTTACCTTTACTGTTGCGATTTCTCTTTTTCTTGAGCCTTCGGGATCATTTGCAATTCTCTTTAAATTTCATTCCCAAAGCTCCCCCTACAAATTTATCAACTGCACTTTGGTACCCAAACTTTCTTGGGTCCATTGGGGTTAATTTTGATTCCTTGAGGAATCCATGCATTCTTAATCACATTCTTATACATGCATTCAAAAAATTTATGTCCCTTTTTATTGCAAGCATGACATGTGATATTTTCATTGATAGCATTTTTAACATGAGAATCAGATGCCTTAACAAAATAGTTTCTAAAATTTTTTCTCTTAATGTAAGGACTATATTCTAATCATTCTCTTTTAAATGAATATTTTTGGGATCCAATAAGCATATTGAAATTTTTTTGTCCCAAAGTGAATTTACTAAGTATGTTTTACAAATATATAACCTTTGTGTTTAATAAGACATTTTCATTCAAAATAGATTCGCAATTGCATGATTTAGAGCTAAATGGTGTATTAGATATTGATGAGTGGAAAATATATCAATATTTACTGATAATTTTACCTAATATTTTGTTTAGTTTCTCGGGTTTGATGAACGTTTTGATGTGTTTTATGTGTTTTTCAGATAAATAAAGTATTGGGATTTAATGGAATCAACTCGGGGCTAAAACGATGAAATTCAAAGCAAAAAATGGCGAAAACGAAAATTTACTATACACGTCCCGAAGTACAATTTCGGAAATTCCAGTTTTGCGCAACTGTCGTATTATGGGCATAACTTTTTACTCCGATATCAGATTGAGGTGATTCAAGTTTCAGATTAAAGAAGCCCAAAGATCTACAACTTTGAAGAACAAAATAATTTCGAATTCTAAAGGTTTCATGACCGAAATTTATGAGAAATCTGAAATTGTGTTATGTTTAATTACTAAAATCATTTTCAAAAATATAAAACATTTGTCAAACTTCCACCAAACATGAGTGTTTTGTGCCATGTTTGGTGCCTTGTTTGGTGCCATGTTTGGTGGAGTGTTTGGTGGAGTGTTTTGTGGAGTGTTTGGTTGAGTGTTTGGTGGAGCAATTGGTGGAGCCCTTTAGATTTTCTTATAAATACCAAGCCATTTCATATGTAATTCTCATGCTTTCTTTAGGTTTTTGTAAGGAATTTAAGGATTGCATCTTGTTTGTATTTATTTTCAGTATTTAATTTATGCATTTTTATTTTCAGTAATAGTAGTAGTTCATTTTCTTTTATGTTTTGTAGTTATTTTTTCGCTGGGGAAAGGGTGAAGCTTTTATTATTTTAGTTTAGAATAATCTCCCTTA
>SKCR01030551.1:0-96338 GCA_019454045.1 Zanthoxylum bungeanum
ACCAATTTATTATCTTTGTTAAGGTCTCATCATCATACACCCTTAAACATCCATTCTAAAAACATAATAAGGCGCGTATAAATAAAATAATAATGATATACGGATGGATACTTAACACATTGTTCCTAGAATAAATCTCTCTATTTCCTCTCTCCCGCTAGCACAAGTATTACTTCTACCCGATTACATAACACTTCTAAAGAAACCTCATTTTACATTGAGGGGAATAGGTGAGAAGAGAAATACACAGAGTCAAGAGGTAATAGGCTGGACTCCCAGGTCCAATTAATAAATTCTAAATTTATTACAACAATTTCCAAAATTGCCCCACCCATCTAATATCCATCTGATATACATTATTCATACATTGCAACCATGTATTCACACAAGCATGTTATCAATCAATCTAATCCAATTAATTAATCTAATAATTAATGATCATCCAATGTTCAAACAACGATTTGATTTTGCGTGAGTCCGACTCGTTTTGCGAATAAGTACTCAAAGTACGAATTCTTGAATTATATTAAACTACAACATTAAATCCAATTTAATTTTTATTTAATATTAATTCATCTATTTAATTCCAAATTAAATATTACACTTTTTAATGACCTTTAGCGACTTAGATTCTAAATCTAATCTTTACGGGTCTCAAAGCCCGATTAACATCCAATGTCAATTTAATTTAAAGTTTAATGGGCTTTTAATTAATTTCATAAGGCATGGATTTTTGGTCAATATGGGTCAAACCCAAATACCAAAACCCATTTAAGGAATCACCTTTATTTGCCAAGAAACCAATTTAGGCCCATTATGCCCAATTAATATTAAAGGTCCATTAAGTCATAATTGGACTTTTTGGAGATGGTTTTGGGCCCAATTCGATCCAACCAATTAGCCTAAAACAAACTTGGCCCAACCAAGCCCATTAAGCCCAATCACAACTTTAAAAGCCCAATTCCAAATTTGGCCCAATTAATTAACTTACAAAATTCCAAATTTCACAATTAATTAATTTAAAGTGTATGCCATAATTAATTAACCAAATTAACATTTCCAAAATACTAATTCACTCAATTAATTATGCTCATTATCATCAACACATGTCCAACACATTTGAATCAAAAAATCAATCATTTTCCATGCATATTAGTCACGGCAATTAGGGATTTTTCATGTCCAATTCCGAATTTAATCCAATTAAATCCTAAATCAACATTCCCCAAATGATTTCAACTCATCCAATGATCAAAATCAAAAATTACCATGACTTAGGGCAACTCATTAGTTTCGGCCAAGCCAACCAATTTAGGGAAAATTTATCCAATTCGATTTTTATCAAATTGACAATGCATAACACCATGTTATCATAATTTAAGCATACTCAAAATATCAATTTCACTCAAACATGCTCAAATCAATTTTGCCCAAATTTTACCCTAATCAAGTTTCATGCTCAAAATGGCTCTGATACCATTGTTGGGTTTCTATTAAGTCTCAATGATCAATTCAAGCGAGAAACACATGTGAATACATCAAGAAGTACGGCGGAAACATACTTACATTGATCGGTTATGCGATGCGACGAACACAAAATCCATTTGCTCTTCCTAGAAGCTCTCGGCAGTGGGCAGATTTTGCTCCTCCAATTTTTGGTCACCACCTCCAAGTGTGCTCCAATGATGCTCCAAGCTCCCAGCTTTACAAATGGTGATTCCATGCTCACAAGTTGGTTTCCCTATCACCTTGGATGACCCTTTTATGTGCTAGCAATGGAAAGATTTGCCACAAATCTTCCTTATTTCTTCATTGTTTCGGCCAAGCAAGAAAATATAGAAGGAAATTGGCGCTAGGCCGAATGGGAGAAGGGAGGAAGAAGGCCCCTTGGCCGAATATGGAGAGAGAGAAGAGAGGTTAGGGTTGTGTGAAATGTTTTCCAAAAACATATACCAAAATTTTTTGGTCAAAGCTTTTCAAAAAGCAAAACAATTTTGGAGGCAAAAATGCATTAAATGCATTCAACAACCCACATCAACTATTCACATCAAAAGTGACTAGACATCACATCAATCAAACTGACAAGTGATTTGACGCTTGATGTGACTAGTGGTTTGACGCTTGATGTGACTTGTGGGCCCCACTTGATTCGAAATGCGAGTGGGCCCGCAAACACTCCCGGGCTCGGGTTCGCTAATTCCAAATTAACGAATTTTCCGTTGCGATGTAATTAAATCTAATTTAATAAATAATTGTGCCTAGCAAAATTACTATTCACGTCGCTAACGAATTAATTCTAAATTAACTCGTTCGCCCGAATTAAAATCTAATTTTAATTCCGCGTCGAAATCCAATTTCGTATAATATATCAAATATATTATTTTATCGATTAATTCCAAATTAACCGTTCTCTCTCTTTAAATAATATTTTATCCCAGATAAAATATCTCCGTAATTAATCACAGATTAATTTTCTCTCTAATAATAAATCCCAATTAATAAAGTGCGAGTCATACGTCATCGGTGAATCTTCGGGAAGCGACCCATGAGATCCACATATATGTTGGCAGTAAATCCGGTCGTCGGACTATCCGAACACGTACGTACCTAGTACTACGTTTTTACCTATTTACAAGACATGGTTGGCTTTTAGCAAAGCACCGTGCCTACCCAATTCTCCAGTTTTATTCTTACTGGAATATGTGATCTATATCAGGCGTAGTATACGTAGTATTGCGTATTTCGATCCAATATTGGATGTCACGTGCAAGGCCTGAGGCTGTAATTGTGTCTGCCCCGTACGAAGCACATATAAGATCTCTGGTAACTAGTCTCTATAATCGGATAAACATGACCTAGTCATAATATCCTGATAGCTGCAGCATATAAGAGAACCAGTTCCGTATCCTACGTGATCATCATCTCCACTATGACTGGAGTGATACTTCCATCTCGACATCAAACCCAATACACTACGATTCTCAATATACCAGAAGAGGCGTGCACAGAACGGTTAAAACCCTGGACGACCAAAACCAAAGTATATTGATTGTCGCAAGTATTAGCGGTGCAAGTCTCAGGTTAAGACCAAATACACCTACCCTGATTCGGACTTCCATAGACACATAGTCATACTACCAATGGAATTCTGAGGGATCTATCCAGAGCAAAGCTGTTTCTGTACCATCGGTAAACATAACCTCCTATTAAACTTGCATGAGTATCCTATACCCAAATATATGAGAACTATGCCGTTATGCTTCCCACAACGTGCACAAGTGTAATACTAGTCTATTCCGCATTATCGATGTCCAATCTCGATAATACTATGACTATGTATATTTAATGATTAAACCTTCGTGGATTGATACTGTCTCATATCATCTCAATCCGGAACTAATCATATGGACCTTTTATCATTTATACATCTTGGTAATCTAATTACAAATGATAAAAGAGCAATTTCCTTTGTCACATAGTTAATTTGTGCAACAACACCATGATCTGTACAAATAGTGATGCTATGGGTCATAACTGTCCAACAGCAGCTGCGCATGCAGAAACTGCAACTTGAATCAGCAAGAACAACCAACATAATAGAGGTCATTAGGTACCAAAAAGTTTCAATGACAAGCCCCATAAAGATCAACTGAATTTTTTGAATGCAGCTATCAATCAAATAGTAGTGAAACTGGTTCTATATTCGATTCCAAAAACCGATTCCATGGTCCGGTTCCGATCATTTTGGAACCGGAACCTACCCGGATAAAATTGATTCCTTCATTTTTGGAACTGGAACCTACCCGATTACAACCGATTCTGGTTCCAAACCCGGAAAACCGGTCCGGTTCCAACCGGTTCCGGGTAGACCCGGAACCGTTGCTCACCCCTAATGTATGCTATTGAAACTGTTATTATGTGTGAATTGCATTATAACATGTGATGATATCTCTACTCAAACCTAAATATTATACTAGCATCAGTAATGAAACATTCCGAACCCAAATGGTTTTAAGGTCGGACCTTGCAAGAGATGTAGTGCGACCTTAAATAATTCCAAGTGTCTTATATTATATGGCGATTCATTTATTCTTCGGTTGGTCATCTATGGGCTATTCGTACTCTCCATGGGCTACGAGCCCAACAGTGTCGTGATCGCCGACGTCATAGGCATAGCGAGAAGCCTCGCTTCGCTCCTACACCAATTCCGGAAATAACTTCACTCCGGAAACCCTCAGAGTACACTGGAAGTATTCCGGACATAACAGGAATACCCTAGAGTACTAAAGAGTAGCCCATAATGCACTAGAAAACTTGATGTCACCTATATCTCTACCTGAGATTAGTGAACTTTGATAATAATCCATTGATCTCAACATGCAAGGTTAATTATGCAAGCATAATGACAAGTGTCATGCCATATAATGTTCCAAAATGCGCCATGAGAGGTGTACATCATACATGCTTGTAACCATCCCATCACTGACACATGTTGATACTTCCACCTAAAATCCCCTTTATAAATCAAGGAGCTTGAAGAAAAATGGACCTTTTGGACGTTTTGGAAAAACTCTTGAAAAATTAAGATAACGAAATCATATACATAAACATACTGCACCATAATTAAGAAATTACTCACAAATACAAAAAAAAAAAGAAAGATTCTAACCAAACACAACCTTTGTGCATGCCCAAATTGTATAACAACAATCAACGTAAAGCCCAAGATTCAATTGGATTTCAATCAGGTCAAACCCAACAGATTGAAAGTAACAAACACTCTTTCTGTATACCACTTTTACCGCACACACTTATAATTTTGTTAAAATTTAGATCCATTCATACAAATAAAGTTCACATAAAATTAATTGTGGACATTAAATTTGTATGTAAGAAGGTTAACATTTCATTAAGTCACCCTAATCGACACAGCTGATTGGTTATGGTATTAAAATTTGGTCCAAAATTTAGACCACAAGTCAAACAAATTTTAATTTTTAAGTATATAATTTATTTTTTATATTTTTATAATTTATCAATAAGAATTCATTTTAAAAACTCATATAGGACTTATCAAGTGACCTCGAGAACCATGTGAATTTTTGAATATTAAAATTTAGTCCAAAATTTAGACCATAAATTTAAATAATTTTTAATTTTTAAATAAATAATATAATTTTTTTTTTTTTTATTTTTTCATTTATTGAAAAGAATTCTATTTTAAAAACTCACATCCACTTTCAAATTTTGAAACAATAGAGCTAACCCAACAACCCTCCTGTAAAAATTAATCACTATTAATTATATGGGTGTGAGGCTATTTGTATTTTAATAATTACTCTAAATACTCTATTAATATGCACACTCATTTATTAAAATTTTAAAACTGATTTTTACTCAATACACTCTTTAAAATACCAAAAAAAATCGTCAATTCAATTCTTTATATTATTATCTTTAATTACTCTATAAACTCATTAAAATATTCAACACCCAAAAATATAACTTTCATCACCATTTTCATTAAAATTTCTTGCACTCTTACTTTTTATTTATTATTTTTTTAATAAAACTGAAGTTATTTTTTTCATTTATATTTTAAATATGAATGTTCGTTTTTTATGCAAAAACAAATACTTGTTATTTGTTAAATTATATTTTTTCCAATGATGTAAATTTGATGTTGGGAAAAGTTTTAGGGTTTAATAATTTATGTTAGGATAATTAGATAGAATGAGTGTGCTAAATGATGGGAAAAGTAATAGATTCAATTAACATAAATTTAATTGTCATTTTTAGTAAATTACATTAAGAATATTTTTATAATAAATTATTTTATTAAAATTTGAATATCCAAAAAATATTTTAGAGTAGAAACAATCCTACCATAAAAGACCCCAAATGTACAGCGGAAGATAAGTCAAAAAGGGACGTTTATAACTTCGATAAGTATCTGTGCTTGTCAGCGGTTGAAATTGAATATATGAGTGTGATAAGTCATTTAGGTTATCAGGAAACCGTGGCTTATGACTTCTACATAGCACTTGGTTGGATAAGCCATTGCTTTAACTCTACTTATCATCTCATATCTCATATCTCGCTCACGGTATTTAATAGGTCTCAGATACCTTTGGTTCTTCGCTGCTTACACGTCTTAATCTCTCTCTCCTCTTCAAATTCTTAGCCAAATTTCTCTATAAATACACCAGAAGAGCTTAGAAGAAACAGGATATTAAAAGAATAGGAAAAATAAAACCAAAAAAGAGGGGAAAAAAAAAAGCAAAACTACAGAGAGACACCAACCACTGAAACGACGTCGTGTTCTATTCAAAATTCTCCTATCAGTCAATCTCGTTCAGGTAACAGCTCTTCGAACCTTGACTCTCTCATATCATTTATCTTTTTAGGTCTTTGACTAGTAATTCTCCATTTCTTGTGGGAGTTTTTGCAACTCAAACCTCGAATTTGTTTGCTTGTTTTGTCTGTGCAATTTAGAGATATTTGTTTATGAAGTATTTATGTTGGATCTATACAATGGTTTAATTTTATATGCAGGTACATAATCATGTCCTCGCTTAGCAGAGAACTTGTGTTTCTCATACTTCAATTTCTCGATGAAGAGAAATTTAAAGAGACTGTTCACAAGTACGTTGCAAGTTATCTAAACTTTGAATTTTTATGTTTGTGTATTTTTTATTTTTTTTTTGTGGATTTTTTGAAAGTTGTTGGGGGGTTGTGTTAAGGTTTAATGGTGATTATTTAATGTGATTAATATTAGATTGGAGCAAGACTCGGGGTTTTCTTCAATATGAGGTACTTTGAGGATATGGTGACAAATGGCGAGTGGGATGAAGTAGAGAAGTATTTATCTGGGTTCACAAAGGTTGATGATAATAGATATTCGATGAAGATTTTCTTTGAGATTCGAAAGCAGAAGTACCTTGAAGCTTTAGACAAGTAGGTCTTTTAAAGTTCATTTTTGTTGTTTAATTTTGTATTCTGTTACATTTTTGTCAACTTTACTGCTTTATTATGTTACAACTGGAAAGTGCTTGCTTGAAAAAAATAAATGATTGTAGGCGGGATCGTGCAAAAGCAGTGGAGATTTTAGTCAAGGACTTGAAAGTGTTTTCAGCTTTTAATGAGGACCTTTTCAAGGAGATCACACAGCTACTAACGCTGGAGAACTTTAGGTGTATATATGATATTGTCTTGCAAACTGGTTAAATATTGGTGATAATCATATGATATTGATTGGGTCATATGGGTTATAATATTATTTTGCAGAGATAATGAACAGCTTTCCAAATATGGAGATACTAAATCAGCTAGGGGTATAATGCTAGCTGAATTGAAAAAATTGATAGAGGCTAACCCCCTTTTCCGCGATAAGCTTCAATTTCCTACCTTGAAGAACTCAAGACTACGGACTCTTATTAATCAGAGGTCCTTGATACTTTCTTTCCTTGTGTCTGGGCTCTATGCTAGTTGTTGCTTTTAAACCAAGATAATCACATTTCTAAATATTCGGATGCAGTTTAAATTGGCAGCATCAACTGTGTAAGAACCCGAGGCCCAATCCTGACATAAAGACCCTATTTGTGGATCACACTTGTGGACAACCAAATGGTGCTCGGGCTCCATCTCCCGTTACAAACCCCTTAATGGGTGTTGTTCCAAAGGCTGGGGTTTTCCCACCGCTAAGTGCTCATGGCGTAAGTGACTTTTCTAACGATTTCAGGTAATTAAGCTGATCTAAAATTTGAAATTTTTGAACTTTTAACTTTTCATGTATAACTTGCAGCCATTTCAGCCCACTCCTGCTGCTCTCCCAACTTCTCTTGCTGGATGGATGGCTAATCCCTCTCCTGTTCCCCACCCCTCAGCTTCTACAGGGCCTATAGCACAGACTACGGCCAACAATACAGGTAGTTATTTTACAAAACTTATTTTAACTAAGTACTACATATTCCATAGTGGAAAATGTGTTGAAAGAGACGCGTTTCGCTTCAAATTGTTGGAGATATTATAATACGGAATTTTGAAAGACGGAGAAGCATCAATGTTCAAACCCCCCTGCCCCGTGTCACGTTCCCAATTTAACTCTAGCAATATTTGCATCAATTTTTCGCTATTACCTACATTGTCAATCACCGTTCCACGACATCAGGGGCTTTACTATTTTCCATGCGTGTCATCGCGCAATTTCACGGCTTCCTCTCCAGCCATTGCGTTTCCGAGGCTTTAATCTAGCCTTATAATGTTAACTTCCTCTCAATAACATCCGCTCACATTTGTAGACATTTCCCGTGCCCAACCTAGGGCTCTGATATCAACTGTCAGTCACAGGTCAACTTTTCCCGTAGTGGAAAATCGAGCTCGTGCGGCACTTACCGAGGTTCACGCCTTGGAAGTCTGCCTTTCTGTAGCTCAAGGGCTTAAATTCCATGTTTTGGATGTCTACGTATTCATATAACGGCAAATTATGGAAGTTAACAAGTACTCTTATAGCTTACAAGCATTGCAGCACAAAAGAGTAAACGCGGGCCCACACTGATTCGGGACCTGGGAAATGAATTGTACAACCGGATATAAAATCGGATATTTCATTAATATCGAGTTCATTACATTACATCGTTTCATATGCGACATCTAAGGGCGAGAAAGTTCACGGCCAATGCCCCTAGTTCATCGAAGCCCCCTTGGCCACCCCAAGGCTACCAAGGCTTCCCCTAAAAAGCTTTTAAAGACATTGCACATGTTTCCCCATTATACATATCTAGCGTTTGAGTGGTCACACCCCTCTAAAATCTAACTCATGAAGAGTTTCTGAGAAATCTTTCAGCGAGTCAATAAGCCACCGTGTATGCGGCTATGGGATTAAATTACATCCCTGGACGAGCTCATCTTAATGGCTTTTTACAATACCCCTACTTTGCAGCAAGATGCATGGTTTAGGCTAACAGTGGGCATACTTCACAAATCTCCCGGCAAACTTCAAAATCAAGCTCCACGGCTGAAATTTCCCTATTACATGTGACCATGAGCTTTACCTGTGACCCCTGCCAAACTTGATATGGAGTCTCGAAACATAAGCTCCTTCACATTGCTGCAAAACTAGGCTAATCTCCCTAGTACATGTGCCCATGAGATTTACTTATGACCCTGGGCGAGCTTGATCTGATCAGTCGAAACATGAAACGTGAAAAAATAACCCGTGACACCCCTCCAATGCTTGTGACAATGTCGGTAATCGTGGAAAATCGATGCAAATATTTCTAGCCTTAAACTGGGACCATGATGCCCCCCCCCCCCACCCCACCCACACACACACGAAAAAGAAAAGAGCAAAGGAAAACTGTGGCGATGCTATTTTACTGTGATTCTAGAAGAATCTTTTAAATCTTCAAAAAGGGGAAAAAATTGAAAAAAAGAAAAATGAAAAAATATTAAGCCCTGGAGATTTTAATAATAGGATATTAGTTTGGCTTCTCGACCTTCATCTGTTCCTCCCTCAGTGTATTTTATGAGACATTCATTGTACAAGTTCTTTGGTCTCTTTTTATTCAACTCATGTACTTCTACCCTTTGTTTATGATAGCTGCCATCTTAAAACGACCTAGAACTCCTCCTATGAATAACCAAGCTATGGACTATCAAACAGCAGATTCTGAACATGTATTGAAGAGATCAAGGCCCTTTGGAATATCAGATGAGGTAGTACTTATGAATTTTAACATGTCATTTCTACATATGATGGTTTCAAGTGCTAGAAGTTTGTGTTTCATCTCATGATTATTTATTTCTTTGTACAATTGTTTATGTGATTGTTTCAATTAAGTGCTGGAAGTTTGCGTTTCATGACTATTTATTTCTGTACAATTGTCTAGGTTTCTGTAAGTTCGCTCCTGATTAGTCAGATTTAAGTGGTTTTCTCATTACTGAATTCAATTTTTTTTCATATCAATTTTATTTGTAACTATGTAAATCAATAAAAAATTATCCCATCAACACATCGCTGCCTGAAAGGTGGTTATATTTGGTACATTATGCCACTACACATTGCTCTGTTTTTATCTTGAACATGTGGTATTGTTTTGAGATGTTTTCAAGAGTCCTAAATCCATGAATCATCAAGCCTTCTGGGTGAATTTGGGCTTTTGGAACTAGATATAATTTTCCCAATTGAATGTAAACAATTAAGCAATTGGTTGCGTGGAGAGGCAGAATACTGATTTGAGAATATAGTGGCATGCCATTGGGGATAAATTCTTCATCCTTAAAAATTTGCTATATTTTCTATTCATATTTCTCTGCCTGTATAACTATTGCAATATTAGATCATCCATTGAGGTTTTCCAATTGAAGAAAGTTACTGAAGTAATACATATTCAACGAATCATTGGCATGGAAATGTCAAATACAGTAAATTCAGGCTATGCACATCCATTTACTTCCCTTGAGGGTAATAATGGTCGTAGTGGAGTATGTACTAGACTGTTGGATCTTTATGTTGGTCACCTATTTCCGGTTCTTTAAACCCGACTTTTTTGTTTTCATTCAGTATTAATACTAGAGAGTAGAGATAGAGGGTGAGGGAGGGAGGTGGCATTTTAGAATACGTTTTTGGTGTTTGTATAGGTACAAGATGTTTGTGTTTTCTGTCACCTTAAGTATTCAGGGAACCTAATTTTTTGATTACAGGACATTTTAAAAGTTGTCACTCATAACATTGTCAAATAAGGTCCAGTTTTTACGTGATATATTTTTCAGGTCAATAATCTCTCTGTAAATATCCTGCCAGTCGCATACAATAGCCAAAGTCATGGTCAGAGTTCATACTCTACCGATGACTTGCCCAAGAATGTTGTTACGACTCTAAATCAAGGTTCAGCTATCAAGAGCATGGATTTTCATCCTGTACAACAGACTTTACTTGTCGGTAAGTCTCCACCGGCATAGCGGATCTTTTTTCATCAGTTACTGCATTTTTTTCTTTTGTTTAAATCATTCGGCTTTTGGATGGTGGGGTTAGCTATACTTTCCCCTTATTTATCTGTGGTTCAATAATTTCAGTCGGAACAAACATGGGTGATGTTATGTTGTGGGAGGTTGGTACCCGTGAGAGGATTGCTGTAAAAAGTTTTAAGTTGTGGGACCTTGGAGCACGTTCAATGCCGCTTCAGGTGTGGCCTTCATTTCTCGACAAGATCTATATAACTTGTTGGCATTGTTTCTTATAGGGTTGATTATAACCAACTATTCCTCTTACAGGCATCTCTGTCAAGTGATTGTACAACATCAGTTAACCGCGTCATGTGGAGCCCTGATGGAACACTTTTTGGTATGTTTGTATGGTTGTAGGAGTTTATCCTACTGTGCATTTAATTTTGAGGTTTCTGCAAGTGAACTTGTGATTATCTGGTTATTTACTTGAAAAATGTGTCAATTAAAAATTAAGGAAGAATGGTGTATCAATGGATTTGTATTGTCCTTAATGCAGGTGTTGCATACTCGAAGCATATTGTGCATCTATACACCTACCATGGTGGGGGTGAGCTAAGAAACCACCTAGAGGTTTGTGTCATAATAAATCTTATTGAAATCTATCTTCCTAACTAGTCTCTTCATAATTTCAATGAATGGTATACTTTTCTTAACATATGGAATTGTTCCGAATACTCTAAATGTCTGAAAGATATCTTTTATGATGTTAGATTGACGCTCATGTCGGTAGTGTTAATGATCTCGCCTTCTCATATCCAAACAAACAATTGAGTGTTGTCACTTGTGGCGAGGACATGGTCATTAAGGTTTGCTTTGCTTTGCTTTGTTATCTCTTTAATTTTGATGAGTCTGCTCAAATCAAAGACAATTTATAGATGTGCAAACTATGCAGGTGTGGGATGCAGTTACAGGGGCTAAGCAGTATATTTTTGAGGGCCATGAATCATCTGTATATTCTATATGTCCTCATCACAAGGAGAGTATTCAGGTAACCGACTATATAGAACCATGAGATCCAACTGACACTGTTTATTAACCTGTTAGATCTGTTCTTTTCTTAATGGAAGAAAAATTATAATTTGTATTGCTATTACAATGTTCATGGTTGGTTGTGTTCTTGTTTCTTCTAAATAGTTTAAATCATGTTCTGATTTCTAGTTTAGGTTCAGTAATGAAGTTGAAATTCGATTGTTGATGAAGTGGATTGTACACAACTGAAAACACTGATGGTCCATTTGATTCCTAGAGTTACAATCAATTTAGTTAAATTTAGATGTTCTCCTTCCAATCGCTGTACCCTGCCGTTAAACTCTTGCCTGGATGACCCTTCTGACTAAGACAGATCAAAGACAAGTTACGATATAATGTTAAGATTTCATGCATAATTGTAATACTGCCAAAAATTCCATTTTCTTCCTCTCTTCTTTTGCTCAGTTTATCTTCTCAACGGCAACTGATGGGAAAATAAAGGCATGGTTGTATGATAACTTGGGCTCAAGAGTAGAGTATGATGCACCAGGTCATTCATATACAGTGCTGATGGAACAAGGTTCATAAATGTTGTGTGTACTACTGTTCTGAATTTTTTTTTTGGGTGATGAGAGGTTGATTTCTGCTCTCTTACAGTACTTGCAACTCAAATGTCTCAATATTTTTAATGGATTTCTCATAGGTTGTTCTCATGTGGTACAAATAAAGAAGGTGAATCATACTTGGTGGAATGGAACGAAAGTGAAGGAGCAGTCAAGCGCACATATCATGGACTTGGGAAGCGTTCTGTGGGGGTTGTGCAATTTGATACTACTAAAAATAGGTTTTTGGCCGCTGGTGATGAGTTTATGATCAAATTCTGGGACATGGACAATGTTAATATGTTGACATGTATTGATGCAGAGGGTGGATTACCGGTAATGGTTGGATCTTCCAGATTCCATCTTAATCTAGCTGTTGCATTTACTTCCTTCCGACTAACTGTCCTTGTCTTGAAAACTTGCAGGCTTCACCTTGTATAAAATTTAACAAAGAAGGAATTCTATTAGCTATCTCAACAAATGACAATGGTATTAAAATTCTAGCAAATGCAGATGGGAGTAGGCTGCTACGAACAGTGGAAAATCGTACATTCGACGCTTCTAGAGTTGCTTCTGCAGCTCTTGTGAAGGTCAGCTAAGTCATTTTGAATAGACAGCTTATGCAAGTATTTTTTCTAAATGCGTGGATATACAGACCCCTGCGATAGGCACATTTGGTTCTACAAATGCAAATGTTGGAATGAGCCTTGGGGAGAGAACTCCTCCAGCCGCTGCAATGGTTGGAATGGTGAGTTTTAATATCTCTGCCATGGGTTTATCTGGGTGCTCAAGCAGGCTTCATCTATCTTTGTTGATATTACCAGTTGTTTTATTACCAATTGGGTTTATCCAGATGCTCAATCAGGCTTCATATTTCATTCAATTGTAGATACGTTTTTATGTTCAATGATCTAACCTTTTCACTTTGAGTTTCTATAGACCAATGACAGTAGAAATTTCGCTGATGTGAAACCGAAAATTGCCGATGAAGCAATGGAAAAGTCAAGGATCTGGAAACTGACAGAAATTACTGAACCATCACAATGTCGATCCCTTAGGCTTCCAGATAATTTAACAGCAATGAGGGTATGCTTTACTATGTAACCTTTTTAAATTCCTTATTATTATTATTATCGGTTTTTCGTGTGCCACCATCTCTTGGACTTTAAATAGTGATTGGCCCCTGAGCAGTTCTGATACAAAAATGTTCACAGAGCAGTTTTGATACAAAAATGTTCACAATTTCCCTCCTTACCATATTTTTACATTTTTCTTGTTTTAGTTCCATTGAATTTTGCATATGCATGAATATCAACATTGGAATATTTTAATCATTTAATGCTGTGTGTGAACACTGATAGCAATTAAATGTCCAGAAATAGTTATTTTGAGTTGAGGTTATCGTGGGGTTAAATTTAGACCTTTTACATCAAAGTTGCTCAACCTTTCTGAAGAAAATGTAAGAAGGAAAATCAAATTTATTTAAGATGTGGGATTTTCAGAAATTCTTTTGAAACTGCTAGAAAATTAATTTAGTGGGGGCAAAATTTGAATTTCACAAAAAGTGGTAGAAGCTCTTCATTTTAGTGGGGACAGTGTAAAATTACTAAAAATCAGATTTTTCATTAATTTATATAACACATTTTAATAAATTTTTAGATTGAGTGGGGGCGACTGCCTCTACCGGCTTATATGTACCTCCGCCAATGACATCAACTTAGGCATACGCACATGCTTGTGAAATTATTTGCGTATGTTTTTTGAAAAATGTTCTTTGCAATCAAATGTTCTGTTTAAATGTGCAGAACCTGTGGATGGTTTGGAAAGTTTGTGTTGGGAGGCATGGATGAAGTTGAGAGGTTTGCAAGAGAGTGTTTAGTTGGACAATATGCTAGATCATATTAAATATAAAAGGCAATGACTCGATCCTTTTGAGTGTGTGGCTTTATTTGCTGTTAATTGAATCACTTGGAACATCCGGCTAAAACTTTTCAAACAAAAGTTATTATTTTTAAATTTTTAGGTTTATATTATAACATTTTATTTAGGATATTTTTGTAACATTAGTTTCCACTTATGGTTTTGAATGGTAAAATAATTTCAGGTTTCTAGACTAATTTACACAAATTCAGGACTTGCCATATTGGCCTTAGCATCCAATGCTGTACACAAGCTCTGGAAATGGCCAAGAAATGAGCGAAATTCGGCTGGAAAGGTTTTAAGAATTCATGCCTTTGATGGTCAATTTTCAACTTTGATGTATCAGTATCCTTAACCTTATCATTAATGAGCTTTTACCTCTTATAGACCACTACTAATCAAGCACCACAATTATGGCAACCTCCAAGTGGAATAGTGATGACTAATGATATTAGCGATACAAGTCCTGAAGATGCTGTTCCATGTTTTGCACTCTCAAAGAATGACTCTTATGTCATGTCTGCTTCAGGAGGGAAAATCTCTCTATTCAATATGATGACGTTTAAGGTATATGACCTTTAGCTTCTTTTGTTTCGCCATGTCTACTTCATTGATTATTTTAAATGCATCTTATGGAAAATTTTGACAAGTTGGGCTAGTTTCCTAAGATCAATGCAAAGTAATTCTTGTTGATAAGAATATATCACGATTTATCGGGATCTTACATTGTTTTGTAGCATCACCGTATTCATCGACACCTTACATTGATTTAAAGCATCACCATATTGATCCCTTTCGCTGTCCAAACCATTCAAAATAGCGATTACTCGTAAAATGTAATTTTTTAATTATGGCAATTGATGTGTAGATATCTAGGGTGATATCATGAGGCTATTTTGATAATTATATTTTTTTTGATAAAAGTTTTCAGCATTACTTTTTCCATGGTTGGTTGCATTTTCTTCCATATTTTTGTTCTGAATAACATTTATACTCTTGCTTCATTGACTGTAGACGATGACGACATTCATGCCCCCACCACCAGCAGCAACATTTCTGGCATTCCATCCTCAAGACAATAACATCATTGCCATAGGCATGGAAGATTCGTCTATCCAAATCTATAATGTTCGGGTCGATGAGGTTGTAGTCTGATTTAATTGAACCTTTATTTACTGTTGATAAACAAATTAGTAATATTTACTGTTGATAAACAAATTAGTAATGAGATTTTTGAAAAGCTGGATGCTTCATTTTCCCAGGTTAAAACAAAGTTAAAAGGTCACCAGAAAAGAATAACAGGCCTTGCTTTCTCTCACACGCTAAATGTTTTGGTGTCTTCAGGAGCTGACTCTCAGGTGAGAAATAATTATGCCAATGTTTGCGGATGGGCAATTTGAAATGTAATCTTTGTCTGGGAAGCCAAAAAGGACTTGTTTTTTTCCTTTTGGTTAGCTGATGTAAGCTATTATTCGTTGTCAAGGTTTGACTATGGACCTGGAAAGTTTAATAGGAAATTGGCAGCAAACAGCAAATCGCTCTAAGAGTGATTTGTGATTATATTCGGAGATTTAAAACACATTTTTAATATCCTCTAAATCACTAGAAACATTCATTTATCATGAAAAATATTAAACAATTATAAAAATTGAGAGAGAGATGACTAAAGTGTCTAAAGAAAAAGAAGAAAAATGTGGAAAAGAAGAAGAAAGTGAGTATTTATGTAAATTGGACGATTTTCAGAAAGCGAAAATTGGTGATTAATCAGTCAAAAATCGGACAAAATCGATAGAAAACTAAATCAGTGATTTTCGGCCAAATCGAATTTCCCTACTAGCGTTCAGTGGTTAATCTGTGCTTAATCGGTTATTAATCGCCGATTAAACTTCTTAGCTATGGACCAGAAGGTTGCCTTGACTGGAGAATAATTTTCTAAATTGGATATCACTTAGCATACTGTCTTAATTGTCGCTTAATGCAATGGTGGTCATTATTGCCCATTTACCCCCTTTTTGCTCTTGCTACAGCTTTGTGTTTGGAGCACAGATGGATGGGAGAAGCAGACTAACAAATTTTTTACAATTCCAAATGGAAGAGCAGCATCTGCTCTTGCTGATACCCGTGTTCAGTTTCATCTAGATCAGATACATCTGCTGGCAGTTCATGAAACTCAGATAGCTATATATGAAGCACCTAAATTGGAATGCCTTAAGCAGGTAGGCTAGTTTATAAAGTTGATGGTTCCATTTTTTCTTAGTTTAGTTATTCACTTTTAGTGTGATCCATATGATTTCGATTGGTTTATAATTAAGATGGCAGAAACTGTAAGACATCTAATATATTTCTGGAACAGTTTGTCCCTAGAGAAGCAAGTGGTCCAATCACACATGCTACATATTCCTGTGACAGCCAGTCAATATATGTGGCCTTTGAAGATGGAAGCGTTGGCGTTCTCACCGCTTCAACGCTTAGATTGAGATGTCGCATAAATTCTACTGTTTATTTAGCTCCCAATCCAAGGTGTTTTTTTTTTTTTTTTATGTTATAATTTCTTATTGAGCTACCTCCTATCATCGGACTAACAATGTGATATATAACAGCTTAAGAGTGTATCCTCTTGTCATTGCGGCAAATCCATCCAACCCCAATCAGTTTGCATTAGGATTGACAGATGGTGGAGTTCATATACTAGAGCCATTAGAGGCTGAAGGGCAATGGGGTACCTCTCCTCCAATTGAAAATGGTGCTGGGACAAGCACAACTTCTGGTGCAGCTGGTCCTGAACAATCCCAAAGGTGACAAGTAAACGGGATTGACTTTCACCAAGGACCTCAGAGTGTAAGCATTTCTTCCTTGCCATCCTGCTTCCTGGTCCCACCACATTGTGATTTTCGAGGGGAAGCTGCGGAATTTAGGCATTACAGTTTTGGGATATTCAACTCATTCTGGTAGTGTTTTTAAAGTGGGATCATAACTGTCTTCTGGCCAAGGTGTGGTTACGTTGAGGATTGCTGAAGTATGGTGTAAATTTATAAGTTAATGAAATATGGAATGGAAAAAGTATCCGAGGAAGAATCTGAGGACGAATTTTATGACTGCCCTGGCTATTTAGTGTTTACCAGTTTGGAAGGAGTGTCAGTATTTTTCTAGTGGATGCATGAAACACCCCTAGTTCGTTCTTTCTGTTTCTCAATTTTTTTTTGGGTCTGAAAGATGCATTTCATAAATAATTTCAGATGATTCAATAATATATCGTCAGGAAAGACGCAATTAGAAGGTTAGATTCAGCTTCAAAAACTATTTAGGAAATCTCAAGGCACAAATCTAGTTAAGAGAAAATCTAACTTTAAGATGTAGGGATAATAATTTTTTCCGTCTCCTCCTGTCCCAATAGGATCCCGTTCTGTTTGGGACGGGATTTGGGACATATACTTATGTCCGTCCCATTTTAGAAACGAGACGGAATAAAAAATCTCTCGAAAATCCAATCGGGACAGAATGTGATATGACGAGATTTAGCGGGAATGGATGAGATTTAACGGGATGAGGGATGAGACCGGGATGATTTTTGTCCCGAAAAAATATAATGGGATGGGACAGGATCAAGATGAATTTTCGTCCCGATTTCATAAACGAGACAGGATCGGGATTTACAAATCTCATCCTGTCCTGGTGCATTGCCAACCCTAATAAGATGATTTGTATGTTATGTGTTCAGTGTAATCGGCCAGAGAACAAATTCACACTTAAAATCTACTGAGGTACAAGAGAAATTATGAGATCGGCTTGATCATCTCACCTCGACACAGTGGTAGTGTGAATACAAATTTCAATCTAAAAGCGGAACAATATAATACACTAGTAAATCAATTAGATAATATAAATGCTTGGAAAAAACCACGGAGACCAAATCTATATATTTGATCCAACAGATCTTTTATAAATTGATGAAAAGAGGTATTATTCATGCCCAAGAAAAAACCAACACATTATTGAAAATCTGGCACCATATATGTGTGAATTTTAAGGGAGGTCTTGAGTTGTCCTAAATTTTAGAGGGCTATATCCAAATTTCTTAAATAGGGGTTATAGGGACAAATAAAGAAATATGTCATATAGTATTTTTAAAATAAACTTTTTTTTTTAAGATTAGAACTCTAATTTTAGATCAAATTTTGAGACCTCACAATGCCTGTGTGTCAATTCCCTTCAAGTCCACCTCCGGTGGATTCATAGATTTCAAGATATGGATATCAAAATAAACATAAATAAAAAAATCAAAACAAAAAAAGAGAAGAGAAAAGAACATAGTGAGAACGAAGTAGACCCGGCCACCGTTCAATTAGGTTCTGAGTCGGAACCGAACTATCTAGTTCCCGGTTGTAGACACTTGCATTTTTACACGAAAGCCCGATGATGAGCCTCGTTAGGAGGCTGTAGACACTGTATTTTTGCATATAAGTCCCTGTGATGAGTCTCATTTGGAGACAAAAACCTTTTAAGTCACGGAAGTCGCGGGAAACGGACGTCGGAAGGGGAAATTCAGAATAAGCATGTCATCAGATTCATTTCACAAGTTCACTGTTTTTCGTTCGTGCTGCGTTCGTGACCACGTTCGAACGTCAGGCAGATTGCGGGCGTTCGTGTAGCATTCGAATAGGCGTTCGAACGATGTCGATATTTTTGGTTTTGCTGCTAGCCTCACACCCAAGCCCAATTATCCCACAAAGCCCATAAAACACATCCAAATTAATAAAAACACATATTAACACACGGGGAATTAAATAAATCTAAAAATCATATACCAAATTAAAATAAATATAAAATAAAATCATGCCTAATTAAATCAATCAAGATTATTATATTCCTAACTAAACAAATGTATGCCTAATCAAAACAAATAAATATATTAACTTCCTAAACAAACCAATTTTTTGTCCCCCAATCAATCTTGATTTTCCTTGTTTAACACTAAATCAAATCCCCTTTAATGCACCAAATCCCTTCATTGTCAAGCAAAGATTCACCCATCCCCTTTGTTATAAAAGAAAACCAAAACCAGACACTCCCCCCTCTCATTCACGCCCAATACACAAAAAAACACAAGAAGCAATTTTCTTCTCCTCTCTCTAGCATTCACGCCTAACCCTAAGCAAAAAAACAGTCCCCATTGCCGAGAATATCAAGCCTAAAAACAGTCCCCACTGCCGCATAAACCACCGAATACACAGCCCCATACAGCCCCTACATCCACCGAAACAGCAGCCCCATATAATCCCCCTACACCACCGAAAATCATAGCCCCATACAGCCCTAAACTACCGAAAATCACAGCCCCTAAATCCCCAAAACAGTAACTAAAAACTGCACTATATGTTAGTGTTCCTAAAACATGCCAAGGATCTAATAAGCAAGAAAATGTGTTCATAAATTCATTATAAGTTGCGGAATTACTTACATTGCATGGATTTGAGCTTTTAAAATTTGAGAGAAGAATCTCCAACATCCAACCTTTGTGTGATTCCAAGCTTTGAGTTGTGAAGATCTCCAAGATCCAACCGTTGTGTTGATTCCAAGCTTTGAGTTGTGAAGATCTCCAAGATCCAACCTTTGTGTTGATTCCAAGCTTTGAGTTGGTTTCTCTATCACCTTAAAGACTTCTACAAGTGCTAGCCATGTTGATTTTGCAACAAAATCAAAGTGAAGAGATTGATGAAGCTCACGCCCAAATGGTGTGTCTAGGGTTTGATTTGTGTTCACTTGTTGTGTAATGAGAGAGAGAGATGCCTTTTGGTAAAACCAATTTACCCTTTTACCTAAATAATGTGGTTGGGTAAATGGTTTCACCAAAACCATTCCAAGGTAGTTGGAAAGTTAGTGGCTTGGCATAAATGCCAACTACCCTCCCAACTACCCATGTGAAGTGGGCCCCACATTTGAATTCAAAATCAAATGGATTCTATGAAATTTTGCCGTGGCTCGGATTCGTTAATCCGATTAAACGAATTTCCATCGCTAAATAATTAAATCTAATTTAATAAATGACGACGTCTCGTAAATATATTACGAATGCCGTTTACGAATTAATTCTAAATTAATTCGTTCGTTCGTATTAAAGTCCGACTTTAATTTTGTAATGAAATCCAATTCATATTAATATATCCGATATATTAATTTTAGCCCATACAAATAAATTAAATAGAAAAATCAAATTAACTTTAAATTTTTTTACCGATTAATTCCAAATTAATCGTGTTCTCTCTCTTCCGAACACATTTAATCCCAGATTAAATAAAGCCTCAATTAATCCCAGATTAATTTTCTCTCTCTAAATTAATCCCAGTTTAATTCTAGTTTAAGTCAACTGTCATCGGTGAATCTTTGGGAAGCGACCCAAGAGACCTCTAGATATGTTGGCAGTAAATCCGGTTAAATGGACTATCCGATTAAGTGCGTACCTCGTACCACATGCTTACAGATTTACAAGACATGGTTGGCTTCTAGAAAAACACCGTGCCTACCCAATTCTCCAGAAATATTCTTACTGGAATATACAATCTATGTCAGGGTAGTTATACGTAGTATTGCGTATAGCGATCCAGTATCTGATGTCACGTGCTAGGCCTGAGGCTGGTTGGAATTATGTCTGCCCCGTACGAAGCACATGTCGGATGTCTGGTAACTAGTCTCTATAATCGGATGAACATGACCTAATCATATCATCCCGATGACTGCAATACTTAAGAGTACTAGTTCCGTATCCTACGTGACATCATCTCCACTATGACCGGAGTGATACTTCCGTCTTGACATCACACCCAATACACTTCGATTCTCAATATACCCAGCAGAGGCGTACATAGAACCGGAAAGCCTGGACGACCAAAACCAAAGCATATGATTGTCGCAAGTTTAGCGGTTGCAAGTCTCAGGTTAAGACCAAATACACCTACCCTGATTTCGAACTTCCATAGACACATAGTCATACTACCAAAGGAATTCCGAGGGGTCTATCCAGAGCGAAGAAGCGTTTTCCGTACCATCGGTAAAACAAAACCTTCTATTACACTTGCATGAGTATCCAATACCCAAATATATGAGAACTATGCTATTGTGCCCTCAAAACACCCACAAGTGTAATACTAGTCTTTTACGCATTATCGATGTCCAATCTCGATAATACTCTGACTAGGGATATTTAATGATTAATCCTTCGAGGACTGATACTGTCTCATATCATCTCAATCCAGGAACTAATCATAAGGACCTCCTATCATTTATACATCTAGATGATCTAATCACAAATGATAAGAGTGTAATCTCCTTGTCACATAGTTAATTTGTACAACAACACCATGATCTGTACAAATAGTGACGCTATGGGTCATAATTGTCAAACAATCTCCCACTTGGCCTATAGCCAGTCACTCGAGTGTCATACACCCGAACTATGTACGGTTCGCTCAAACTGCTGAGGAAGGGCTTTCGTCAGCGGATTTGCGTGATTATCGTCTGATGTGATTTATTCGATCATCACATCGCCACGATGTATGATCCGAACGAATCAGATGAATAGTCGAAGTATATATCTGTTCGTTGATGAGACCATTAATTCTTTAGCCTGTGCTGACACCTAGCTCAGCTGCTTTCAGAACTATATCTAATCTAATTAGATTTATCATCGACCCAAATGGCTTCTATTGCTGCCTCAGCCGCAGCAATAACCCGCATTTGTTGTTTATTCGGTAACAATATCTTGCTTGGAAGATTTCCAGCTCACTGTTCCGTTACGTTATTCAAATAGTACCGTTGTTTTTATCGGTTAGGAAACTTGCAGCAGTGATCCCAGTCACTTCAAGTTCTCCTTCTCCATAGTTTAAGACATCATCCTTAGTTCTCTAAGATACTAACGGATGTTCTAATATCAATCCATGACTATCACTTGGATTGACCTGTTTGTGACTCTATATGCTCAAAGCGTATGAGACACCAGGTCACGTACATTTTTCAATGTACGAGTTCTCAGAGAGTGTTAACAACTTTAAATCTATCCTAGTAGATCTTTATTCCTAGAATAAAGGTTGTTTCTCCCAAGAATTCTACGGAGAATTTTCATGAAAGCCAAGCTTTCACCGATTGTAATATGGGAATATCATTTCCAAGAAATGACATATCATCATTATATAGGACAGTCACTTTCAGTGCGCTCCCACTAACATCCTTATATACACAAGAATCATTTCTCGTTTAATGAATAAATCATAAACCATTACATTACATCAAAACGATAATTCCAAGAACCTAATGCTTGCTTCAATCTAAACATGGATCGAATAACCTGCAAACCTTGTTTGCTAGTTTTGATACGACAAAATCGTCAGGATATTGTAAACATCCTCCAAAAGGTTTCCTTTTCAGGAAAACGATTTTTCGTTCAGCTGCCATATTTCATAAATGAAACATCCAGCATCAACAAGCATTATCCAAATGGATTTATCCATGGCAACAGGTAAAAGATTTCATTGTTATCGACACAATATTGATAACGATACCTTTTCGCTACAAGCCTAGCTTAGTACGTTGGTATGTTGACATCCATGTATGTCTTCCTTGAAGACTTATATAGTACCAATAGGCACAATGCCTTCTGGTACGTCAACTAGTCTCTAAACATAGTTGGTATACATGGAATCCATTTCGGACTTCATGACACTTTGCCATAATGAGGAGTCGATACCTTGTATCACTTCCTCATATGTAGTCAGTTCATCTTTCTCAATAAGATTGACATCTTTATGAGGTGAGATCAGAAACCCATACCTCCCAGGTTGTTTTCTGACTCTCTCCGACTAACGCGGTTCTTGTGTATTCGAAGATTGTGGTACAGTTTCATCCTTGATGAACTGTTTGTGTTCCATGAATGAGTAGGTGCCTTGAACAGTATTACTCCGATTTTCATCGAGTTTTACTATCCTCCCACTTACCACTGCATATCGGTATTCCTCTTAGGAAAAACGCATGGCGAGCAACAATTACATTGTTCTCATGTGAGATGTATAAGTACTATACTTTGGTTTCCCTAGGATAACCTACAATTTAGGCACTTATCCAATTTGGTTTCTAGTTTGGTATCATCCAAACGTATTCCCAACTTCCCAAATCTACAGGAGTGAGAAAACCCAGTTTCTTTCCTGTTCATATCTAATATGAAATCTGTCAAACAGATTTTCATGGAACCTTATTCAAAATAAGTATTGCACTGTTAAATGCTTATCCTTTGAAGGAAAATGGTAGCTCAGAGCGACTCATGATTAACCTTATCATGTCCAACAAAATTCGATTTCTCCGTTTGGACACACCGTCAGATTGACGTGTTCCAGGAGGAGTCCTCATTGAAAGAATACTGTACTCTTTTAAGTATTTGAGAAACTTACTGCTTAAGTATTTTCATAATGGTCAAACCGTGATGGTTTTAATACTTTAGCCGATCTGTTTGTCTACTTCGTGTCGAAACTCTAAAAGTTTCCGATTTGTGTTTCATAAGAAACACATAACCATAACGCGATGCCACATCCGTAAAGGTCACGAAACATTCATTTCCATATTTAGCCTAGCTAGACATGGGCCCACTTACGTCACTATGAACGAGGGCTAACAGATCGATGACACTTACACTTTTACCAAGTAAAAGGTATTTTAGGTACTTTACCTAATAAACTAGATTCGTAGACATCATTTGAATGGAATCAAATCCGTTCTAGTATTCACTCTTCAAAAGTGTGGATATACGAGTCTTGTTTAATGTGTCCCAGACAACACTGCCACAAATAAGTCTTATCTGATCAAATCAGTTTGAGCTATTTGTTCGTCATATTATATATTTGAGATTTATTTATATTTAAAATATAAATACTATTATTCACATCTAATGTGTTTATCTCAATATCATCTTTATAAAATAAAACACTTTAGTGTTCTAGAATATAAAGGTATACTCGCAACGAGTTGTATTCGATATAGAGATAATGTTTCTAGTCAAACTAGTTACATTATAATAGTTTCCTAATTTAAGTACACACCCGAAGGGTAGTTCCTAAACTTAGGTATCTACGGTAAAACAGCGACTGTCGTCCCGTTTTCTATTCGCAGATTAATCTCAACTGAAGTCAGTATCCTGCTCATGGCAGATTCTGCACATCAATGCATATTTATGTATCACACTTAGTATTTAAAATCCAATTTTAATACTAGTAGTGAACATATTTATGACAAACATATTTGAAGTTAGAGCCTTGCTCGTCTTCAATTCCTTCATGTCTGCTTTGACCATACGGCAGTCACGCTTCAGTGATCCCATTTGCAACAGTTTAAGCAGACATCTTGGGATATGTCCTTTGTCTTCCTAGAAGACAGTAATGATTTTGCCTTTGCCCTTTTCTATATCCCAGAAGCCTTTGGCCAAGCCTTGGGTTTCTAGAATATCGAAGTAAGGTGCGCCTTGCGCTACTTGACTTATTGCAAACTTTGGCTTTATCTCCTTGAGAATAGCCATTAACTCTCCAAGAGTTATTAATTGCAATTTAATACTTCTAAGATCTAAGAATAGATCTATGAAGATCCTTCAATTTCTTCATCATACTTTAAGGATCTAATCCTTAGTTCTGATTAGGAAATTAAGGAGTTTTTTGACAAGTATAATGGATTACGCACTAAAGTTATCATCACATGAATCTTCCAAAAATCATGATCTACTATTTTCTTAACTCTGGGCTTAGGCCTAAAATGTTATTTTAACAAATAAAGTAACTTATTAGTTTCCAGGACCATCTTGAAATTTTATTCCCAATTTGAAAATTAAAGTCGTTCAAACACATTTTCACCCAGGATTATGTTTTAAACACTAATCTTTCAGTTATCTTGATTCCAATAGTCTAACTATCCAATCAACGATTTTGGGTACAATCTAATGTAATGATTATTATAGTCTAACTATATAACTAATTACAATTTTATTGGTTAAAATCAAATATATATTGATTACTATAATCCAATTATATAATCAACTATAAATGATCGGTAAAATTCAAATATATTGATTACTATAATCCAATTATATAATCAACTATAAATGAAGTAGTTTGAATACAGTCCAACTATTTAATTAAAAAAAAATTAAATATTAGTCCAACTAATATATTTATAAATAAATTATGACGAAAAATGAAATGAGCGCGTATGGCAAGTATCTAAACGAAATTGCAAATCTAATACTTGCCTCCCACTATTTTTCGGCGAGCCTCTAACCCTCTGTTGAGTACTCGGGAAACCTTGTTTCCTAGTGGGCTAGGATCCCGTTAATAAACACACAATCTTGAATTTGGCCAACAAATTGTATGATACTTAACTAGGTAGATCTCTAAGATCAATTGGATCTCATCCAATTCCTAGATCCAGTAGGTGGACATCCAAGTCCGAAACATATATACAATATATATGCCAATATATCCAATATATTTTCCTAACCTTTTTCCCTGAATCAACTAAGCCTTGGCTTTGGCACAACAAGCTTAATGATTCCAGTTAAGCGGGACCCATTGACATAGAAAGCTTCGTAATCAATGTCGATGGACAAGAAGTGATCTTGACTTTGGCCAACAAATCACGACTTGGACAAAACACCGATATGGAACAAAAATCTCATGATTCAAACACATCCGCAATTGACAAAGGTCTTGACTTTGGCCAACAAACTAATGCCAACTTTGGATCTTGAGTAAGAATCACTCAACGGAAGGAAAAACGCTTAATATGTTTTTGAGTTTTTCGCGTAAATTGGCAACCAATTTATTATCTTTGATTAGGTCTCATCATACACCTTTAAGCATGCATTCTAAAAGCATAATAAGGCGCGATAAAAATTAATAATGATATGCGGATGAATATGTCACAAATTGTTCCTAGAACAAATCACTCCATTTCCTCTCCCTGGCTAGAAATATTCTAACTTCTACACAATTACATAATACAATAAAGAAACCTCATTTACATTGAGGGGAATTGGTGAGAAGAGAAATACAAAGAATAAGGAGATAAAAGGCTAGACACGCAGGTCCAATTTAATAAGTTCTAAATTTATTACAATTTCTAAAATTGCCCTCACCCTTCTAATATCCATCCGATATACATTATCCATGCAATACATTCATGTATTCATACAAATAATGTTATTCAATCAATCTAATCCAATTAATTAATCTTTGAATTAATGATCATCCAATGTTCAAACAACGATTTGATTTGCGCGAGTCAAAATCGTTTAAGAATAAATACTCAAAGTAAGTATTCTTGAATTATATTGAACTACAACTTTAAATCCAATTTATTTGTATTCAATACTAATTCCAAATTTAATTCCAAATTAAATATTTACACATACTTATAAGCTTTAAAGACTTGGATTTCAAATCCAATCTTAATGGGTCTCAAAGGCCCAATAACATCCAATGCCATTTTAATTAAAGTCCAATGGGCTTTTAATTGATTCTTAAGGCATGGGCTTTGGCCATAATGGATCAAACCCAAAATGCCAAGGCCCAATAGGAATCACCCTATTGCCAACAAATCAATTTAGGCCCATTAGGCCCAATTAAATTCTTTAAAGGGCCAATTGATGTATTTGGACTTTATGGAATTGGTTTTGGGCCCAATTGGATCCAATCCAAAAGTCCAAAACCAAACTTGGTCAAAACAAGCCCATTAAGCCCAAATACACACTTTTAGCCCAATTAAATTATAAAAGCTTATTAACATAATTATAATATTGCAAATATCACAATTATTTTAATTAAAGTGTATTAGCCATGATTAATTAATTAAACTCAATATTTCCTAAATACCAATTAACTTAATTAATCATGCTTAATCCATCAATTTATGCTCAACACAAATTGAAGCCAAAACACATCATTTCATGCTCAATATGCTCTTTGAATTTAACATAAACATTATTGACTTTGATTCCAATCCAATCAAACCAAAAATCAACATTTAATCATGCATTTAAACACATCCAATGATGTTATAAAAAAAATAAAATGCAGTCCACTGCACTGTACCATTCAGCCATTATATGTTTTTTGTAGATTTTGATCCAATCAATTTATCTCAAATCTAATCATACACAACTCTAAGTTAATATAATCTAAGCATGCCCAAACCATCAATTTGAAGAAATCATGTTCAAAACACAAAAGCCCCAAATTTTAGTCTCATGAACCCTAAAATTTTCATGCTTAAAATTGGCTCTTGATACCATTGTTAGTGTTCCTAGAACATGCCAAGGATCTAATAAGCAATAAAAGGTGTTCATAAATTCATTATAAGTTGCGGAATTACTTACATTGAATGGATTTGAGATTTTAAATTTTTGAGAAGAAGATCTCCAACATCCAACCTTTGTGTTGATTCCAAGCTTTGAGTTGTGAAGATCTCCAAGATCCAACCTTTGTGTTGATTCCAAGCTTTGAGTTGGTTTCCCTATTACCTTAGAAGACTTCTACAAGTGCTAGCTATGTTGATTTTGCAACAAAATCAAAGTGAAGAGATTGATGAAGCTCACGCCCAAATGGTGTGTCTAGCGTTTGATTTGTGTTCACTTGTTGTGTAATGAGAGAGAGAGATGCCTTTTGGTAAAACCAATTTACCCTTTTACCTAAACAAGGTGGTTGGGTAAATGGTTTCACCAAAACCATTCCAAGGTAGTTGGAAAGTTGGTGGCTTGGAATAAATGCAAACTACCCTCCCAACTACCACATGTGAAGTGGGCCCCACATTTGAATTCAAAATTCAAATGGATTCTATGAATTTTTGCCGCGGCTCGGATTCGTTTAATCCGATTAAACGAATTTCCGTCGCTAAATAATTAAATCTAATTTAATTAAATGACGACGTCTCGTAAATATATTACGAATGCCGTTTACGAATTAATTCTAAATTAATTCATTCGTTCGTATTAAAGTCCGACTTTAATTTCGTAATGAAATCTAATTCATATTAATATATTCGATATATTAATTTTAGCCCATACAAATAAATTAAATAGAAAAATCAAATTTAACTATTAAATTTATTTTATCGATTAATTCCAAATTAATCGCGTTCTCTCTCTTCCGAACACATTTAATCCCAGATTAAATAAAGCCTCAATTAATCCCAGATTAATTTTCTCTCTATAAATTAATCCCAGATTAATTCTAGTTTAAGTCAACTGTCATCGGTGAATCTTTGGGAAGGGACCCAAGAGACCTCTGGATATGTTGGCAGTAAATCCGGTTAATCGGACTATTCGATTAAGTGCGTACCTCGTACCACATGCTTACAGATTTACAAGACATGGTTGGCTTCTAGCAAAGCACCGTGCCTACCCAATTCTCCAGAAATATTCTTACTGGAATATAAAATCTATGTCAGGCGTAGTATACGTAGTATTACGTATAGCGATCCGGTATCTGATGTCACGTGCTAGGCCTTGGGCTGGAATTATGTCTGCCCCATACGAAGCACATGTCGGATGTCTGGTAACTAGTCTCTATAATCGGATGAACATGACCTAGTCATATCATCCCGATGACTGCAGTACTTAAGAGTACTAGTTCCGTATCCTACGTGACATCATATTCATTATGACTGGAGTGATACTTCCGTCTTGACATCACATCCAATACACTACGATTCTCAATATACCCAGCAGAGGCGTACACAGAACCGGTTAAAGCCCTGGACGACCAAAACCAAAGCATATTGATTGTCGCAAGTATTAGCGGTGCAAGTCTCAGGTTAAGACCAAATACACCTACCCTGATTTCAGACTTCCAAAGACACATAGTCATACTACCAATGGAATTCCGAGGGGTGTATCCAGAGCAAAGCTGTTTTCCATACCATCGGTAAAACACAACCTCCTATTACACTTGCATGAGTATCTAATACCCAAATATATGAGAACTATGCTATTGTGCCCTCACAACACACAGAAGTGTAATACTAGTCTTTTACGCATTATCGATGTCCAATCTCGATAATACTTTGACTAGGGATATTTAATGATTAATCCTTCGAGGACTGATACTGTCTCATATCATCTCAATCCAGGAACTAATCATAAGGACCTCCTATCATTTATACATCTAGATGATCTAATCACAAATGATAAGAGTACAATCTCCTTGTCACATAGTTAATTTGTACAACAACACCATGATCTGTACAAATAGTGATGCTATGGGTCATAATTGTCCAACACTCTAATATCACCTAAAACAGTAAGAAAACAGCACCAAAAAAACACAGCAAGCAGCAGCCAAAAAAGCAATAAACAGTGACTAAAATACAGCAGTAAAACAGCAGCAAAACAGAGGGAAAACAGCAGCCCGAACAGTAAAGCAGCGAAGGGAAACGTTGAACCATTGAATCAGAGGAGTTGCGGAGCATCCACCCTTCCGACGACCGCTTATGGTACTTCCGAGAGTCGACATAAAAGGTTAGACCTGAGGGCACCCTTCGTATTTATTTTTATTCATCTTTTAATCATTTAGTTATTTATTTCGTATGAGTGTCGTTCATGGATGCATGTTGTGGCTTTGAATAAAATGGAAAATGTGTCACCTCTTGTGGTATATAGGATGGAAACCCAGAAATAAATTCCATAGCCGAATCCGAATGGACGGTAGTGCGGTCTGTACTTGGGATACAACTCCACGTACCATTTGAGCAAACGACACATGTTTCGTTTTATTTTATTTGTTTATTATTTGCTTCTCACATTCCGCTATTTAATTTTTGTATGTTATTTGTTTGTGTAATGATAAGATAAAGCGTATGGGCTTAGTAAGTTGGATTAAAGGTCCTCCGTTTCGAGGGGTTAAAATCCTTTACCATGATGCTTTGCCGCGCCAGATGACGTATATTCGGTTGAACGTAAGATGTGTTCAATCGGGTATACAAAGTCTGATATCATTGTCTTTATTTTTATATGCATTATGTCATTAGCGCATGGGCTTAGTAAGTTGGATTTGTTGGATAATATGACCCATAGCGTCACTATTTGCACAGATCATTGTGTTGTTGTAGCAAATTAACTATGTAATAAGGAAATTGCACTCTCATCGTTTGTGATTAGATCACCATAGATATATAAATGAAGAGAGGTCCCTATGATTAGTTCCTGGACTGAGAATGATATGAGACAATATCAGTCCCCAAAGGTTTAATCATTAAATATCCCTAGTCGTAGTATTATTGAGAATGGACATCGATAATGCGGAATAGACTAGTATTGCACTTGTGCGCGTTGTGAGGGCACAACGGCATAGTTCTCATATATATAAGTATTGGATACTTGTGCAAGTGCGATAGGAGGTCGTGTTTCAACGATGGTACGGGAAACAGCTTCGCTCTGGATAGACCCTTCGGAATCCCATTGGTATTATGACTAGGTGTCTATGGGAGGCCGAAATCAAGGTAGGTGTGTATAGTCTTAACCTGAGACTTGCATCGCTAATACTTACGACAATCGGTAAACTTTGGTTTTGGTGGTGGGGGATCTTAACTGGTTCTGTATTCACCTCTTCTGGGTTTATCAGAGAATCGTAGTGTATTGGATGTGATGTCAAGACGGAAGTGTCACTCCAGTCATAATGGAGATGATGTCACGCAGGATACGGTATTAGTGCTCTTAAAGTGATGCGCATCCAATCGTGATATTATGACCAGGTCATGAATATCCGATTATAGAGACTAGTTACCAGACATCCGATATGTGTTTCGGACGGGGCAGACACTTATCCAGCCCCAGCCCTAGCACGTGATTATCCGATACTGGGCCAATATACACAATACAATTGTATACTACGCTTGATACAGATCTAGATATTCTTTGATGAATATGTCCGGAGAACTTGGGAAGACTTGGTGCTTTGCTAGGAGTCGACCTTGTCTCGTAAATCGGTAGAACGTAGTACTTGGTACGTACGTGATTCGGGCACTCCGACGACCGTATTTACTGCCAACTTATCCGGGGATCTCATGGGTCGCTTCCCGATAATCCACCGATGACGCACAACTTGCACTCTTGAATAATCTGGGATTATAATAGAAGAGAGAGAAAATTAATCTAGGATTAATAACGGAGATGTTTTATCCGGGATAAAATATCGTCTAAAGAGAGAGAACGATTAATTCGGAATTAATCGATGTATTAATATATTCGATATATTAGACGAAATTGGATTTCGACGCGGAATTAAAATTAGATTTTAATTCGGGCAAACGAGTTAATTGAGAATTAATTCGTTAGCGACGTAAATAATAATTTCGCCGGGCGCGATTATTTATTTAAATTCGATTGAATTAACGTCGCGACGTAAGCTCGGTATTTCGGAAATATCGAACCCGAACGCGTGAGTGCACGTGGGCCCACTTTCATTTGGAAACGTGTGGGGCCCACATGACACATGTCATTCTAATGCTTTGCATGTAGATTGTGTACATTGTACTCAATGTCATTGCATGTAGATTGTGTACAATGCACTCAATGTTATTGCATGGAAATTGAGTGTTTTATACTCTAAGCCATTGCATGTTATGTGTCATAATTTTATTATTAATTTAATAAATTATGGCATAAATATAAATTGATTTTTTTTTGGTAAATCATTTTAAATAACATAACACAACTTCTTCTCTCTCAAATTCTCTCATCTCTCTCACGCCCAAGTGTGGCTTTTCTTCACTGGTTTTGAACCAGTTTGGGCGTGAGCTAAAGGGAAGCAAGAGTGGTTTCTCATGGTGAGAAATCAAGTGCTAGCACACTTACAAGTCTTGCGAAGGTGGTAGGGAGGTTCGACCATGAGACGGGATCCATCCGACGAAGCTAGGAGCTCCGTTTCTTCACTTAACTTTCTGTTTTTGTAGGCAGTGGACTGCATGCAGTAGGCTTACATGGCAGTGCGTTTTTTGGGTTCATTTGTCTTCAAATCGACTCTACCGATCAATGTGAGTATTCCGCTACCTCCGTTGATGTGTTCACACATAATTTCATGCATTGTTTGATCTTGGGACCTTAGAATTTACCAACAGGATTAAAGGTCCTCCATTTCGAGGGGTTAAAATCCTTTACCACGATGCTTCGCCGCGCCGGATGACGTATGTTCGGTTGAATGTAAGATGTGTTCAATCGGGTATACAAAGTCCGATATCGTTGTCTTTATTTTTATGTGCATTATGTCATTAGCGCATGGGCTTAGTAAGTTGGATTAAAGGTCCTCCGTTTCGAGGGGTTAAAATCCTTTACCACGATGCTTCACCGCGCCGGATGACGTATATTCGGTTGAATGTAAGATGTGTTCAATCGGGCATACAAAGTCCGATATTATTGTCTTTGTTATTATGTGCATTATGTTATTAGCGCATGGGCTTAGTAAGTCGGATTAAAGGTCCTTCATTTCGAGGGGTTAAAATCTTTTACCACGATGCTTTGCCGTGCCTCTTAGCCCGTTATTATTTATTAGGTGTCATCTATTCATCCGTTCATATATGTGTCATGTTGTTTACTGCATTTTGGAGGTCACTGCTGTAACCCCGTTCGAATGTGTTTCAGAACACCGCACAAATGCATGTTTTCTGTCTCAGTTCGTTCGAACGCGTTCTCTAACACTACACGAACGCGAACCTTCTGTTTCCCGTTCGAACGCGTTTACAAACGCTATTCAAACGCACACGCATTTCCTTTGTTTTATCATGCATCAGGTCTGGACCTGTTCGAACGCGTTATCAAACGCTATACGAATGCAAACCTTCTGTTTACCGTTCAAACGCATTTTCGAACGCTACACGAACGCACATACACTGAACTGAGTCATTTTCATCACATGTCATGCATAATTGTTTCTTAGATGATTTCTCTTGTATCATGTAATCAATCATACTATTTGTTTTCCTGCATTTATTTATTTGATGTGTTCATGAGATGGTATTCAAGCATGATTAGGCCGTTAGTATGCTACTTGGTTCTTAAGCATGATTTACCCCGTTTAGTTGTTCATTTTCAATCATGATTAGTCACTTATTTTGCGTTTGGAATTTGCATTATGTTTAGGTTGTTCTTTGTTTTCCGCATTATATGATCGAAGTATATTCATGAGATTGCCGTGTGCTATTGCATGTTCGCCGTTATTCCAATTTGCTTCCATGCATGATTGTACAATTATTATCTACTGGCATGCCTATGATCGAATGTAATGTGCTTATGACATTGTATGCTAGTCGTATTTATCTCTATGCATGCAAATTTGGACATAGATTATATGCAAATAGGTTGTACGCAAATTGGGACATAGATTAAATGCAAATAGGTTGTATGCAAATCCGGACATAGGTTATATGCAAACTTAGATATGAGCCTTGTATTTATGCATGCGAACTTAGGAGTAAATTATCCTTGGAAATACTTGTTGCTTAGGCTTGGTTGAATTATTGCACAAATCATTTTATTACAGATGGCATAAGTAAGGGACCATTCCGAACCCAATGGTTTGAGGTCTTCCCTTGCGAGGGGTGAATGCGGCCTTAAATCTTTGTCCCGGTTCACACCGGGTGGCGACTCCATCATTCTCCGATTTAGTCCCCCGCGGGCTACTCCGTACTCCTTGTTAGGGTTGGTGCTCAGAGCGCCAATTCCCGGTTGTATTTCTTTATGAATACTTCTGTAAAACATTATTATTATGAATAATATATGCAGTTTCTATAATATAATGTATCTTTTAATATGGTAAAGACGTAATGACCTTAGAATGATTAGTCATGGTACTGTTGCAAAAGCGTCGCAACTGACATTGAGTAGTATCATGACGTTGTCATTCTCAGACAGTTCCTGGTCAAGGTTTACACTACTTGGTCAGTATAGTAAACCCGTTGAGACCGGTACATGTCGTATACTGGAATATATGATTCCATTGGTTTCTCAATGAATCATCAGTCTTGGAGACTGGTATAGACGTGTGGGTGTTTATAGCGGATACACACTGAATGACTCACCGAAGATTCTTAATGGATGGTACACCAACGTCAATAAGAATCTTCTCAGGTTGAGTAGCACTTGTGATTCTTAGACTTGGGATGCCATTGTGGGCACATGAGACATCTTCTACACTTAGATGGCAGTCACGTCACCGATCTATTTAGATCAGACCTCCGCCTGTTCGTTGGGTGTAGATAGATCCTCAGGGTGTCCTATGTGTGTCAAGATAGGATCCGTCAGTTCTGTGTATCAGAGCATAGGTAGTCCACATGATTAGCAATTAGATAAAACCATGGGCCCGTGGTATAGTTTAGAAACTAGTTCTAAACATTCTTTTTGAGATTGCTAATAGAATAGTCGACTGGATAATCCCCATAGAGATTTGACGTTTACATCTATATCTCTGGGATATATCCGGATACTTGTGACGGAGGAATTATACATTTTCCATGACCTCGACCTGTATGATTCAGCGAGTTTATCCGTGATCGTCATAATTTACGGGTGGATAAATTATGGACACGAAATTGGATTTCGTGACGGATATGCCTGAATCTAGAGAGTCTCAATAATGAAATATACTCGTAGAGCACTATAGCAACACTTATAAATAATGTTGATTATTTATAAAGTCGTTTAAAGGTTAAATGCAAAAATACATGCTTAGGGACCCAATAGTCCTTTTCTTAATTATTGTGTATTTACATTTAATACTTGATTAATTTAAATACACATTAATTAATAGTCAAATTGAGATATTTGACTAATATCATAAATTTATATATGTATTTAATATTTAATGTAAATATAATACATATATTTAATATATTTATATTTAATTAATTAATTAATTATTTAATTGTTAAATGATTAAATTAATTAAAATATAAATATCTTAAGATTTAGATATTTGATTAAATGGCTAAGTTGCCTTTGTTGACTTAATTAAAAATATCTATAAAGTGTTTATTAGATATTTTAACAAGTTGATCAAATTAAAACCAAATGAAATTGAAATTAATTTTGTTGTATTTGCCTTTACCATTTTCGGCCAAGGCCATTTCTTGGCAAGTATAAATTGTTTTCATTTCATTTTGGTAAATTAACCTAATGCACTTTACAAACTTCATTAAAAAGAAACAAAAGAAGCTTGTGAGGAAGAAGAAGAAAAACAAAGAGAAAATCAAAGAAAGCTTAAGATTTAGTAAGTTTCTTGAACCTACTATTAGAAGGGAAAATGTTCCTTAAGATCTAGGCTACATCTTGTGATATTCTCATGTTATTATTTTCTTTATTCTTTATGTTTTTGATGAATGGAAGTTTGGTGAAAGTGTTGAGCATGTATGATGATGGAAGCTTGTGACTAGTGTAGTTATAAGTGTTCCCTTTATGGTTTTGGAAACTTTGTTGCTAATATAGAGTTGTTGACCCACTCTTAAATGACCTAGATTTGATCTATAGTTATTTCATTGTGTTGATACTTTAATTGGATGGAAGAATGATGATTAAAGTAATTGATTTAACCAATTTGGTCTAATTTGTCCAATTTGAAGAAATTGAAAAATTAGGGTTTAAGACCTTATCCAAATTTGGGGCTTTTCATTTATGTTGTGTATAAGGATGTGTATATGATGCATATAAAGTTTCATGTTGATTGGATTTCATTTGGATGTGTCTTGAAGCATGGAAGTGCAAAATGCACAATAATGAACCCTTGTGAGGCTCTCGGCCAAATGGAAGAAATTGGGGATTTATGTTGCCTTTGGTGTTTTGACATTTAGGACATGTTAAGTTCATCTTAGAAATGATTTCGAATCATCCAAAATTGATTTGAACAATTTCGGACTAAAATGAACAAGATACCAAGTGTAAGGGCAATTCGGTAAATTCACATGAATATGATTTATTGAATTTTATTTCATAATTTGATTATTGGGTAATTAAATAAATATGTTTATTTAATGAATCCGAGAAAATTTTTGAAATCGGAAAATTTGATTTCCACCATTTCCGCTGCGTTACCGGATTTAACCCCTAAAACCCCTACACTCCCAACTAGGCCGCGAGCCTAGAACAGCATGCGTCACCCAGTTTCTGTGTTTTCAAAGTCTGGCGACTCCACTGGGGATAGAGAATCGGCCCCGAAATAATATCTTGTAGTATTATGATTTGTGCTTTAATTAACCGTGTCTACTGTGGGTTAAAAGGGGTTTAATCATTCCTTCATTCACTACCTTTCTATAAGGAAAAACTGTGAAGGCACCTAGATAATTATTTACTCGTAGCCTATTGTGATGGACTAATTTGGAGGACCCGTTGTTTATTCCTGTCACCAAGCGATAAGAGCCTAAGAGGCTAGGGTACTTAAGAGAGCCTCACTCCACCCTCCCTCTGGGGAATCTACAACGGGAAATCCATCTGACAGTCAGTCACACACCATAACTCGTTGGCACGTACTGTAAGGTATAAAAAAGGTGCGCTCACTTGGTCGCTCGAACCCTTGAGTGGGGAGACCTAGTTGTGGGCAATCCTTCGCCAGCGAGAGTCTTTGTCTACACTCCCGCAATCCCACACGTAGACCGGAGTTGTATGGCCTATAGCGACTATTTCCTTGTGCTTGTGGACCATCATCATTTGGATGCAGTTGGACTTCTTGTCAGAAATGCGAACTTGTTGGGCCATTTAAACTGGGACGAGTTCGTATCCTATGAAAATTGGGCCAAAAGCTTTTGAAATGTTGATGGGCCACTCTGTAGAAATTATTTCTGTATGCTTGTGTTTGGGAACATTGTCGTTTGGATCTATTTGGACCTTTTGTCATGAGGTATGGGCTTGTTGGGCCATTTAAACTGGGACAAGAACGTATCTTATGATGATTGGGCCAAAAGCTTCTAAAACGCCAATGGGCCATTATATGTTTGTGTTTAGGAACATTATCATTTGGATACGGTTGGACTTCTTGCCATGAGATGTGAACTTGTTGGGCCATTTAAACTGGGACGAGTTCACTCCTATGACAGTTAGCCCAAAAGCTTCCAAAATGATGATGGGCCGATTTGTGTGAAAACTTTAATGAGTTGATATATTCTTGTATCGCATGCATCTCATTCATCTCATGCATACATATATCCTGTTAACACCCTCTATGTCTATAAAAGATATCATAGAGTCTCGTTGGGTTAGGGAAGAGGGAAGACTCACTAAAAGGCCGATAAAAAATATGAGTGGATCAGAAAACGAGATATCTCGCATGGACCAACTGGAGAATGGTTTCGCCAAGATTACCGAGCAGTTGCAAGCCTTGACTACTGCCATGGAAAATATGGCTGTGCCTCGTCTTGGGGGAAATTCTGAGAATGTGAAGCATGAGGATCCTCTGAATGGGTTGGGGGATGATATCCCCGCTTTTGATAATGACATGGTAGAGTATGCAACAGGTAGAGTGATTGGGTCTCAGGCAGAATTTCAGAAGCTTCGGGATCATGTAGAAATGGTTACCCGCAAAATGAGGGGTAAACATGAAGAGTTGTTAGATTATGAGGCAATGACCTTCGAAGAAAAATTTCCAGCTCAGTTCAAGATGTCGGATATGTCCAAGTTCAATGGGAATGGGGACCCGAGGGTCCATCTGCGGCAATATGTCTCGGTGATGAGTTCAGTGGGTCTGTCACAGTGCCAAGTCCAAAATATGTTTGGGATGTCACTCGAGGGGGCACTTATGGTTTGGTATCACAGCCTAGAGAAGAAGGTTAATGAAGATTGGAGGAACTAGCTGATGCTTTTCTGAAACAGTATGTTACAGACTTAGAGATTGATTTGTCACTCCGTGATTTGGAGAACACTAAGTAGAAGCCGGAAGAAAGCTTCAAGGAGTATGTAGACCGCTGGAGAAGCCAGCTTCTGAAGATGCAGACTCGGCCCTCAGAAAAGGACCAAATCAAAATGATCATCAAGGGCACCAAACCCTATATTTATGGCAAGTTGAGGAGAATGACCTCCATGATTGTAGATTTTCGACAGTTGAGGGAAACTGTCATGGATATAGAGGAAGAAGAGGCTGAAAACAGAAAGTTTTATGGCCAGAATAGAAGAACTTTTAGGGGGCCTTCTGAGACCAAGCCCGCTACTGCCGAGGTCGCTACCGTCAAGAACAGGCGATTCTCCAATCTTGGTAGACCTTTGTCAAAGGTGTTTGAAAAACTGAAGGTACAAGGACTTCTAAAACCTTTGGAACCTAGGCCACTTCCAGATCCTATACCACCCAACCTTGACCTAAGCCTGTATTGTCACTTCCATCAGAGGAGAGGCCATGAAACTGACAATTGTACCCGCCTTAGGCATGAAATCCAAAACCTCATTGATTCCCATAAAATACCTGATCCTGAGAAAGAACAACCCAACACACATCGGAACCCCCTACCAAATTACCACATGTTCCACCACTCACCTATATGATCAACTCTGGCCTACCCGAAAGCTTCATCCTCCAAGCTCTCAACCACCCAGCTTCTTCCATGAGGATAAAGGATGACAGCAGTGAAGAACCATAGGCCAAGGATGAAGGCAATGAAACTATTATTTCTGGTTTATGTTCTGCATTTTTAATAAAGACATCGAATTCGTCTACTTGTTTTGAACATTTTCCTGAATAATGATAAAGACATCAATTTCGCCTACTTGTCTGAGTCCTTTCAACCTGCATGACATGAGTATATTTGACAAAAGCATTCAACCCTGATACCATGATATTCAGCGACACTCAGAACACGGGGGATTCCCAAAAGAAGCAAGCAGAAAAGACATAATAACCGTTCTGTAATAGGAAATGGGGCAGTGAGGCTGTCAGACTTGGAAGGAAATGAGTTCACCAAGCCGATCAATGTGGATAGATTGAAGTAGTACTTTGCCAGAGGAAGAGAAGACCGAGCAGTCATCAAGGGAATGGGCGGAAGACCTAACCCAATGGGATGGGAAACTCATTCAAGCATGCATGCATACACGTAACATATTTTGCATTCATTTTTGTGTTTTGTGTTCACAGGTTTTGAAGAAGGAAAAGAGAAAGCGACAAATGAAAGCCAATCAGAAGCATCAATATGACATCAGCGGTTTGGGACGTGTCCCAGGGTTGAGGCCCATATCAGTATCAGTCTGGGGGCGAGGCCCATATCAGTATCAGTTTGGGGCGAGGCCCATATCAGTATCAGTTTGGGGCGAGGCCCATATCAGTACCAGTCTGAGGCGAGGCCCATATCGGTATCAGTCTGGGGGCGAGGCCCATATCAGTATCAGTTTGGGGCGAGGCCCATATCAGTATCAGTTTGGGGCAAGGCCCATATCAGTATCAGTTTGGGGCGAGACCCATATCAGTATCAGTCTGGGGGCGAGGCCCATATCAATATCTGTTTAGGGGTCGAGGCCCGCATCAACATCAATTTGGGGATGAGTCCCAGGGTCGAGGCCCACATCAATATCAGTTTGGGGATGAGTCCCAAGGCCGAGGCCTACATCAGTATCAGTTTGGGATGAGTCTCAGGGTCGAGGCCCACATCAGCATCAGTTTTTGGGGATGAGTCCCAGGGTCGAGGCCCACATCAGCATCAGTTTTGGGGATGAGTCCTGAGGGTCGAGGCCCACATCCACATCAGCATCATGCATACATACATACATGCATACATATCACATACATACAATTTTTATTTTGTTCGCAGGATTGTAGCGGTAAAGACCATCTCATCAAGTAACGATTCAAAAATGAGCCACCTCTCTTCAAGCAACAGATGCCGAAAATGGCGCTCCAAAGTGGAGCACACACACAACAGATGCCGAAAATGGCGCTCCAAAATGGAGCACACACAACAGATGCCGTAAATGGCGCTCTAAAATGGAGCATACACAACAGATGCCGAAAATCGCGCTCCAAAATGGAGCACACACAACAGATGGCGGAAATGGCACTCCAAAATGGAGCACACACAACAGATGCCGAAAATGGCACTCCAAAAATGAAGCACGGTTCGGGAATGAACCAGGGGTCGCAACACCTTACCACCAAATCAACTCAACTCAACACGTGACAAGTCAAGTGGCAGCTGGCGAGCCAGGTAAGTGAAAATGCATTGCATAACTTTGATAGGATTGTCACTGTTACACATTACACAAGTCCCATCAAAGTGGGGGCAACTGCAGGTACTGCATTTTTGCATATAAGTCCCTGTGATGAGTCTCATTTGGAGACACTACCTTTTAAGTCACGGAAGTCGCGGGAAACGGACGTCGGAAGGGGAAATTCAGAATAAGCATGTCATCAGATTCATTTCACAAGTTCACTATTTTCGTTCGTGCTGCGTTCGTGACCACGTTCGAACGTCAGGCAGATTGCGGGCATTCGTGTAGTGTTCGAATAGGCGTTCGAACGGTGTCGGTATTTCTGGTTTTGCTGCTAGCCTCACACCCAAGCCCAATTAGCCCACCAAAGCCCATAAAACACATCCAAATTAATAAAACACATATTTAACACATGGGGAATTAAATAAAATCTAAAAATCATATACCAAATTAAAATAAATATCAAATAAAATCATGCCTAATTAAAATCAATCAAGATTATTATATTCCTAACTAAACAAATTGTATGCCTAATCAAAACAAATTAAATATATTAACTTCCTAAACAAACCAAATTTTGTCCCCCAATTAATCTTTGATTTTCCTTGTTTAACACTAAATCAAATCCTCCTTTAATGCACCAAATCCCTTCCTTGTCAAGCAAAGATTCACCCATCCCCTTTGTCTATAAAAGAAACCCAAAACCAAGACACTCCCCCACTCATTCACGCCCAATACACAAAACAACAAGAAGCAATTTTCTTCTCTTCTCTCTAGCATTCACGCCTAACCCTAAGCAAAAAAACAGTCCCCATTGCCGAGAATATCAAGCCTAAAATCAGTCCCCACTGCCGCATAAACCATCGAATACACAGTCCCATACAGCCCCTACATCCACCGAAACAGCAGCCCCATATAATCCCCCTACACTACCGAAAATCATAGCCCCATACAGCCCTAAACTACCGAAAATCACAGCCCCTAAATCCCCAAAACAGTAACTAAAAACTGCACTCTAATATCACCTAAAACTGTAAGAAAGCAGCACCCAAAAAACGCAGCAAACAGCAGCTAAAAATGCAACAAACAGTGACCAAAATACAGCAGTAAAATAGCAGCAAAACATCAGCGAAACGGAGGGAAAACAACAGCCCGAACAGCAAAGCAGCGAAGGGAAACATTGAACCAGTAAACCGGAGGAGTTGCGGAGCATCCACCCTTCCAACGATCGCGTACGGTAATTCCGAGAGTCGACATAAAAGGTTAGACTTGAGGGCACCCTTTGTATTTATTTTTATTCATCTTTTAATCGTTTTAGTTATTTATTTCGTATGAGAGTCGTTCATAGATGCATGTTGTGGCTTTGAATAAAATGGAAAATGTGTCGCCTCTTGTGGTATATAGGATGGAAACCCAGACATAAATTCCGTAGCCAAATCTGAATGGACGGTAGTGCGGTCTGTACTTGGGATACAACTTCAAGTACCATTTGAGCAAATGGCGCATGTTTTGTTTTATTTTATTTATTTATTATTCGCTTCTCACATTCCACTATTTAATTTACGTATGTTATTTGTTTGTGTAATGATGAGATAAAACGTATGGGCTTAGTAAGTTGGATTAAAGGTCCTCCATTTCGAGGGGTTAAAATCCTTTACCACTATGCTTTGCCGCGCCGGATGACGTATATTCGGTTGAACGTAAGATGTGTTCAATCGGGCATACAAAGTCCGATATCATTGTCTTTATTTTTATATGCATTATGTCATTAGCGCAGGGGCTTAGTAAGTTGGATTAAAGGTCCTCCGTTTCGAGGGGTTAAAATCCTTTACCACGATGCTTCGCCGCGCCGGATGACGTATGTTTGGTTGAATGTAAGATGTGTTCAATCGGGTATACAAAGTCCGATATCGTTGTCTTTATTTTTATATGCATTATGTCATTAGCGCATGGGCTTAGTAAGTTGGATTAAAGGTCCTCCATTTCGAGGGGTTAAAATATTTTACCACGATGCTTCACCGCGCCGGATGACGTATATTCGGTTGAATGTAAGATGTGTTCAATCGGGCATACAAAGTCCGATATTTTTGTCTTTGTTTTTATGTGCATTATGTTATTAGCGCACATGCTTAGTAAGTAGGATTAAAGGTCCTCCATTTCGAGGGGTTAAAATCCTTTACCAAGATGCTTTGTCGCGCCTCTTAGCCCATTATTATTTATTAGGTGTCATCTAATCATCCGTTCATGTATGTGTCATGTTGTTTACTGTATTTTGGAGGTCACTGCTGTAACCCCGTTCGAACACATTTCAGAACGTCGTACGAACGCATGTTTTCTGTCTTAGTTCGTTCGAACGCATTCTCGAACGCTACACAAACATGAACCTTCTATTTCCCATTCGAACTCTTTTACAAACGCTATTTGAACGCACACTCATTTCCTTTGTTTTATCATGCATCGGGTCTGGACCCGTTTGAACGCGTTATCAAAAGCTATATGAACGCGAACCTTCTGTTTACCGTTCGAACATGTTTTCGAATGCTACACGAACGCAAATACACTGAACTGAGTCCTTTTCATCACATGTCATGCATAATTGTTTCTTAGGTGATTTCTCTTGTATCATGTAATCAATCATACTATTTGTATTCCTACATTTATTTATTTGATGTGTTCATGAGATGGTATTCAAGCATGATTAGGCCGTTAGTTTGCTACTTGGTTCTTAAGCATGATTTAGCCCGTTTAATTGTTCATTTTCAAGCATGATTAGTCACTTATTTTGCGTTTGGAATTTGCATTATGTTTAGGTTGTTCTTTGTTTTCCGCATTATATGATCGAAGTATGTTCATGAGATTGCCGTGTGCTATTGCATGTTCGCCGTTATTCCAATTTGCTTCCATGCATGATTGTACAATTATTATCTACTGGCATGCCTATGATCGAATGTAATGTGCTTATGACATTGTATGCTAGCCGTATTTATCTCTATGCATGCAAATTTGGACATAGATTATATGCAAATAGGTTGTATGAAAATTGTGACATGATTAAAAGCAAATAAGTTGTATGCAAATCCGGACATAGGTTATATGCAAACTTAGATATGAGCCTTGTATTTATGCATGCGAACTTATGAGTAAATTTTCCTTGGAAATAAATGTTGCTTAGGCTTGGTTGAATTATTGCACAAATCATTTTATTACAAGTGGCATAAGTAATGGACCATTTCGAACCCAATGGTTTGAGGTCTTCCCTTGCGAGGGGTGAGTGCGGCCTTAAATCTTTGTCCCGGTTCACACCGGGTGGCGACTCCATCATTCTCCGGTTTAGTCCCCTGCGGGCTACTCCGTACTCCCAACTAGGCCGCGAGCCTATAACAGCATGCGTCGCCCAGTTTCTTTGTTCCCACAGAGGCACTACCCGATAAGTTGCGGAAGTTGCGGGAAACGGACGTTGGAAGGGAAATAAGTATATCATCGGATTTAATTCGCATGTTCACTGCATGCGCGTTCGTCCAGCGTTCGGAAACACGTTCGAATGGTGAACAGATTGCAAGCGTTCGTGTAGCGTCTGGAAACACGTTCGAACGACCAGCTGTATTTCCGTTTTACTGTTAGCCTAAACCCAAAATTCCGACAAGCCACACGCCCAAGCCCAAAGAACCGAGCCACACGCCCAAGCCCACCAAAGAGCCAAGCCCACCAAATCCCATCCAAAAATATTCAACACATTAAACACATGTCTAAATTAAATAAATCAAATCAAATCTCCTTCCTAAATTAAACAAATCTCCTTCCTAAATTAAATAAATCTCTTTCCTAAACTAAATAAATCATCTTCCTAAATTAAACAAATCATTTCCTTATAACAAACTAATTAAATATTCCCCATTATTGCACAATCTTTATTTCCTACCTATACAAGGAACACTCTAACCCACTCTTATAAAAAGACACACAAACCAAACCCTTGGACCAGAGCTCTCACCCTCACGGAAAAGCAACAAAAAATAAAAACCCTAACTCATCTCTCTCATCACAGCCTTCACGCATAAACTCCCATTCATCCTCATCCACGGCATCAACTCACAAAAGAATGAAAACCCTAACTCATCTCTCTCATCACAGCCCTCACGCCTCTCCCTAAGCAATCACCACTCACAAACAAATAAACCATAATCTCTCACATCACTCTCCACCCATCTCACTCCACTCTCGGCCAAAGACACTCAGCCCTCCCCTCAACTTGGCTCTTTGGGCACCACACACGTACAACTCTCTCGGCCCCTCTTCATTCTGATCCACCGAAAACATCACAAACCCTTAGCAAACAAATGCCAAACAACTAACAAAGATCAACAAACCAAAGCACATGCAACCTTGAACGTGAAACCACACTCCGCAATCACAGACCACAAACACATGCAGCCTAACACCTCACCATGCCTTTACCAAAGCCATTGATAATCACGTATACATCATTCACGCACTCACACGTCCAACATATCACCCTCTCACTTCGCAGAAACATCCACAAATCCAAGCCCTTCAACCGACTGAATACAACACAACCAGAACCAAGAAAAATAACAGCCCCTCCCTCGTCTTAAACACCAAGTAAACCTTACTGCCCTTGCACTGATCGGCCTCTACCTCTCTCCTCTCTTCTCACCGTGAACAAAACTGCCTCCACCGACTGAGACAAGAAACAAAGCAGCAACCCTCACCGACCCTTCATAAACAAACAAAAGCCATGAGCCACCCAAAACACAATTAACCAATCAAAACACATGACAACAAACCCTAAACCAAAGCAACCCCACTGAACGAACAAACAAAAAGACAAACCACCCTCATCAACCAGCAAACAACACAAATACACAAGCAGACGAAACAAATAGCCCCTCTCCACCGACTGAATTAAAGTACAAAATCGTGATGCAAAACAGTCCCTGAAAATAGTGAATAAATCACCCCAAAAACTTGACCGGTGTGTAATCACACGCGTATAATGCAAGCGCACGTATCGTTCAAGTAGTATAAAAAGTATCGATCCCACGAGGACTTAAAACCTTATCTATTAATTTTATGAGGTCAAATGATTACTAGTATCTAACAGATTGTTTGATTGATTTGAAATGGTGACGATTCTAAATTTTAAAAAAAAAAGTAAATAAAATTGTTCGAAAGTAGGTTTTAAGAAAATTCAATATTAAAAACTATCTAGGGTTGTGATTTCTTCCAATATTATTTAAAGATGAAGTGGTTATCTTAAAGTTGGGTAAAATATTGATTTATTAACCTGGAACACTAAATTATGTAAAAGCCTCTTCTGATGGTCAATTACAAATACCTAGTATAATCCAATTGAACCATATGTCTATGTCAACCAAATTACCTAGATTTATTAAGATTAAGTTCCAATTTGGCTACCCCCGCCCGCAGGTATATTCCTATTCTGTAAGGAAATCTATTAAATGGTTATCTATCCTCAAGGAAGATCGTGGGCTATTGAGTCTAAGGTCTTAAACTTAAAATTCCTATGTCTAGTTCATTTTAAGTTTACCTAGTCAATTTTATTAGTGGCCAGTTAATAAAAAACATTAAGATTAAGACTCAATAAATAAATCTTTATATTACCCAAACTATAATTTAACCCCTTATAAACCGGTAATATTGGATTTCATCACAACCCTAGATAACTAATTTAGTTACAACACATAACTAGGGCTAGTAAAATAAAAGACATAAAGGAAAAATGCCGAAAGTAAAAATGCGGTAAAGTAGAAATTGAAAATTAAAATAAAATAAAATGAAATGCTAAGGTAAAAGGAATTACTTTTACTATTTATTATTTTAGATATCTCCCATAAAATAATATATAAACTTGTGATAATATTACCAACCAGCCATATAGGCGGTAACCTGATTAAGTCAAATCAAGTCCAACCAGCGATTGAGGCGGTAATATTTGTCCATAATCCAGCCATAAAGGCGGAACCAAAATAAACCAGCCATAAAGGCGGAGCCAAAATTAAATTACGAACCGACCAATCTGGCGGTATCCTTGATTAGTCAGGTTCAAACCAGATTAAAATGAATTACCAACCGACCAATATGGCGATATCCTTTTTAAGTCAAATTTTAAATAGTGAATATATTATTTTTAAGGGAGATTAATCTAAATAGTAATAGTAAAAGAATTACCTTTCACCTTAGCAGAAGGAAGTTACCTCCTCATTGTTGAATAGTAAAAACTGTAAAAATAAAGAAAGTAAATTACTATTATTACAGAATGTAATTAAAATTAAATTATAAAACTTAAATTAAAAGAAACTAGAGAGAAGACTCCCTATTTACATCAAAGAAATGAGAGAGAATGGTACAACTGAAACTGAAATCTTGAGCTCAATTTATAGGCCTCGGTGGGCTCTGGGCGTCGCGACGCCAAGGCCTTTGGCATCGCGATGCTGGAACAGTTAGGCGTGGCATGCTCTGGTGATGACACGTGGCGATTATGGATAAAGTGACACGTGGCAAGGTGGTTGGAGCTCAATTATTGTGACACGTGGCGACTTTTGATTGGTCGGATCAGATTCTTATCCGCCACGTGTCAATTTCGGATAAAAGATCCAATAATTGACGCTGACGTGGCGACACATGGTAAAGTGACTGTCGGCACCATAGAATTACGACCATGGCACTTTGTGATTTGCTGATGATGATGTGGCGGTGAGGTGGCACGTTGACTCGGTCAACTGATGATGTGGATGATGACGTGGAGTGACACGTGGCGATGGCGACTATCGGCACCGTAGGATGATGACACGTGGCACGGCGTATATTAGCAGATCGGCTGTGATAGTGACACGTGGCACGACGCACGTTAGCAAAGTCAAACTTTTCAAATTCTGACCCGTTGACCCGGCGCACGTTAGCATGGACTTGGTGCACGTTAGGCGTCGCGACGCCAAGGGCTTGCGCGTCGCGACGTGCCCAAATTACCAAAATGCCATTTTTTCCAATTTTCACTGTTTTGCTCCAAATCACCTCCAGAATGTCCTGAAACTTTATTTATCTACAAAATAACACAAAACACATCAAAATATTCACAAAACTCAAGAAACTATACAAAATATTAGGTTAAATGAGTGGGAAATAGTGATAGATTTACCACTCATCACACCCCCAAACCTAACATTTTGCTATTCCTCGAGTAAAACACAAAATAAAATAACAAAATAAAATTTAACTAAGCCAATTTCGTAGGGATCACGGTTGCATTTAGCATATGCAACAAGCCTTTAAACCCCTAGGTGTGCCTAATGGATGAGTTGTAGTCTCGTGAGGGTTTACAGCAATGATACCCACAAACATTTTATAAAAGTAAAAATGTAGTGAAACTAATGCACACAAAAGCAAAAAGACAAGAGAAAAGAGAATAAAGAAGTTAGTGACTAATCAGGTGAAACTTCTACTCCAAGTTACTAGTTGTTTTGTTTCATTCTAAATTACTGAATAAGTAAATTCTCCGATTATATTTACCATTCTCCATATACACAGCCAACAAAATTTTAAACAACTCATTTTTGCCCACAACAGTCATAAGTGCAGTTGATAAGAGAGTAATATTTTTGTCCTAAATTTTTATCAGAATTCACACCTTTTTGCAGTAATTGAATAAATTTCTCCCAATTGAGCACCAAGTTTGTATCTTCGCACCTTTGTAACACCTGTTCCAAATTTTGCAAGCAGTGGTCAAAAGAATCTCCAAACACAGAAAAGTCATCCATGAATACCTTGTTGGTTATTATCTAGGTCCCAAGATCAAACAAGACATGAAAATCATGTGTGAACACACCAACGGAGATAGCGGAATACTCACATCGATCGGTTGAGTCGATTTGGAGACGAATCAAGGCCAAATGGCCACTGCCAAGGACGCCAAACTGCTGCAGTTCACTGCCTCCATTTTCAGAATTTTGAGATGACAAACGGAGCTCCAAGCCTCGTCAAACGGATCCCGGCTCATGGGTGAACCTCCCTACCGCCTTCGCAAGACTCGTAAGCGTGCTAGCACTTGAATTTTCACCATGAAAACCCACTCATGCTTCCCTAATATTCACGCCCAAATGAAGTTCAAAACCAGTGAGCAAAGCCACTGTTTTGGCGTGAGAGAGATGAGAGAGTGAGAGAGAGAATTGTGTTTTTGACTTAATGCAAAATGTGTAAAACTTTTGATTATATATTTTCCAAAATAAATAATCAATTTCATTTAATTAAATCCAATTTATCAAATGAAATTTGGAGCCAAAACTTAAAGCTTTTCCCTCCAAAATGCTTTACACTATTCTAGTCAAATCCATCACTATTCATATCACCTTTATTAAAGTGACATGTTGTCAAGTCACATCACTCAAAGTGACAAGTGATTTGATGCTTGATGTGACGATTGATTTGACGCTTGATGTGACTTGCGTCGCCGCACTCGAATTCGAAATACGAATGCGCTCGCAATCACACTCGGGCTCGGGTTCGCTAATTCTCAATTAGCAAATTTTCCGTCGCGTCGTAATTAAATGATTACGCCTAGCGAATTCACTATTCACGTCGCTAACGAATTAATTCTAAATAATTCGTTCGCCCGAATTAAAATCTAATTTTAATTCCGCGTCGAAATCTAATTTCGTTTAATATATCGAATATATTAATTTAATCGATTAATTCCAAATTAATCGTTATCTCTCTCTAGACGATATTTTATCCTAGATAAAATATCTCCGTAATTAATCCTAGATTAATTTTCTCTTTCTTCTATATAATCCCAGATTATTTAAGAGTACGAGTTATGCGTCATCGGTGGATTATCGGGAAGCGACCCATGAGATCCCCGGATAAGTTGGCAGTAAATACGGTCGTCGGAGTATCCGAATCACGTACGTACCAAGTACTACGTTCTACCGATTTACGAGACAAGGTCGACTCCTAGCAAAGCACCAAGTCTACCAAATTCTCCGGACATATCCATTTAAGAATATTAAGATCTGTATCAAACGTAGTATACCATTGTATCGTGCATATCGGCCCAGTATCGGATAGTCACGTGCTAGGGCTGGGGCTGGATAAGTGTCTGCCCCGTCCGAAACACATATCGGATGTCTGGTAACATAGTCTCTATAATCGGATATTCATGACCTGGTCACAATATCCTGATTGGATGCGCATCACTCAAGAGCACTAGTACCGTATCCTGCGTGACATCATCTCCACTATGACTGAAGTGATACTTCCGTCTCGACATCACACCCAATACACTACGACTCTTTGATAAACCCAGAAGTGGTGTACGCAGAACCGGTTAAAGCCCAGTACCACCAAGACCAAAGTCTATCGATTATCGTAAGTATTAGCGATGTAAGTCTCAGGTTAAGACTATACACACCTACCTTGATTTCGGCCTCCCATAGACACATAGTCATAATACCAATGGGATTCCGAGGGGTCTATCCAGAACGAAGCTGTTTCCCGTACTATCGGTGAAACAAGACCTCATATCGCACTTGCATAAGTATCCGATACTTATATATATAAGAACTATGCCGTTGTGCCCTCACAACGCACACAAGTGCAATACTAGCCTATTCTGCATTATCGATGTCCAGTCTCGATAATACTCCGGCTAGGGATATTTAATGATTAATCCTTCGGGGACTGATACTGTCTCATATCATTCTCAATCCAGGAACTAATCATAGGGACCTCTCTTCATTTATATATCTATGGTGATCTAGTCACAAATGATGAGAGTGCAATTTCCTTGTCACATAGTTAATTTGCTACAACAACACAATGATCTGTGCAAATAGTGACGCTATGGGTCATTTTGTCCAACAATCTCCCACTTGGCACTTAGCCAGTCACTCAAGTGTCCCACACCCGAACTATGTACGGTTCGCTCAAACTGCTGAGAAAGGTTTTCGTCAGCGGATTTGTTTGATAATCGTTTGACGCGATTTATACGATCATCACATCGCCACGATGTATGATCCGAACGAATCAGATGATATAGAAGTATATATCTGGATCGTCGATGAGACCTTTAATTCCTTAGCATGTGCTGACGACTAGCTCAGCTGCTAACAGAACTATATCTAATCTAATTAGATTTATTTTCGACTCAAATGGCTTCTATTGCTGCCTCAGTTGCAGCAATAATCCGCATTTGTTGTTTATTCGGCAACAGTTATCTTTCTAGGAAGATTTCCAGCTCACTGTCCCAGTTTTCAAACTTAATAGTACCGTATTATTTAATCGTTTGGAAACTTACAGCAGTGATCCCAGTCACTTCAGTTCTCCTTCTCCATAGTTTAAGATAGCATCTTTAGTTCTCTGAGATACTAACAGATGTTCTTAACTTCAATCCAGTGACTATCTTGGATTGACCTGATCGTGACTCCATATGCTCGAAGCGTATAAGACACCAATACAAGTACATTTTAAATGTACAATTTCCCAGAGAGTGTTAACAACTCCAAATCTATCCCAGTAGATCTTATTCCTTGAATAAGGTTGTTACTCCCCAGAATTCTACGGAGAATTTCTATTGAAAGCCAAGCTTTCATCATTGCTAGATGGGAATTTCACTGTCAGTGTGCTCTCCCACTAACCTCCTTATATACACAAGAATTATTTCGTTTTGATTCAAATCATAAACCATTATGATTATTTCAAAACAACAGTTCCAAGAACCTTATGCTTGCATTAATCCAAACATGGATCGAATAACCCGCAAACCTCGTTTGTTGGTTATAAAAAATCGTCAGGATGTTGTAAACTTCCTCCAAAAGGTTTCCTTTTCAGGAAAGCGATTTTGATTTGTAACTGACACATTTCATAAATGAAATATACAGTTATCTACAAGCATCTTCAAAATGGATTTACCAAGGCAACAGGTAAAAGGTTGAACCGTATTAACACAATGTTGATAACGATACCTTTCCGTCAAAAGCCCAGCTTTGTACGTTGGTATGTTGCCTTCCATGTATGTCTTCATTGAAGACGTTTAATGTACCAATAGGCACAATGCCTTGTGGTACAACAACTAGTATCCAAAATAGTTGTTTACATGGAATCCATTTCGGACTCATGGCACTTTGCCATAATATAGGGAGTCGATACCTCGTATCACTTCCTCAAAACGTAGTCGTGATGGTACACCTCCATAACATTGACATCTTTATGGGGTTAGATCAAACCCATACCCTAGGTTTTTTCTGACTCTATCCGATCTACTAGTTCTTGTGTATTTGAAGATTAATGGTATAGATTCATCATAGATGAATTATTTGTGTTCCATTAAGGACTTCGTGCCTGAACAGTATTACTCCGATTTTCATCGAGTATCACTATCCTCCCACTGACCACTGCATATCGGTATTCTTCTCAGGAAAAATGCATGGTGAGCAACAATCACATTGTTCTCATGTGAGATTTATAAGTACTATACTTATGGTTTCCCTAGGATAACCTATATTGGCACTTATCCAATTTGGGTCCTTAGTTTGGTATCATCCAACGTTATGCCTGGCATACCCAAATTATCAGGAATGAGAAACCTCGTTTCTTCCCTGTTCATGTTCTATCCTATATGACATCTGTCAAACAGATTTATATGGAACCTTATTCTAAATAAGTTTTGCACTGTTAATACATATCCTGTTGAAGGAAACAGTAGCTCAGAGCGACTTATGATAAACCTTATCATGTCCAACAAAATTCGGTTTTAGTTCGGACACACCGTCTAACTGACGTGTCTCGGGAGGAGTCCTCATATGAAAGAATACCGTACTATTTCATGTACATATGAAACTTACTGCTTAAGTATTTTCCTATACGGTCTTACCGTGGCGGCATAATACTATAGCCGATCTGTTTTTCTATTTCGTGTCGAAACTCTAAAGTTTCTGATTGGTGTTCTTCAAAAGAAACACATAACCATAACGTGATGCCACATCCGTTTAAGGTCACGAAATATTCATGTTCACATCTAGCCTAGCTAGATATGGGCCCTTACTTCACCATGAATAGGGCTAACAGGTCGGTGGCCCTTATACTATTACCAAGTAAATAGTATTTTAGGTACTTTACCTAATAAACTAGATTCGCAGACCTTATTTGAATAGTCAAATCAGTCATAGTACCCACTCTTCAAAAGTGTGGATATACGAGTCTCGTTTATTTGTGTCCTAGACAACAATGCCACAAATAAGTCTCTATTGATCAAATGAATTTGAGCTATTTATTTGTCATTTTTATATGTTTGAGATTTTATTATATTCAAAATATAAATTCTGTTATTCACATCTAATGTGTTTATCTCAGTATCATCTTTATATGATAAAACAGTTAGTGTTCTAGAATATAAAGGTTTATCCGCAACGGATTAAACACTGATATAGAGATAATATCTCTAGTCAAACTAGTTACATTATAACATTCCTAATTTAAGTACATACCCAAAGGGTAGTTCCTAAACTCAGGTATCTACGGTCGAAACAACGACTTTCGTCCCGTTTCCGATTCGCAGAGAAATCTCGGCTTGAAGTCAGTATCCAGCTCATAGCGGATTCTGAACATCAATACATATATTTTATGTACCACACTAAGTATTTAAAATCCAATTTCAATACTAGTAGTGAACATAACTTTGACAAATATTTTTAAAGTTAGAGCCTCGCCCTTTCTTTAATTCCTTCGTGTCTTCCATATCCAAATGGTAGTCATTTTGGGATATGTCAATTAACTTTTCAATATTTCCCAAACCTTTGGCCAAGCCTTGGGTTTTAGAATATCGAAATGATGTGCACCTTGTGCAACTTGCCCAAATGCAAACTTTGACTTTTCTCCACTAGAATAGTCAATTAATTCTCCAAGAATTATTAATTGCAATTTAATACCTTTTAAATCTAAAGATAGATTTATTGACAAGTATATTAAATTAAGCACTAAAGTCATCATCACATAAATCTTCCAAAGATTTTATGCTCTACTATTTGCTTAATTATGGGCTTAGATATAACAAGTTATTTTATCCAATAAAGTAACCTATTATTAATTCCCAATGAAAATTAAATCATTTAAAACATTTAATCAAGGATTATATATTTTAAATATTCAACTTTTCAATGCTTTCTTGATTTCAATAGTCCAACTATTTAATCAATTTAATAAGGTACTATTCATTATAATGATTACAATAATCCAATTATTTAATCAACTATATTTTAATTCAATTATATTGATTACTATAATCCAATTATAAAATCAACTATATATCGAATGAGTTTGTATATAGTCCAATATATATATATTTAAAACAACATAAAATATTAGTCCAACTAATACTTTTGATTAATATGACGAGTAAAATATAGATGAGCGCGTTTAGCGAGTATTCGAATGAATGTTGCAAATTCAATACTTGCCTCCCACTATTTTTCGTCGAGCCTCTAACCCTCTGTCGAGTACTCGGGAAACCGTGTTTCCTAGTGGGCTAGGATCCCGTTAAATATCACACAATCTTGACTTTGGCCAACAAATTGTATGATAATTAACTAGGTAGATCTCGAAGATCAATTGGATCCCATCCAACTCCTAGATCCAGTAGGTGGACATCCAAGTCCGAAACATATATCTTATATATGCCTATATATCCAATATATACCCTAACCTTTTTCCTCTGAATCAACTAGGCCTTGGCTTTGGCACAACAAACCTAGTGATCCCAGTCAAGCGCGGACCCATTGACATGGAAGCTTCGTAATCAATGTCAATGGACAAGAAGTGGTCTTGACTTTGGCCAACAAACCACAACTTGGACACGACACCGATATGGAACAAAGTCTCGTGATTAAAACACATCTTCGACGGACAAGGGCTTGACTTTGGCCAACAACCCCTGCCAATCTCAGATCTTGAGTAAGAATCACTCAATGGAAGGAAAATAAACGCTTGATATATAACGAGGGTTTTTCGCGTGCAAATTGGCTACCAATTTAATTATCTTTGTTAAGGTCTCATCATTATACACCCTTAAACATGCATTCTAAACACATAATAAAGCGAGTATGAAATAAATAATAATGATATGCGGATGGATACTTAACACATTGATCCTAGATCAAATCTCTTCCTTTCTCACTCAAGCTAGCACTAGTATTACTTCTACCCGTTACACTACACTTCTAAAGAAACCTCATTTACATTGAAGGGAATAGGTGAGAAGAGAATACAAAGAATAGAAGGTGATAAGGCTGGACACGCAGGTCGAATTAATAAATCAAATTTATTACAATTTCCAAAATCGCCCCACCCGACTAATATCCATCCGATATACATTATTCAAACATCACAACCATGTATTCATACAAGCATGTTATCAATCAATCTAATCAAATTAATTAATCTGACAATTAGTGATCATCCAATGTCAAACAAAGATTTGATTTTGTTCGAGTCAAACTCGTATTGGGAACACGTACTCAAAGTACAATTTCTCAAATTAAATTAAATTACATATTAATCCAATTTAATACGTATTTAATTCTAATTGATTATTTAATTCCAAATTAAATATTACACTTTATAAAATAAACCTTTACGACTTAAATTCCAAATTTAATCGTTACGGGTCTCAAGCCCGATTAATATCCAATATTAATTTAATTAAAGTCAAATGGGCTTTTAATTAATTTCTTGAGGCGTGGACTTTTGGTCACTCGGGTGAAACCGAATAACCAAAATCCAATCCGGGAGTTACCCCATAAGCCCATAAATTAATTTAGCCCATTAGGTCCAATTAAACGTTAAAGGTTCATTAGTCGCATTTGTGCCTTTTGGAAGCGGTTTTGGGCCTAATTGGATCCAACCAATTTTGGCCTAAACCAACTTTGTACAACAAAGTCCAATAAACCCAATAACAACTTTAAAAGCCCAAATCCAATTTTAAGCCCAATAATTTAATTCCAAAAATTCCAAATTTTCCAATTAAATTACCTAAAGTGTATAGCATTATTAATTACCCAAATCAAAGTTTCCAAAACATGAAATTGTCCAATTAATCATGCTTAACATCAATTAATCATGTCCAACATAATTTGATCAAAATCAAACCCAATTAATACATGCTAAAGTCTCGGCCATAAGGGGAAAAATGCCCAAATCAATTCAATCCAATTGAACCCATCAAACATAAATTCAACATCCCCAAATGATTTCTAAGTCATCCAATGAACAAAAAATCAAAAATCCAAGACATTAGGGCATAGTTACATTCGGCCAACATAAGGTTTTGGGGTTTTTTGTCCAATTCAAAGTACAATCCAATTGACCTCAAATTAACATCAAACATTATGATTCCAATTCATCTAATGAATCAAAAAACAAAAATTTCCAAGAACCCAAAATAGCTAATACATTCGGCCACCGTTTGTCATCTCAGAATTCTGAAAATGGAGGCAGTGAACTGCAACAGTTTGGCGTCCTTGGCAGTGGCTATTTGGCCTTGATTCATCTCCAAATCGACTCAACCGATCGATGTGAGAATTCCGCTATCTCCGTTGGTGTGTTCACACATGATTTTCATGTCTTGTTTGATCTTGGGACCTAGATAATAACCAACATACCTCCATACTCTGCTCTAGCATGTCTGAGAATATGGCCATCATGCAACGCTGAAAAGTTGCGGGGGCATTACATAATCCAAATGGCATCCTACGGAAAGCAAAAGTACCATAAGGACATGTAAATGTGGTTTTCTCCTGATCTTCTGGGGCGATGACAATCTGATTGTATCCTGAATATCCGTTAAGAAAGCAAAAGAATTCATGTCCCACCAATCTATCTAACATCTGGTCAATGAATGGTAGCGAAAAATAGTCATTTCTCGTGGCTTTATTCAGCTTTATGTAGTCCATGCATACTCTCCATCCAGTCACCGTTCTTGTTGGAATCAGCTCATTCTTTTCATTGGTAACTACAATAATTCCTCCTTTCTTCGGCATACACTGCATAGGACTTACCCAACTGCTATCTGAGATGGGGTAAATGATGCCAGCATCCAACCATTTGATGATTTCTTTCTTCACGACTTCCTTCATGATTGGATTGAGTCTCCGTTGATGTCCACTGTGGGTTTGTACTCATCGTTAATCAGGATCTTGTGCATGCAAAATGATGGACTAATGCCTCGAATGTCTGCTATAGTCCAGCCAATGGCTTTCTTATGCTCTCGTAACACTTCAAACAACTTTTCTTCCTGCTCCAATGTTAGCGAAGATGAAATAATAACAGGTAATTCAGAAGAGTTTCCAAGAAATGCATACCTGAGATGACTCGGAAGTAACTTTAGCTCCAACTGTGGTGGTTCTTCAATCGAGGGTTTGTTTTGGCCCACTCTTTTTAAAGATGCTTATCTTTTTGCTTTTCAATGTGACAAGTGCCAGAGAACGGGAAATATTTCCAGGAGAAACAAAGGACCGTTGCAAAACATTCTAGAAGTGGAAATATTCGATGTGTGGGGTATAGATTTCATGGGACCCTTTGTTCCATCATTCAGAAACCTGTACATCCTGGTTGCTGTAGACTACGTTTCCAAATGGGTTGAAGCAATTGCATTTCCATCCAATGATTCAAAAGTGGTGATCAAATTCCTGAAAAAAGAACATTTTCACTCGGTTCGGAACACCTCGTGCAATCATCAGCGATGGTGGCTCACATTTCTGCAACAGATACTTCGATGCATTCCTATCCAAATATGGAGTTACTCACAAAGTTGCCACTGCTTACCATCCACAATCAAATGGACAGGTTGAGGTTTCAAACAGAGAGATCAAAAGAATCTTAGAGAGAACCGTTGGATCAACAAGGAGAGACTGGTCAACAAAACTAGATGATGCATTATGGGCCTACCGGACAGCTTACAAGACACCCATTGGTATGTCCCCATATCGATTGGTGTTTGGAAAAGCATGCCATCTGTTAGTTGAGCTTGAGCACAAGGCGTACTGGGCACTGAAGAAGTTGAATTTTGATTCACAAGCTGCAAGAGAGAAAAGACTTCAGCAACTCAACGAATTGGAGGAATTTCGCCTACAAGCTTATGAGAATGCCAAATTGTACAAGGAAAAGACCAAAAAATGGCATGATCGAAAAATAGTGCACAGACAGTTGGAACCATGGCAGCAGGTGTTGTTGTACAAGTCGAGGTTGAAACTTTTCCCTGGAAAGTTGAAATCTAGGTGGTCAGGTCAATTTGTGATCACTCAGGTTTTACCTTATGGAGCTGTTGAGTTACTGGATCCCAACACCAACAACACATTCAAAGTTAACAGTCAGCATGTCAAGCATTACTGGGGAGAATCATTTGAGTGACAAAAAGAAAGTGTCACACTTTCAGATCTAGCCTAACGTTCAAGAAGTCACGTCTAGCTGACGACTTTAAACTTAGCACTCGCAGGGAGGCAACCCATGCAATTTTTGTATATATTGTGATTTGGTGTGATTTAATTTGGTGTGTTTAGTTTTTGCAGATTAAGACATTTCAAGATGGAAGAAGCTCTTGCAAATCTTCACAAGCAATTTCATTCTCTCCCTCAAAAATCTCTGATGAAAGTTTACAAAGCTCGCTTGGAACGGATGAGACTACTAACAATCCATGGTGTTCCTAATGACATTTGTTGGGTAATTGAAGCAAGAGTCCGATTGGCAGGTGAGTCTTCTGACTCATTTATTTCACATCTGCCTGGTTTTGGAAGAAGCACCTATACAAAAAAACGTAGAGCTAAGCAAATGGGTGTTTGTTACAAATGTGCACGCTGGAATTGCGATACTCGTTGTCGTTCTTTAGGAATGGTGTCAGATAATCGCAAAGATAAAATTAAATTCATTAGGGATGGCTTGAGTAAGGAGTCTGTAGATAATATATCTTCGACTCTTGAGACGCATCCCATTGGATATGTACACATAGCCATTCGCAAATTACATACACAATTTCAAAAAGAGAGACAACAGTTAAGTCTTGGGAATCTGACTCAAAAAGACCATGTTTGCCAATTTATAAGAAAATTGGATGGGAAGCTTGTCCCTGACGCATAGACGTCAATCAAGCCGCTACTTTTCTTGTACATATTATATCTCTTTGTCTTTTCCTAATAATTGTGATTTGTTTTGTTGTTTTCTTTTATTTTCTCTGACAGGATCCATACCTTTTTGACTATCACGATTCATTTTTACTGATAAACTAATAATTGTCATTTGGCAGGTACTAGTGCTATTATCCTACGGTGCCGATAGTTGCCATCGTCACGTGCCACTCCACGTCATTGCCACGTCATCATCCACATCATCAGTTGGCCGAGTGAACATGCCACCTCACTGCCACATCATCATCAGCCAATCACGAACTGCCACGTGTCGTAATTCTATGGTACCGACAGTCACTTTGCCACGTGTCGCCACATCAAAGCCATATCAGCATCAATTATTGGCTCTCTTATCCGAAATTGACACGTGACAGATAAGAATCTGAGCCGACCAATCAGAAGCCACCACGTGTCACAATAATTGAGCTCCAACCACCTTGCCATGTGTCACCTTATCACCTTATCCAGAATCACCACGTGTCATCACCAGAGCGTGCCACGCCTAACTGTTCTAGCATCGCGACCCCAAAGGCCTTGGCGTCGCGACACCCAGAGCCCACCGAGGCCTATAAATTGAGCTCAAGATTTCAGTTTCAGTTGTACCATTCTCTCTCATTTATTTGATGTAAATAGGGAGTCTTCTCTCTAGTTTCTTTTAATTTAAGTTTTGTAATTAATTTTAATTACGTTCTGTAATAATAGTAATTTACTTTCTTTATTTTTACAGTTTTTACTATTCAACCATGAGGATGTAACTTCCTTCTGCTAAGGTGAAAGGTAATTCTTTTACTAGTACTATTTAGATTAATCTCCCTTAAAAATAATATATTCACTATTTAAAATTTGACTTAAAAATGATACCGCAATATTGGTCGGTTGGTAATTCATTTTAATCTGGTTTAAACCTGACTAATCAAGGATACCACCAGATTGGTCGGTTGGTAATTTAATTTTGGTTCCACCTTTATGGCTGGTTTATTTTGGTTCCGCCTTTATGGCTGGATTATGGACAAATATTACCGCCTTATTGGTTGGTTGGACTTAATTTGACTTAATCAGGTTACCGCCTATATGGCTGGTTGGCAATATTATCACAAGTTTATATATTATTTTATGGGAGATATCTAAAATAGTAAATAGTAAAAGTAATTCATTTTACCTTAGCATTTCATTTTAATTTATTTTACTTTTCAATTTCTACTTTACCGCATTTTTACTTTCGGCATTTTTACTTATGTCTTTTATTTTACTAGCCCTAGTTATGTGTTGTAACTAAATTAGTTATCTAGGGTTGTGATGAAATCCAATATCACCGGTTTATAAGGGGTTAATTATAGTTTGGGTAATATAAATATTTATTTATTGAGTCTTAATCTAATGCTTTTTATTAACTGGCTACTAGTAAAATTGACTAGGTAAACTTAAAATGAACTAGACATAGAGATTTTAAGTTTAAGACCTTAGACTCAATAGCCCACGATCTTCCTTGAGGATAGATAACCCTTTAATAGATTTCCTTACAAGATAGGAATATACCTGTCGGGCGGGGGTAGACAAATTGGAACTTAATCTTAATAAATCTAGGTAATTTGGTTGACATAGACATATGGTTCAATTGGATTATACTAGGTATTTGTAATTGACCAACAGAAGAGGCTTTTACATAATTTAGTGTTCCAGGTTAATAAATCAATATTTTACCCAACTTTAAGATAACCACTTCATCTTTAAATAATTTGGAAGAAATCACAACCCTAGATAGTTTTTAATATTGAATTTTCTTAAAACTACTTTCGAACAATTTTATTTACTTTTTTTTTTAAATTTAGAATCGTCACCATTTCAAATCAATCAAACAACCTGTTAGATACTAGTAATCATTTGACCTCATAAAATTATTAGATGAGGTTTTAAGTCCTCGTGGGATCGATACTTTTTATACTACTTAAACGATACGTGCGCTTGCGTTATACGCGTGTGATTACGCACCGCTCATGGGCCCACTTACGTCACTATGAACGAGGGCTAATAGATCGGTGACACTTGTACTTTTACCAAGTAAAAGGTGTTTTAGGCACTTTGCCTAATAAACTAGATTCGTATACATTATTTGAATTAGAATCAAATCCGTCCTAGTATCCACTCTTCGAAAGTGTGGATATACGAGTCTTGTTAATGTGTCCCAGACAACAATGCCACAAATAAGTCTCAATTGATTTATTCAGTTTGAGCTATTTGTTTGTCATGTTATACGTTTGAGATTCATTTATATTCAAAATATAAATAATGTTATTCACATCTAATGTGTTTATCTCAATATCATCTTTATAAAATAAAACACTTAGTGTTCTAGAATATAAAGGTATACCCACAACAGGTTAAACTTAGATATAGAGATAATATTTCTAGTCAAACTAGGTACATTATAACAGTTTCCTAATTTAAGTACATACCCAAAGGGTAGTTCCTAAATTAGGTTTCTACGGTTAAAACAGTGACTCTTGTCCCATTTCCGACTCACAAGTCGATCTCAACTGAAGCCAATCTCCTGCTAATCAGTAGATTCTGCACATCAGTACATATATTTATGTACCACATCTAGTATCAAAAATCCAATTTTAAAACTAGTAGCGAACATGTTTATGACAAACACACTTGAAGCCGGAGCCTTGCCCCGCCTTCACTTCTTTCATGTCTGCCTTGTCCATACGGCAGTCACGCTTCAGTGACCCCGTTTGCCATATTTTAGGTAGACATTTTGGGATATGTCATTTGTCTTCCTAGAAGACTGTGATGATTTTTCCTTTGCTTTTTTAGAAGCTCTGGCTCTGCCTCCTTGAGCATAGCCATCAACTCTCCAAGAATTTACTCTTGGTTCATAATGAACCTGCCCCATCTTTCGGGTAGAGACTATAAGATCAAATCTTTGGTGGTCTCGGTCACGTAGGTAATGCCCAGCTAACCTGGCTGATCGATGTCAGCAATCATCTGCGACACCTAGTGCTCGAAAGATGTACCCTCTGACATACGCGAGCGAAAGAGCTTCTTTTGCAATTCGTACTTCTAAGATCTAAGATTAGATCTATGAAGATATTTAATTTCAACATCATGGTATAAAGATCTAATCCTTAATTCTGACGACGGAATTAAAGAGTCATTGCGGTAATCATAACAGATTGAGCACTAAAGTTATCATCACCATGAGTCTTCCAAAACTCATGCTCCACTATTTGCTCAACTCCGGGCTCAGGCCCGAGATGTTTCTCTATCAAATAGAATAACTTCTCAGATCCCAGGACTATCCTGAGGTTTTATTCCCAATCTGAAAATTGGAGCCGTTTAAATACATTTTCTCCCAGGATTATGTTTTAAACGCTAATCTTTCAATTATCTTGATTCCAATAGTCTAACTATCCAATCAACGATTTCGGGTACAATCGAATATAATGATTACCATAGTCTAACTATATAATCAACTACTATTTGATTGGTTAAATTCAAATATATTGATTACTATAATCCAATTATATAATCAACTATAAATGAAGTAGTTTGAATACAATCCAACTGTTTAATTTTAACAACAATTGAATATTAGTCCAACTAATATATTTATAAATTAATGACGAAAAATGAAATGAGCGCGTATTGGCAAGTATCTAAACGAAATTGAAAATTTAATACTTGCCTCCCACTATTTTTCGGCGAGCCTCTAACCCTCTGTGGAGTACTCGGGAAACCTAGTTTCTTAGTGGGCTAGGATCCCGTTAAATAACACACAACCTTGACTTTGGCCAACAAGTTGTATGAAACTTAACTAGGTAGATCTCTAAGATCAATTGGATCTCATCCAATTCCTAGATCTAGTAGGTGGACCTCCAAGTCCGAAACATATATCAATATATGCCAATATATCCAATATATTTTCCTAACTTTTTCCTCTGAATCAACTAAGCCTTGGCTTTGGCACAACAAGCTTAATGATTCCAGTTAAGCGGGACCCATTGACCTTGGAAAGCTTCGTAATCGATGTCGATGGACAAGAATTGATCTTGACTTTGGCCAACAAATCACAACTTGGACAAGACATGCGATATGGAACAAAGCCTTTATGATTCAAACACATCCGCGATGGACAAAGGTCTTGACTTTGGCTAACAAACCAGTGCCAATCTTGGATCTTGAGAGAATCATTCAATGGAAGGAAAACGCTTAAAATTTATTGAGGGTTTTTCGCGTAATTGGCAACCAATTAATTATCTTTGATTAGGTCTCATCATACACCCTTAAACATGCATTCTAAAAGCATAATAAGGCCGATAAATAAATTAATAATGATATGCGGATGGATATATAATACATTTGTTCCTAGAACAAATATCTCTCTTTCTTCTCTCCCGTTAGCACAAATCTTACTTCTACCCAATTACATAACACTTCTAAAGAAATCTCATTTACATTGAGGGGAATATGTGAGAAGAGAAATACAAAGAGTCAATAGGTAATAGGCTGGACACGCAGGTCCAATTTAATAAATTCTAAATTTATTACAACAATTTCCAAAATTGCCCTCACCCATCTAATATCCATCTGATATACATTATTCATACATTACATCAATGTATTCACACAAAGCATGATATCAATCAATCTAATCCAATTAATTAATCTTTGATTAATGATCATCCAATGTTCAAACAACGATTTGATTTGAGCGAGTCCAACTCGTTTAAGAATTAGTACTCAAAGTACGAATTGTTGAATTATATCAAACTACAATATTAAATCCAATTTAATTTGTATTCATACTAATTCTTTATTTAATTCCAAATTAAATAATTACACTTTATTAATGAGCCTTTGCGACTTAGATTCTAAATCTAATCTTAACGGGTCTCAAAGCCCAATTAACATCCAATGTCAATTTAATTAAAGTCCAATGGGCTTTCAATTAATTTATAAGGCATGGACTTTGGCAACCAAAGCCCAATAAGGAATCACCATTTGCCACAAAATTAATTTTGGCCCATTAGGCCCAATTAACATATTTGGACTTTGTGGAAATGGTTTTAGGCCCAATTGGATCCAACCAATTATCCTAAACCAAACTTGGCCCAACCAAGACCATTAAGCCCAATTCCAAATTAAGCCCAATTAATTAAATTATAATATTCCAAATTTCACAATTTAATTAATTAAAGTGTAATAGCCATAATTAATTAGTTAAATTAATATTTCCAAAACACCAATTACACTAATTAATCATGCTTTAACTAATTAATTTATGTCCAACACAAATTGAAACAAAATCAATTCATTCATGCTTCCATAAGCTCACGGAAATTAGGGAATTTTTATATCATTTTGATTTCAATATAATTAAATCACAAACTAATATATCCCATGCATTTTAAACACATCCAATTGTCTAAAATTCAAAAATCACCATGACTTTAAAAGGTTCAAACTCTCGGCCAAGCCTCCAAATTTGGGGAAAATTAATCCAATTAATTTTTCATCAAATTGATCATGCATAACTCTAAGTTATCAATATATAAGCATACTCAAACAAACAATTTGATCAAATCATGCTCAAATCAAAATTACCCAAATTTTAGATTAAGAACCCTAAATTCAATTTCATGCTCAATTATGGCTCTGATACCATTGTTGGGTTTTCTAGGTCAAACCAAGATCAAATTAAGCAAGAAATCATGTGAATATGCAAAGTAAAGTAGCGGAAAATACTCACTTTGATCGGCTAAGTGGATGTAGGAGATAACAAAATTCCAAGCCTTTGTGTTGTGCTCCAAGCTCTCATTTGATGTATGTTGAGCTTCCAAGCTTTGTGAATGAGATTCCAAACTCATAGGAAAGGTTTCCCTATCACCTTTGTATAACTCTTTATGTGCTAGTAATGGAAGAAATTTGCAATAAAATCTTCCTATTTCTTCTTACAACTTTCGGCCAAGCCAAGATGAAGGAGATGGAGAAGCTGTTCATGCCAATTGAGAGAGAGAGAAGATGAATGAGTAAAAAGTGAAGTGTTAATTGATTTTCCAAATCAAAACCATATACCAAATCTCTAAAGTTGGTAAAAGGTCACTCATCATTCAATTAAAATAAAGAAAATCTGTAAATCAAGTTACCATCAACTACTCCCAAATTACATCACCATAAAGGTAAGTAAAGTGACAAGTGATGTGACTTGTGTTGGCCCCACTAGATTAAAAATCCGAGTGGGCCCGCAAACATATTCCGGGCTTGGGTTCGTTAATTCTGAATTAACGAATTTTCCGTTGCGACGTAATTAAATCAAATTTAATTAAATAATTATGCCTAGCAAAATTACTATTCACGTCACTCGTGAATTAATTCTAAATTAATTCATTTGCCCGAATTAAAATCCAATTTTAATTCCGTTATGAAATCTAATTTCATTTAATATATCGAATATATTATTTTATCGATTAATTCCAAATTAATCATTCTCTCTCTTCAAATAGTATTTTATCCCAGATAAAATATCTCTGTAATTAATCCTAGATTAATTTTCTCTCTCTACTAATTAATCCCAGATTAATTATGTTCGAGTCATACTTCATCGGCGAATCTTCGGGAAGCGACCCATGAGATCCCTGGATATGTTGGCAGTAAATCCGGTCGTCGGACCATCCGAACACGTTCGTACCGGGTACCACGTTCTTACCGATTTACAAGACATGGTTGGCTTCTAGCAAAGCGTCGTGCCTACCCGATTCTCCAGAAATATTCTTTTAAGGAATATGTAATCTATGTCAGGCATAGTATACGTAGTATTGCGTATTGCGATCCAGTATCAGATGTCACATGCTAGGCCTGGGGCTGGAATTATGCCTGCCCCGTATGAAGCACACATCGGATCTCTGGAAACTAGTATCTTTAATCAGATAAACATGACCTAGTCATATTATTCCGATGACTGCAGTACTTAAGAGTACTAGTTTCGTATCCTACGTGATCATCATCTTCATATGACTGAAGTGATACTTCCATCTTGATATCACACCCAATACACTACGATTCTCAATATACCCAGAAGAGGCGTACACAGAACCTGTTAAAGCCCCGAAAGACCAAAACCAAAGTATATTGATTGTCGCAAGTATTAGCGATGCAAGTCTCAGGTTAAGACCAGATACACCTACCCTGATTCGGACTTTCATAGACACATAGTCATACTACCAAAGGAATTTCGAGGGGTCTATCCAGAGCGAAGCTGTTTCCTTACCATCGGTAAACACAACCTCCTATTACACTTGAATGAGTATCCAATACCCAAATATATGAGAACTATGCCGTTATGCTCCCATAACACGCACAAGTGCATTACTAGTCTATTCCGCATTATCGATGTCCAATCTCGATAATACTACGACTAGGGATATTTCTGTTGGACAATTATGACCCATAACGTCATTATTTGTACATATCATGGTGTTGTTGTACAAATTAACTATGTGACAAAAGAGATTGCACTCCTATCATTTGTGATTAGATCACCTAGATATATAAATGATAGGAGGTCCTTGTGATTTGTTCTTGGATTGAGAATGATATGAGACAGTATCAGTCCACGAAGGATAAATCATTAAATATCCCTAGTCAGAGCATTATCGAGAATGGACATCGATGAATGCGTAAAATACTAGTATTACACTTATGCGCGTGTGAGGGCATAACTACATAGTTCTCATATATTTGGGTATATGATACTTATGCAAGTGTAATAGGAGGTTGTGTTTTACCGATGGTCCTGTAAACTAATAAGTTACTTTATTTGATAAAATAACATATTAAGCCTAAAGCCCGGAGTTGAGAAAACAGTAGAGCATAATCTTTGGAAGATTATGTGATGATAACTTTAGTGCTTAATCCATTAAGCTTGTCGCAGTAGACTCCTTAATTTCTGAATCAGAACTAAGGATTAGATCCTTAAAATATGATATGAATTGAAGGATCTTCATAAATCTATCTTTAGATTTTAGAAGTACTAATATTGCAATAAATAACTCTTGGAGAGTTAATGACTATTCTCAAGGAGATAAAGTCAAACTTTGCAATTAGGCAAGTAGCGCAAGGCGCACCTTACTTCGATATTTTAGAAACCCAAGGCTGGCCAAAGGCTTCTGGAATGTGGAAAAGGGCAAATGCACAATCATTATAATCTTCTAGGAAGATAAATGACATATCCCAAAATGTCTGCACAATTGTGGCAAACGGGATCGCGAAAGCGTGACTGCTGTTTGGACAAAGCAGACATGATATAATTGAAGGCGATCAAGGCTTTGACTTCAAATATGTTTGTCATAAATATATTCACTACTAGTATTAAAATTAGATTTTAGATATTTAGTGTGATATATATGTGTGTTGATGTTCAGAATCTATTTTGAACAGGATACTGACTTCAATTGAGATTTTATCTGCGAATAGGAAACGGGACGAAAGTCGCTGTTTCAATCGTAGATACCTAAATTTAGGAACTACCCTCGGTGTGTACCTAAATTTGGAAATTGTTATAATGTAACTAGTTTGACTAGAAACATTATCTTTATATCAGTGTTTAACCCGTGCGGGGGTGAACCTTTATATTCTAGAACACTAAAGTGTTTCATTATATAAAGATGATATTGAGATAAACACATTAGATGTGAATAACATAATTTATATTTTGAATATAAATAAATCTCTAAAATGACAAACAAATAGCTCAAACTGATTTGATCAGAAGAAACATATTGTGGCATTGTTGTCTGGGACACAATTAAACAAGACTCGTATATCCACACTTTTGAAGAGTGGATACTAGGTCATTATGCTCCATATTTTAGAGATGATGTAAATTGGAGCAAAAGGATTGGGCCCCCTACAGATATGGATTGGGAGAAAGCTCAATACTTTGCTGATTTTTTGGAGATTTTTTATGATGCAACAAATATGTTCAGTGCCGCATCTACCGTCACCTCTTGTTTCACCTACAATGAGATTTGCAAGATTCACACTAGCTTGAAAAACCTGGCGCGTAATGAACATCCTCTTTTGCATGATATGGCCATATCTATGAAGATAAAATTTGATAAATATTAGGAGACCACTGCCAAAATAAATAAATTGTTGATTGTCAGTACTATTCTTGATCCACGGCGTAAGATGAAATTTGCCTCTGTTTGCTTTGGTATCCTTTTTGAAAATGATAATGTTAAGATAGAGGAAATGAGAAAGTCAACTAGAGATTTATTGAAAAGATTATACGATATGTATAATGATTGGTATGGTACAAATGGGTTGTTTGTTGATGGTGATGGTTCTGATGGATCAAGGGTTGGTGGTGTAACTGGTGTTGGTGGATATGGATCTAATGTTGGTATTATGACACAATCTTATCCGTTTGTTCGACCGCGAGCACAAGATAGAATGCGTTAGCGCAATATAAGCCTGCAACCTGATGATCCGTTTCAGATTTTCCAGACTAGTTATGTCATTCATCAAGAGGAAAGTACTGAGGTTGATATGTATTTAATGGAACCCTATGAGACTAGTCGTGACCCTAACTTTAGCGTTCTGATGTGGTGGAAAACAAATATTGGTAAGTATCCAATTTTGGCTAGGATTGCTCGTGATATTTTTGCAATGCCAGTATCGACAGTAGCATCTGAATCGACATTTAGTACGGGTGGTCGTGTTCTTGACAGTTTTCGAAGCTCATTAACTCTTGTTGTAGTAGAGGCTCTAATTTGCACTCAAAATTGGATACGGAATAAGCTTACAATTGACAAAAAAATGAAGTGGAAGCCATGCTATTGGAGGCCGAGTACTACGAAAAGCTTGAGGAAGGTAAAAAAAAATTATTATTTTGTTTTGTTAATTTTTATTGTGAATACTGAATACCATAAAATGCAAACTTATAATAAGTTTTTTTTTTTTTTTGTCTTTTCTTTGAAGAATATCGTAAATTACAATCTGAATCACAATCACTGGGTCATGTTGCTCGCAGTGGCAGTGGCAGTGGAGTTTGAGTCAAATTTTGTAAGTCTCTCTCTCTCTCAAGTTTCAACTAGTCATTTTTTGCACTTGTTATTTTTTGACTCATTTATGCTTGCTAGTTGCTTATGGGTTCTATTTGTTCAGCTTATCATTCCTGTTGAGTCTGCTCACATAACCATTTCATATCTCGGCGAACTCGGTCTCTTGCAGTTTCATGATGTAAGTGGTTATGTTTCGACTCAGATCCAACGACGTCGTTTCGAAATTGTGTTGAATAAATCTATGTTTCGATAGTGATTTAGTTTGTGATGTATGGTGGAAGAATTGAGGATTTGGATATTAAATTTTCAATACCAGTGGCAGTAGGTGAACTATTGATTTTTCCATCTGATTAGAAGAAGATACATTGCTTTTGTGATGTATGGTATCTTACATTTTCAATACCAGTAGGTGAATTATTGCTCTTTGGATTTATCATCAGGTTTCAGTTAAACTTGAATATCAATCCTGGTTTATATGGAATGTGTTTAGCTTTGCTGGATATTGTTAAGATATGAAGGAGTGGGTTTGAAGTAAAGTAATTGAATTTCCTGTTTGCATTTAACTATGATATGTAAATGACCATACTTCTGTAAGCAATGAGACTGCAGTTTATTGGATTCTATTTTAAGAGACCTTTATTTACTTCTTGAGCTTATCATATTGGCAGTATGATATATAGATATATTTCGATTGGTAAACTGCAGTTTATTCACATTTAGAGTTATTGGGGTCAATTGGCTTATTGGATTCTGTTTGAAGAGACCTTTGAGTGTGACTTTGAGGCTTGTGGCAGAGAAGAGACTGGTAGCTTGGAAGACATCATTTTCTTAAAGTTACTCTTGTTATAATTTTGTGCGTGAGCTATGTTCTTATATGTTCATTCTAATATTTGGGAGTGGATGTGTTTTGTCATGTGGTAGTAGTTATTTGATATGTGTTTATTGTTGATTTTGATATTTCAAATTCGGATCCCTTATTAAATTCGGATCCTTTATCAAATTCAGATTTTTCCGATCTGATAACTATCGAATCAGATCAAACAAATCTGATCCGATTCGATAGTTATCGGATCGGATCAGTTCGAGTTTGATAACAGTTTCGAACCTTATCGGATTTATTTTATTCATGTTTATCGGATCGGATCGGATTCGGATTCGGTCCGATCCGATCCGAATCCGATAGTGCCCAGGCCTAAGTAGAAGGGTAGCCTGTGAATAAAAACATATCCAAATTTTAATTGAATGTTTCTCCTGAGAAACTCACAAACATTTAATCAAAGCATTCTTAATGGTAGTGTTACATCACTTGTTCACATATTAACTTTAGTATCTGTACAAATTATAAAATGATATAACATGTTTATTCTTCTTGAATCCACTTCCATCTTCATATTTATTTTCAATCTTTAAGAATAAAAGGAAGAATTCAATTAAATATCATTCATATGATTATTCCTCCAATTTTTTTTAAAAAATGAAATAACACACTTGTTTTTGTCAATTTATTGAAGAATAATGATTTCGTTACAGACTATCTAGTACATCCGATAGTATGAATCAAAATCAGTTAACACATAGAGGAGGCATATAAAACCGTCAATCAAGCTTGTTCAAACTTTTCAAGGCCTCAACTTGCAGTCTTATTTGAAATATGATCTTTTCAGATATACTGGGTTTCATTGTTTGGTAGATATTTCAACCATCGATATGAATAAAGGAGCAAACTTTTTGGTGGCGGCAGTCGTGTGGTTTGAATAAAGGAACAAGATGATGAATTTGTTTCATCACCAAAATAGCCTTCCATAATATATCTCATCAACAACAGAAAATAGGGTGAGCTATACTCATAATCTTATCTATAAACACTTTAGAGATCAATGTGTCACACAAATATTGTTTTGGTTTTTTCTTTTCTTTCTTTTTTTTTTTCTTTTCTCAACACTTGACAGAATTCTAAGAATAAGAGAGGGTGGCTAGGGTTAGAATGAGAGAGTTAGGTAAAAAGGAAATCACATTTTCTTTTTATACCTAGAGTTATTAATTTCCAAAATCAAACAAACCCTTGTCTTCCCCTTTTGCTAATTTTCGGCTATGTTAGGTTTTTTTTCCAAAAACATTTTGTAACATATCATTTACTTTCCATAAAGTCAAAGATGTTGCAAAATAAATATATTCTCACCTTTTAAAAAAGGTGTAACTACCAAAACCAATTCAAGAGATTCCAAAACTAATATTTGGAAATTCCAAATTTAACTTTTATTAAATTATATATAATATAATTTAATAACTTATAATAAATAATTATCTCATAATCATTTATCATAAAACCATATATTAAACTTTAATATATAGTTTCAAGTGTGACAAAATAATATATTTAATCATATTAATAATATATATTATACATATGTAAGTATATAATTGGACTATCCAATTATATATAATCTGCTGTAGTATATCGAGCTAGCACGGGGACCAAATGGACCTACGGTTCTGAGCTCCAATAATCCCAGAATATTAATTAAACTCTTAATTAATTATTCTGAATTATTAACTTCGGGTTATTCCACTAAAAATCCGAAGCTGCACTCTCGTTGCAGCAGATAGATAAATTAAGCCGAACCACGTCGGTGTCTATTGATATAGTCATTACATACGGATTGGTCATTCACGAGTATTTCGTAATTAGAGCCGGGTCATAATGTCTGTTATATCCATCAATTATTTTTACCTTAAGTACCGTTGATTCTCTAATGAAAAATTTATTCATAACCATTATGAATGTTAATCTTTCTATTCGTAATAGAAAAACTTGAGGGCTCTAACCGTTCAAGTACCGAATCAACCCTTAAGGAAGATACTCCTCTACTTCTCGCAAGAATGAGTGAACTCCATATCTATGTAAAACATCCCCAGCTACACACCAAACCATGTCCATAAAGTACGTAGTTATTGGTCGAGATTGTCATACCAACCCCACCTTTGTAAATCAAAGGACATAGTCTGCCATGCAGAAGTTCGTAGTACACTCAATATTAAGATCAATCCTTATATGACCATCTAGTAGATGGAAATGAATTTCTTTATTTTAAAGATATAATAAGAAACTTATTTCTACCTGGGTCCAGTCCTATATGATCACATCATATAAGGTGTCTCAATTCTTATGTCTCCACATTGACGATCCCAGATCAAGGTCGCCATACAAATATAGAATGGACCGCAACTATAGATAAACCACAAATAAAGTACCCTCTTTGTTTGCTCTCTATGGACTATTTTAGATTACTAACTTCAGACTTAAATCCTCTTTTGTATGATACTCATACACTAAGTCGGGAGGTACATGAGTAATCTATGGTAAACAAGATAATTTACAATATACGATATTAAATAAACACTTTGATTAATAAATAATGCATCATTTTATTTCATAAAATATAATTCCGTTTACATTATATGAAGCTCTAGGGCATATAGCCCAACAGGTTTTTCAACCTAAATATTTCAGTGTTGAGTAGTGAATTATGTGTTAAGAGCCTTAACATAAATAAATTATTTTCAAAGTATTTGTGCATATAGTTAATCTATTTCTACCAATAATAACCAAATTATTATTAAATGAAAAAAAGAAACCGTCATCCAAAATTTTTGAAATAGAAATCAAATTCCTGCAAAAATCAGGAATAAATAACACATTCTTTAAACATAAATGACTATTATATAAAACTTTTAAACTAGAAACTCCCTCGGCTCTTGCTTAAACAGAATCTCATGTCCTGACCCTCATGATATAGTCACCTTCAGCAAGGTCATTCCATGAATCAAGTAGATACAAAGAAGAACAAATATGGTTAGTTGCTCCAGAATGAACAATCTATGCAGATTTATCATCATCCACTAAAAAACGATTTGATGACAATTAAATCGTATTTACATGTGGCATTTTTCTCTTTTAGCTCAGCAAGATATTTAGGACATTGTTGGACAATTATGACCCATAGCATCACTATTTGTAAAAGACATGGTGTTATTTGTTCAAATTAACTATGTGGACAAAGGAAATTACTCTTTTATCATTTTGTAATTGGATTACTTAGATATATAAATGATAAAAGTCCATATGATCAGTTCTAGATTAATAAGATATGAGACAGTATTAATCCATAAAAGGTTTGATCATTAAATATCCCTAGTCATAGTATTATCGAGACTGGACATCGATAATGCGGAATAGGCTAGTATTGCACTTGTGCGCGTTATGGAAGCTTAACGACATAGTTCTCATATATTTAAGTATTGGATACATATGCAAGTGTGATAGGAGGTTCTATTTACCGATGGTACGGGAATAGCTTCGCTCTGGATAGACCCCTCGAAATCCCATTGGTAGTATGACTATGTGTCTATGGGAATCCGAATTAGGGTAGGTGTATTTGGTCTTAATCTGAGACTTGCATCGCTAATACTTGCGACAATCAGTATGTTTTGGTTTTGGTCGTGCGGAGCTTTAACAGGTTCTGTGTACGCCTCTTCTGGGTATACTGAGAATCGTAGTGTATTGGGTGTGATGTCAAGATGGAAGTATCACTTCAAGCATATGGAGATGATGATCACACAGAGATACAGAACTGGTACTTTTAAATGCTACAACTATCGGGATAGTATAACTAGGTCATGATTATCCGATTACAGAGACTAGTTGCTAGTGATCCGATATATGCTTCGTACGGGGTAGACACAATTCTAGCCTTATGCCTAGCATGTGACATCCGATAGTGGATCGTAATACGCAATACACTGTATACTACGCCTGATAAAGATTATATATTCTTCGTTGAATATTTCTGGAGAATGGGTAGGCACGGTGCTTTGCTAAAAGCCAACCATGTCTTGTAAATCGGTAAGAACGTGGTACGGGGTACGCACGTGTTCGGATGTCCGATAACCGTATTTACTGCCAACATATCCAGGGATCTCTTGGGTCGCTTCCCAAAGATTCACCGATGACATTTGACTCGAATAGAATTAATCTGGGATTAATTATGAGAGAGAAAATTAATCTGGGATTAATTACGGTGAGAATTTATCTGGGATAAAATTCTAATAGAAGAGAGAGTGCGATTAATTTGGAATTAATCGATTTAATAATATATGGATATATTAATTTAAATCGAATTTCAAAGCTGAATTAAAATTGGATTTTAATTCGGGCGAACGAATTCATTTAGAATTAATTCGTAAGCGACTTTTGTAATAATTTTGCTAGGTATTTTTATTTAATTAAATTGGATTTAATTACGTCGCCACGGAAAATTTATTTAATCGGATTAAACGAACCCGAGACCGAAATGTGTTGAGCAAGCCACTTGAATTTTGAATTTAAGAGGTGGGGCCACCAACTTACATCAAGTGTCAACTTGAGTGATGGAAGTGGTTGGGGGCATTTAATGCCATTTTCCTCCCACACTTTTTGCTTTTGCTTTTGCCTTTTGGAAAAGCATATACACAATTTGTGAGTTGACTTTTGGATATGTTTTAGAAACAAAATACCAAAAACAACTTCATCTTCTCTCTCCTCACCTAATGGCCGAACACATCATTTCTCTTCTCCATTGATTTTGTTTCAAAATCAAACAAAGCAAGCACTTAAAGAGTAAATCAATGTGATAGGGAAACTCACCCTTGGGTTGAAAAGATTCAACAAAGCTTTGAGCTTCAACAAATACAAAGAAATTTTTGAAATCTCAAATCCATTCATTGTAAGGGTTTTCCGCAAACTTCTTCAATATTCACACACAAATCATCTTAGTGATCTTGGGGCATGTGTAGGACACTAGCAATGGTATCAGAGCCATCCTAAGCTTGATTTGAAATCTAGGGTTTATGGACTTTAATTTGTGATTTTTTGCTTGAAGCATGATTTGTCTAAATTGATTGTTGGGTTATGTTTATAGTATGTTGAATTGTATTTGTACATCTTTGAAATTGAGAAAAATTGGTTAGATCAAAAAATCCCTAATTTCTTGACATGGCTGAAACTACCCAAGAGAGTGTTCATGGTGATTTTTTGTTAATTAGACCATTTAATGTGTTAAAGCATGAGATAAATTGATTGTTGATTTAATTAGATTGAAATCAAATTGATTGATATTTTATGCCATATTTTCGTGAACACTAGAAACATGTATAGATTGATTTTGCTTCAATTTATATTGAACATAAATTGGATGATAAAACATGATTAATTAGTTTAATTGATGTTTTGGAATATTAGTTTGATTAATTAATTATGAAAATTACACTTTAATTATAATTAATGTGATATTTGGAATGTTATATTAATTAAAATTAGTCTTTAAAATTGGATTGGGCTAATTTTGTTGTATTTTGGCTTAATGGGCTTGGTTGGGCCAAGCTTGGTTTTTGACAATTGGATTGGATCCCAATTGGGCCCAAAACCATTTCCATAAAGTTCAAATATAACTTTTGGGCCTTTTAATAGTTAATTGGGCCTAATGGGCCAAAATTGATTTTATGGCAAAAGGTGATTCCTAATTGGGCCTTGGCATCTTGGATTGGATCCATATTGGCCAAAGCCAATGCCTTAAGAATTAATTAAAAGCCCATTGGACTTTAATTAAAAGGTATTGGATACTAATTGGGCATTTGAGACCCATTTAGATTAGATTTAGATTCTAAGTCTAAAAGGCACTAAAATAAGTGTGTAATTATTTAATTTGGAATTAAATTCGAATTAGTATTGAATACAAATGAAATTGGATTTAAAATTATAGTTCAATATAATTCAAGAATATGTACTTTGAGTATTTATTCTTAAACGAGTTGGACTCGAGCAAATCAAATCGTTGTTTGAACATTGGATGGTCATTAATTCAAAGATTAATTAATTAGATTAGATTGATTGAATAACATGATTTGTGTGAATACTTGGATGTATTTGTATGAATAATGTATATCAGATGGATATTAGAAGGGTGGGGGTAATTTTGGAAATTGTTGTAATAAATTTAGAATTTATTTAAATTGGACCTGCGTGTCCAGCCTATTATCTCTATTCTCTTTGTATTTCTCTTCTCACCAATTCCCCTCAATGTTAATAAGGTTTCTTTAATGTATTATGTAATTGGGTAGAAGTATGAATAGATAGCGGAGCGGGAGAGAGGAAATGAAGAGATTTGTTCTTGGAACAAATTGTTTTATATATCCATCCGCATATCATTATTAATTTATTTCGCGCCTTATTATGCTTTAGAATGCATGCTTAAGGGTGCTTGATGAGACCTAATCAAAGATAATAAATTGGTTGCCAATTATGCGAAAAATCCTCATCAAATATTAAGCGTTTTTCCTTCTATTGAGTGGTTCTCTCTCAAGATCCAAGATTGGCATTGGTTTGTTGGCCAAAGTCAAGATCAATGTCCATCGCGGATGTGTTTGAACCACGAAATCATTGTTCTATATCGCATGTCTTGGGCGGTTGTGACTTGTTGGCCAAAGTCAAGGTCACTTCTAGTTCATCGACGTAGATTACGAAGCTTTCCCACTGTCAATGGGTCGCGCTTAACTGGAATCATTAAGTTTGTTGAGCCAAAGCCAATGATTGTTGATTCAGAGGAATAGGTTAGGAAATATATATTGGATATATATCTCGGACTTGGAGGTCCACCTACCGGATCTAGGAATTGGATGGGATCCAATTGATCTTAGAGATCTACCTAGTTAAGTTTCATACAACTTGTTGTTCAAAGTCAAGGTTGTGTGTTATTTAACGGGATCGTAGCCCACTAGGAAACTAGGTTTCCCGAGTACTCCATAGAGAGTTAGAGGCTCGCCGAAAAATAGTGGGAGGCAAGTATTAAATTTTCAATTTCGTTTAAATACTTGCCAATACGCGCTCTTTTATTTTACTTTTCGTTGTTATAAATATATTAGTTGGACTAATATTTAATATTGCTTTCTTTGAACAGTTAGACTGTACAAGACAATACTCCACTTGTAGTTGGTCATATAGTTGGACTATAGTAACCATTACATTTTGAGTGTACCCAAAATCGTTGACTGTATAGTTGGACTATTGCAATCGAGATGGCTGGAAATATTAGCGTCAAAGGACATAATCCTGAGTGAAAATGTCTTTAACGACATACATTTTCCAGATTAGGAAATGAATCTCAGGATAGTTCGGGGAGTTGAGAAGTTACTCTATTGGATAGAGAATCATCTCTGGCCCTGAGCCCGGAGTTGAGCAAATAGTAGAGCATGAGCTTAGAAAGACTCATCGTGATGATAACTTTAGTGCTCAATCTGTTATGCTTGCCGCAATGACTCCTTAATTTCATCGTCAGAACTAAGGATTAGATCCTTATACCATGATGTTGAAATTAAAGGATCTTCATAGATCTAACCTTAGATCTTAAAAGTACGAATTGTAAAAGAAGCTCTTTCACTCGCGTATGTCAGACGGTACGTCTATCGAGCACTATGTGTCACAGATGATTTTTGACATCAAATAACTAAGTCAGCTGGGCATAACCTTCGAGGCCGAGACTTCTATAGATTTGATCTTACAGTCTTTACCTGAATGCTGGGGCGAGTTCATCATAAACTATAATATGATGAACCAAGAGAAAAATCTTGGAGAGTTAATGGCGATGTTGAAAGAAGCAGAGCCAGAGCTTCTAAAGGGAAAGAAGCGCGAGGCGCACCTTACTTCGACATCCCAGATGGCCAAGGCTTGGCCGAAGGCTTCTGGGGGTGTGAATGAAAGGAAGAAAAATGGCAATGCTAAATCATCACAGTCTTCTAGGAAGACTAAGGACATATCCCAAGATATATGCCTACATTATGGAAAACAGGGTCACTGGAAGCGTGAATGCCGTGAGTACAAGGCGGAGTTGAAGGAAGAGAAGACGGGAAGGCTCCGGCTTCAGGTATGTTTGTTATAAACATGTCCACTACTAGTTTTAAAATTTGGATTTTTTATTCTGGATGTGGTACTCACATATGTACTGGTGTGCAGGATCTACTGACTAGCAGGATACTGGCTTCAGATAAGATCGACCTACGAGTCGGAAACGGGACAATAGTCGCTGTTTTGGCCGTTTGGGACCTATGTTTTGTATCTGCCCTTGGGGCATGTAATTACATTAGGTGACTGTTATTTTGTACCTAGTTTGACTAAGAACATCATCTCTGCAATTTTTTTAACTCGTTGCGGGTGTACCTTTGTATTCTAGAACACTAGGTGTTTTGTATATAAAGATAACATTTTGATATGTACAGTAGATGTTAATAATAGTCTTTATATTTTGAATATATATGAATCTCAAACATATAACATGACAAACAAAAGGCTCGAACTGAGTAAATCATATGAGACTTATTTGTGGCATTGTTGTCTGGGACACATTAACAAGACTCGTATATCCACACTTTCGAAGAGTGGATACGTGGACGGATTTGATCATAATTCATATGATGTCTGCGAATCTTGTTTATTAGGCAAAGTGCCTAAAACACCTTTTAGTGGTAAAGGTGTACGTGCCACCGAGCTATTAGCCCTCGTTCATGGTGACATATACGGGCCCATTTCTAACTAGTCTAGATATGGATATGAATACTTCATAACCTTTACAGATGTTGCATTGTGTTATGGTTAAAATCGGAAACTTTTGATAAATTCAAAGAGTTTCGACATGAAGTAGAAAAATAGACCAGCAAAAGTATTAAAACATTACGGTCAGACCGTGATGGAGAATACTTAAGTAATGAGTTTCTAGATTACTTGAAAGAGTATGGTATTCTTTCACATTGGACTCCTCCCGGAACACCTCAATTGAGCGGTGTGTCCGAAAGGAGAAATAGAACTTTGTTGGACATGGTAATGTAAATAATGAGTCGCACTAAGCTACCAATTTCCTTCACGGGATACGCAATGAACAGTGCAATACTTATTTTGAATAAGGTTCCGTCAAAGTCTGCTGGACAGACTCCATATGAAATATAGATAGGAAAGAAACCAGGTTTCTCATTCCTGTAGATTTGGGTATGATGGGCATATAATTGAAAGTTTGGATGATACTAAACTAAAACCCAAATCGGATAAGTGCCTATTTGTAATTGGTTATCTTAGGGAAACCAATTCCACAACTCACAAGAGAACAAAGAAATTTGTTGCTCTCAATGTGGTTTTCCTAAGAGGAATTCCTAAATGCAGTGGTAAGTGGGAGGAAAGTAAAACTCGATGAAAATCAGAGTAATACTGTTCCGGGCCCCGATCCCTAACGGAACACGAACAGTTCATCAGAGATGAGACTGTACCATAATCTTCTAATACACAAGAACCGCGTAGGTCGGATAGAGTCGGAAAATAACCTGAAAGGCATGGGTTTCTGATCTCACCTCATATGGATGTTAATCTTATTGAGGATAATAAACTGACTACGTATAAGGAAGTGATATGGGGTATCGACTCCATTTATGGCAAAGTGCCAGGAAGTTCGAAATGGATTCCATGTATACAACCAAGTTTGGACACTGGTTGATGTACCAGAAGGCATTGTGCCTATTGGTAGCAAATGAATCATCATGGTGAAGACAGACATGGATGGCAACATACAAACGTACAAAACTAGGCTTGTAGTGAAAGGGTATCGTCATCAACATGGTGTCAATTACGACGAAACCTTTTACTTGTTGCCATGATTAAATCCATTCGGACAATGCTTGCTATTATTGTATATTTCGATTATAAAATATGGCAGCTGGACGTCAAAACCACTTTCCTTAACGGAAACCTTTTGGAGGATGTTTTATATAACACCCTGACGGTTTTGTCGTGCCAAAACATGCAAATAAGGTTTGCAAGTTAAATCTATCCATTTATGGATTGAAGCAAGCATTGCGTTCTTGGAACCAACATTTTGATAAGATCATAATGGTATATGGTTTCATTCAAAACGATGATGATTCTTGTGTATATAAGAAGGTTAGTGGGAGCGCACTGACATTGGATGTCCTATACATTGATGATGTATTATTTCTTGGAAAAAACATTCCCATGTTAACAAACGGTGAAAGCTTGGCTTTCATTAAAATTCTCCATGAAATACTTGTGAGAGACAACCTTTATTCCAGGAATAATGATCTACTGGGATAGATCTAAAAGTTGTTGGCACTCTCCGAGAACCTATACATTGAAAGATATGTACGCGACCTGGTGTCTCATATGCTTTGAGCATATGAAGTCATAATCAGGCCGATCCAGGTGATGGTCACTGGATTGATGTTAAGAACATCCTTAAGTATCTTAGAGGAACTAAGGATGCTTTCTTAATCTATGAAGATGGAGAACTTGAGATGACTAGGTTCACCAATGCAAGTTTCCAAACCTATAAAGACGACTATAAGTCGCAATAAGGGTACATATTTTGTTTGAACAACGGAACAGTGAGCTAGAAATCTTCCAAGCAAGATATTGTTGTCGATTCAATAACAAAGTGGAATATATTGTTACTGCTGAGGCAGCAAAAGAAGCATTTTGGATCGATACAATTTCTAATTGGATTAGGAGTAGTTCTGTTAGCATATGAGTTGGGCTACGGCACAGGCTAAAGAATTACGGTCTCATCAATGATCCAAGTATGTACTTCGATGGTTTCATCTGATTCGTCAGATCATACATCGTGGCGATGTCAAGATCGAAAAGATCATTTCAGATGATAACCTTGCATATCCGCTGGCGAAAGCGATTTCTCAGCATAAGCATGAGCGACCCGTACATAGTTCAGGTGTTAGACACTTGAGTGATTGGCTATAGGCCAAGTGGGAGATTGTTGGACAATTATGATCCATAGCATCACTATTTGTAAAAGACATGGTGTTCTTTGTACAAATTAAATATGTGACAAATGAAATTGCTCTTTTATCATTTTTTAATTGGATTACTTAAATATATAAATGATAAAAGTCCATATGATCAGTTCCAGATTAATAAGATATGAGACAGTATTAATCCATGAAAGATTTGATCATTAAATATCCCTAATCACAATATTATCGAGACTGGATATCGATAATGTGGAATAGGCTAGTATTGCACTTGTGCGCGTTATGGAAGCTTAACGGCATAGTTCTCATATATTTAAGTATTGGATACTTATGAAAGTGTGATAGGAGGTTCTGTTTACCGATGGTACGGGAATATCATCGCTCTGGATAGACCCCTCAGAATCTCATTGGTAGTATGACTATGTGTCTATGGGAATCTGAATCAGGGTAGGTGCATTTGGTCTTAACCTGAGACTTGCATCACTAATACTTGCGACAATCAGTACGCTTTGGTTTTGGTCGTTTGGAGCTTTAACAAGTTCTGTGTACGCCTCTTCTGGGTATACTGAGAATCGTAGTGTATTGGGTGTGATGCCAAGATGGAAGTATCACTTCAGTCATATGGAGATGATGATCACGCAGGGATACAGAACTGGTACTCTTAAATGCTGCAGCTATCGGGATAGTATGACTAGGTCATGATTATCCGATTACAGGGACTAGTTGCTAGTGATCTAATATATCCTTCGTAAGGGGTAGACACAATTCCAGCCCTAGGCTTAGCATTTGACATCCGATAATGGATCATAATACACAATACACTGTATACTACACCTGATAAAGATTACATATTCTTCGTTGAATATTTTTGGAGAATTGGGTAGGCACGGTGCTTTGTTAGAAGCCAACCATGTCTTGTAAATTTGTAAGAACGTGGTACGGGGTACGCACGTGTTCGGATAGTCCGACAACCGTATTTACTACAAACATATCCAGGGATCTCTTGGGTCACTTCCCAAAGATTCACCGATGACATTTGACTCAAACAAAATTAATCTGGGATTAATTATGAGAGAGAAAATTAATCTGGGATTAATTGCGGCGAGAATTTATCAGGGATAAAATTCTAATAGAAGAGAGAACGCGATTAATTTGGAATTAATCGATTTTATAATATATTGGATATATTAATTGAAATCGGATTTAAAGCGGAATTAAAATTGGATTTTACTTCGGGCCAACGAATTAATTTAGAATTAATTCATAAGCGACTTTCCTAATAATTTTGCTAGGCATTATTATTTAATTAAATTGGATTTATTTACGTCGCGACTGAACACCGACAACTTTGACAAAAGTCAGATGCTTCCATGGATAAGCAAGCTTCTACCGTAGATTTGTTCGGGACTTCAGTAGTATTGCAGCACCACTGACTGGAGTATTGAAGAAAATTGTTGGCTTTAAATGGGGGAGAAGAGTAGAAGCGCGATTCCAGGATCTTAAAATGAAGACCAGTTTTGGCTCTACCCAACTTTGAGAAGACATTTGAGATTGAGTGTGACGCATCCATGATAAGTATTGGAGCGGTTCTTATGAAAGAAAAGCGGCCAATAGCCTACTTTAGTGAGAAGCTTAATGAAGCATTTTTCAGGTACCCCACATATCACAAGGAGTTGTTTGCACTAGTGAGAACCCTTGAGACTTGGCAATATTATTTGTGGCCTCAGGAGTTTGTGATCTATACAGATCATGAGTTATTGAAGCATTTGAAGGGCCAAGGTAAACTGAACAAGCGACACGCGAAGTGGTTAGAGTTTGTTGAGACATTTCTATATGTAATCCGCTACAAGCAAGGTAAGGAAAATATTATCGCTGATGAACTATCGCGAATGTTTGTTTTACTTACTTCCAAGATGTTGGGTTTTGTTTTGATTAAAGATCTATATTCATGTGATTTTGACTTTGATGAGATTTATGTTGCTTGTAAAAAGTCTCCATTTGGTCCGTTTTACTTACATGATGGACTCTTATTTAAGATGAATAGGTTGTGTATTCCCGCTTGTAGTATGCAAGAATTGCTTGTGAATGAAGCGCATGAGGTGGTTTGATGGGGCACTTTGGTATTAGTAAGACATTAGTTGTTTTGGATGAGCACTTTTATTGGCCTAGAATGAAACGTGATGTTGAGCGTGTTTATGATAGGTGTATAACATGTAAACAAGCTAAATCTAAATGATGCCTTATGGGTTGTATACTCCTTTGCATGTACCTAGTGAACCTTGGGTTGATATATCTATGAATTTTATATTAGGTTTACCTAGGACAAATAGAGGTAAGAGGTAAGGATTCTATATTTTTTGTGGTTGATAGGTCTTGCAAGATGGCACATTTAATAGTATGTTATAAAACCTATGATGTCACAAACATAACTGATTTGTTTTTCAGAGACATAGTGCGACTTTAGGGTATACCTAGGAGTATTGTATCAGATAGAGATGTTAAGTTCCTTAGCCATTTCTGGAAGGTGTGTAGGCTAAATTCGGTACTAAGTTGTTATATTCTACCACTTTTCACCCACAAACAGATGGACAAACAAAAGTATTTAATAGAACTTTATCACAATTGTTGCGTACTATAGTTGGTTAAGAACTTGAAATCATTGGAAGAATGTTTGCCATTTATAGAATTTTCATATAATAAGTGCATTCATTCTACTACTTCTTATTCACCTTTTAAGATTGTATATGGTTTTAATCCTCTGACTCCTTTGGATTTGTTATTTTTGTCTGTTAATGAGCAAGGGAGTTTGGATGGTAAAAAAAAGACGGATTTGGTGAAATTAATACATGAGAAAGTTAAGGCACACATTGAGCGGAAGAATAAACGGTATGTTTCTAATGCTAACAAAAGTAGAAAGCGCATTGTATTTGAACCCGGAGATTGGGTATGTCACATTTGCGTAAAGAAATGTTCCCATCACAGTAGAGATCTAAGATTCAACCGAGAGGAGATAGTCCATTTCAAGTCTTGGAGCGGATCAACGACAATGCTTAATTTGTTTTAATTTGATGCAGTGCAGATTCGAGTTCGAATCATTTTCAAGAGTGAGGGAATGACATGATCCAAGCCACACATTGAGCATCAAATGACATGGTCAACAACATAATAAAACCATTGCAAGTACCAGAAAGCCCAATCACAAGATAGAAGGTTAAAAGGATCAGAGAACAATGACAGGATTAGCTTAAAGTTATATGGCCGAATACGACTGTAACTGTTAGGTTTATATCTAGGTCCCAAGATCAAACAAGCAATGAAAACAATGTGTGAACACATCAACGGAGGTAGCGGAATACTCACATCGATTTGTTGAGACGATTTGAAGACGAATGAAGCCCAAAAAGCCCACTGCCAAGGGCGCCACTAGTAGCAGTTCACTGCCCTCCAAATCAGAATTTTGAGCTGCGAAACGGAGCTCCAAGCTTCGTCGAACGGATCCCGGCTCATGGGTGAACCTCCCTACCACCTTCGCAAGTCTCGTAGTGTGCTAGCACTTGAGTTTTTGCCACAAAAACTCACTCTTTGCTTCCCATTTGCTTACGCCAATTGGCTTCCAAAACCAGTGAGTTTTCTGCCCATTTGGGCGTGACTTTGAAGAGAGAAATGAGAGAGAAGAATGTTGTGTAATAGTTGGTAAAGCATTTTCCAAAAATGCCTTTATATATTTTCCAAGAAAAATACTAAAAACAATTACTTAATTGATTAAATAAAACCAAAAGTAAATGCTTTTCCCTCCAAACACTATTACACCTACTAACATCAACTATTCATTGTCACTTTAATAAAGTGATGTAAGTCTTTCAATCAATCAATCACATCAATCAATCACATCACTCAAAGTGACATTTGATTTGACGCTTGATGTGACAAATGATTTGACGCTTGATGTGACTTGCGTTGCCGCACTCGAATTCGAAATACGAATGCGCTCGCAATCACACTCGGGCTCGGGTTCGCTAATTCCTAATTAGCGATTTTTCCGTCGTGTCGTAATTAAATGATTACGCATAGCGAATTCACTATTCACGTCGATAACGGATTTATTCTAAATTAATTCATTCGCCCGAATTAAAATCTAATTTTAATTCCGCGTCGAAATCTAATTTCATTTAATATATCGAATATATTAATTTAATCGATTAATTCCGAATTAATCATTATCTCTCTCTAGACGATATTTTATCCTAGATAAAATATCTCCGTAATTAATCCTAGATTAATTTAAGAGTGCGAGTTATGCGTCATCGGTGGATTATCGGGAAGCGACCCATATGAGATCCCCGGATAAGTTGGCAGTAAATGCGGTCGTCGGAGTATTCGAATCACGTACGTACCAAGTACTACGTTCTACCGATTTACGAGACAGGTCGACTCCTAGCAAAGCACCAAGTCTACCCAATTTTCCGGACATATCCTTTTAAGAATATTTAAGATCTTTATCAAGCGTAGTATACCAAGTATTGTGTATATCGGCCCAGTATTGGATAGTCACGTGCTAGGGCTGGGGCTGGATAAGTGTCTGCCCCGTCCGAAGCACATGTCGGATGTCTGGTAACTAGTCTCTATAATCGGATATACATGACCTTGTCATAATATCCCGATGGCCGGCCAGCACTTAAGAGCACTAATACCGTATCCTGCGTGACATCATCTCCACTATGACTGGAGTGATACTTCCGTCTTGACATCACACCCAATACTCTACGATTCTCAATATACCCAGCATGGCGTACACAGAACCTGTTACAGCCCTGGACGACCTCAACTAAAGTATATTGATTGTCGTAAGCATTAGCGGTGCAAGTCTCAAGTTAAGACCATACACACCTACCCTGATGTCGGACTCCCATAGACACATAGTCATAATACCAATGGGATTCCGAGGGGTCTATCCAGAGCGAAGCTGTTTCCCGTACCATCGGTGAAACACAACCTCCTATCGCACTTGCATGAGTATCCAATACCCAAATATATGAGAACTATGCTGTTGTGCCCTCACAACGCGCACAAGTGCAATACTAGCCTATTCCGCATTATCGATGTCCAGTCTCGATAATACTACGACTAGAGATATTTAATGATTAATCCTTCGTGGACTGATACTGTCTCATATCATTCTCAATCCAGGAACTAATCATATGGACCTCTCTTCATTTATACAGCTATGGTGATCTAATCACAAATGATGAGAGTGCAATTTCCTTGTCACATAGTTAATTTGTACAACAACACTATGATCTGTACAAATAGTGACGCTATGGGTCATATTATCCAACAGTAACATCCCCAATCTAAGGGATGCTACCGGCAGGGAATAAGCCATACTATTCCCCTGAGCCTCTGACCCTCTAACCATGAACAATACTAATACTTTTTTCTCTGTTTAAATATCTTATGTATGGGCCGTAGCCCAAACTTAATAACATAATATGCAAACTCAACATTAATAATTGTGTACTCAATAACACTTACTTTTATAATGACTATCACATAGCCAAAGACTTAATACATAACTTTTACTTGACTCTGATTGGACTCTTACTCTCTCTGACTTGAACTGGTGGACTCCATACCCTAGTAACTGCAACAGTATCCGTCCTCTTGAGCTCGTCCTCCGGGTATACCTGCAAAACAAGAAACTGGGAGTTGGGGGGTTAGACTGTCGTACGATCTAAGTGAGTGGACAAAAACTGAAAAATTGTTATAAAAATATTTGGTTCTAAAACCAGCAATAGCTTTATACAAAAACTCTTTTTCTAAACCAATTTCAACCAACATAGCAAAATGCTCTCAAATTTCTCTCCCTCGCTCTTTCTTTTGTGTGTCTAATATGGTTTTTTTGGATCTGGTTTTAATCTTTTCGTCTCTCCATTATTCTCTCTCTCCTTTGCTGCTTAGATCTGACTTTGATTTCTTTTCCATTTCGATGCGTTTTGCTCTCTGCCCTCGTCTCCTCCCTCACCCTCATCTTACTCCCCCTCACCTCGCCTCTATTTCTCTTATGTTCTTCGATGTCTGTATCTAGCTTTCCGATTTTGGGGTTGCGCCTCCCTACTGTGGATCGTAAGGCCGTTAGATCTGTTAACTGTGAGCCCTTCTTAGCCCTTATGCCTATTGTTGCCTCTGCATTGTTGGGCCCTATTTTCGATCTCTCCGGTTCTTCGTTGGGTCTGGTGGGCACACTTGTTTCGTCCGGAGGTGCGATGGGTTAGACGATTCTTCCCGTAGAGCACTCTTACTCTTCGACAGTTGCTTTGGCATGTCTCCCCAGCGTTCCAATGTCTGGTCCCACTGCTCTTGGACCGGCCTCCATTTCGATTCCAGATGGTGCCTCTACTGGGTCGGGTCCTGCTCTTGTATCTGGGTCTACCGTTAACTGTATTGTCCCTGGTGAGTTTGGTAGCTTGTGTAGTGGTGGTGCTGTGAGGTCTGTTTTGTCTCCCTTTTGTGATGAAACGGGTGTGTTTGCTTGCGACAATGGTTTGAGTGTAGTTGCCGGTGGCGCTATGGGGCTGGTTGCAACTCATGGTTACGGGAATGAGGGGACTGTGATGGCGTCTTCCTCTAGTGTTTCTAACGATGTGACTGTGTCCGATAGTGCTCCTATTACTTCTCCAATTGTCGTGTGTCTGAGTAATCTAGATGCTGTTGTTGGTGGTGTTATTATGGGTGAGAAGTTGTTGCCCATGGTGTGGTCTGATTTTGGTGTTATTGCAGGAAATTGTGATGTTGTTATTATTGGTGGTTTTGAGGCAGTGACAGTGCCTGTTAATGCTTCTGTTATTAGTCCGGCAGTGAGTTTGAATGCTCAAGGTGACGCTGTTACTCATAATGCCGTGGGGGATATTGGGGTAGGCTTTAGTATTGGTATTGAAGCTGGTAGTGCAGCCCCTATTTTTCCGAATCTCCCTATTTGGGTGTAAATGGCACCGTGAGTTCTGCATTTGCTACTGCTGCTAATCCAGTTGCCGAATGTTTGAGTGTTCAAGCTTCGACACGTTCGGGGTAGGGGGCATTGGCGCTGAAGGTACCTTGAGCTATGTAAAAGTGTTGAATGGTTCTGACGGAGTAGATATTCTTGATCCGGTGTCTACTACCTTACATTATTTTCAACCGAATTTTATTGACGGACGGGTTAAGGTGTGTCCTCCTTTAGAGCTTGCTGAAGAAGGAAGTGTGTTTTGGCGTAGCACATTAGTTGGGTATTTTATAGGAAAAAAGGTTACCGTTTCAAATTGTTGACTCTATTGCTCACAAGATATGGGGGAGGCTTGGCTTGCTGGAGGTTATGACCTCCGAAAATGGTTTCTTTTTGTTTAGATTTGATAGTTTTCAAGAATCTTGTGCAGTTTTGGACAAAGCCCCGTGGCATAACGCTAATAGGCCGTTGGTTCTTAAGCTTTGGCAACCGAGTTTACCTTTGCCCAAGGAGGACATCTTTAAAGTTCCGGTGTGGGTTCCACTTTTCAATCTTCCTTTTGAGTATTGGACTGTTAAGGGACTTAGTTTTGTTGCAAGTGCAGTTGGTAGGCCTCTCAATGTTGACAATATTACCCATTCCAGGAAACAACTTAGCTTTGCTCAAGTTTTTTTTTGAAATTGATGCTCGGAATCATCTGGTTGAGGATATTGACTTCCAGTGTCCTAATGGTATGTAGTTAAAAGTTAGGGCCAAATTTGAGTGGGTTCCTGTGAAATGTACTACATGTGAGGTTTTTGGTCATTCACTGAATTCTTGCCCTAGGAAGGTTCCTAGTATGGAGGAAAGTAAGCCTTCTCAGACCTGGGTAAGACTCCCACTCCTGCTATGGGTGCAGCTATTTCGGTTGAGATGGTTAAGGATAAGGAGGGTGCATGGATTTCGGTCTCTAAGAAGAGGAGGGGTAAGGTAGCGGCTCGGGCTACTCCCGTTAAACCGAGTGGCGCTGTGATTTCAGGTGATGCCGCTGATAGGGTTTTTGTTTTGGGTGAGTGCTCTTTTAAGAGTTTGGGATTGGTTCCGGCAGTTACTTCTGTGTTAGTTGATACTTCTAAGGAAGTTGTTGTGGAGGTTGAGGATAAGAGAGAGGAGGGTGAATGTACTTCTATTGCAACACTGCCTGTTAAGGTTCTTTCTGAGGATGGTTTAGCTGAGATTCCGCTTGTTACGATTTGTGATTCGCCCCTTCCTAATGATAACATGTTAAGTGTTAAGGCTAAAGACTCTTTGGAGAAAAAGAAGCTGGATTATTGTAACAAGCCTAAGAAGGGCTCGGGATGTAAGAGGAGTCAGAAGCGACAATCCCCGAGATGGGGTAGACGGCGATGATCTGCTTGGGTGGGTTTCTCATCTTCTATCTGTTTTAATGATTATTGGTTCTTGGAATATCCGGGGTCTCAATGACCCTATGAAATAAGTTGAAGTTAGGAGGTTCTTTCGTGATGAGAAACTTTCTCTGTGTGGACTAAGGTGAAGGATATTAATTTTGTGATTATTTCCCGAGCTATAAATCCTTCGTGGAAGTTTTTTTGCCATTTAAATGTTCTTCCGTTTGGTCAAATTTGGGTTTGCTGGAATCTTATTGATTTTGATGTGTGCATTATTCGTTCATATTCTCAAGCTATACACTGTCGTGTGTCTCATGTGTCTGCTATGTGGAGTTGTATGGTATTTGTGGTCTATGGTGAGTGTGATTATGAGAAGCGTCGGGAGCTTTGGGCTGATTTGGTTACTTATGGTAGTGAGTTTGATGTTTCTCTGTGGTTAGTTATGGGGGATTTCAACGCTATCCGTTCTACTCTCGAGCATAGTGGCGGTTCTTTATCGTGGCCGTCTTGGAAAGAAGATTTGGGTTGCTACCTGGGTCAGGCTGGTTTGGATGATCTTCGGTTTTCTGGCTGTCATTTTTCGTGGTTTAATAAGCAGGTTCATTCTCCTATTTGGCGAAAGCTTGATCAAGTTGTTGCAAATTCCTTTTGGGAGTGTCTCTTCCCGAGTTCGGTTGCTAGGTTTCTTCCCCCTCGGATTTCAAACCACTCTCTAATGGTTGTTAAACTTGTTGAGCTCCCAAAAAGGAAAACTCCTTTCAAAGTTTTTGATTTTTGGGCTGATCACCCTGATTTCCTTTCTGTTGTGGCTGGGGCATGTGATATTGATGTTTGTGGTACCCCTATGTTCCGATTGTGTAGTAAGTTGAAAAGTGTGAAGGTGGCTTTGAAGAAGTTTAATATTCAGCACTTCTCTTCTCTCTCGGGTAGGGTTTTGAAGGTTAGGAGGGAGTTGGATAAGGTGCAGTGTGCTTTACAGGATAACCCTAGTGACTCGGCTTTGCTAGCTGAAGAGGCGAGACTTTCTTTGCGGGTTGAGGAGGGTTTAAATAAACAGAAATCTCGTGTTCAATGGCTCAGTCTTGGAGATCAGAATTCGAAATTCTTTTTCCATGCTCTGAAGAATCATCATTGTGATCGGTGAAATCACTCACGTAACGCAAGCACATGTATCGCTCAAGTAGTATAAAATATATCGATCATACGAAGACTTAATGCCTTAGCTATCAATTTATGAAGTTAAATATTTACGAGTACCTAATAGATTGGTTTGTTGATTGGATGATGATTTTAAACTAAAACAAGTGAATAAAACAGTGTGAATGTAGATGAAAGGAAAATTCAATAATATTAAACTATTTAAGGTTGTGAATCCTTCCAATATCTTTTAAAGATGAAGTGGTTATCTCACGTTTGTGCAATATAATGGTTTATTAACCTGGAACACGGAAATATGCAAAAGTATCTGTCGATGGTCATATGCAAACACCCAATAACCCAATTAATCATATGTCTATGTTAACCAAGTTACCTGAATTCATTAAGATTAAGTTCCAATTATGGCTATCCCCACTCGACAGGTATATGTCTATCCTGTAAGGAAATCTACCTAAGGGTCACCATGCCCCGATGTGAGATCTTGAGCTATTGAGTCTAAGGCTGAAACCTAAAATTCCTTTGTCAAGTTTATTTTAAATTTACCAAATCAATCTTATTAATGGCCAGTTAACAAGATGCATTAAGCTTAAGACTCAACAAATAAACCTTTATATTACCTAAGTCATAAAATAACCTTTATAAACCGGTGATATTGGAATTCATCACAACCCCAGATATGATATTTAGTTACAACACATATGTAGCACTAGTAAAGACATAAATAAAGTAAATGACATAAAGTAAAGCTTGGAAATTAAAAAGGTAAATAAACCAATAAAGAAAATGTTGGGGTTAGATGATCCACTTTTATTACTTATATTTTAGATATCTCCCTTATTATGATATATAAACTTTGCATGACATTACCAACCGACCATATAGGCGGTATCATGATTAAGTCAGATTTATGATTAATTCCAACCGACCATAAAGGCAGTATCCAATTTAGTCATGTTAAAATCAATTTAATTAAGTCCAACCGACCATAAAGGCGGTATCTGATCGGTGAAATCACTCACGTAACGCAAGCGCACGTATCGTTCAAGTAGTATAAAATGTATCGATCCCACGATGACTTAATACCTTAGCTATCAATTTATGAAGTTAAATGTTTACAAGCACCTAATAGATTGGTTTGTTGATTGGATGGTGATTTTTGCTAAAACAAGTAAATAAAACAGTGCGAAAGTAAATTAAAGTAAAATTCAATATTATAAAACTATCTAGGGTTGTGAATCCTTCTAATATCTTTTAGAGATGAAGTGATTATCTCATGTTTGTGTAATATATCGGTTTATTAACCTGGAACACGAAAATATGCAAAAGCCTTTGTCGATGGTCAGATACAAACACCCAAATAACCCAATTAATCATATGTCTATGTTAACCAAGTTACATGAATTCATTAAGAATAAATTCCAATTGTGGCTACCCCCGCCCGACAGGTATATGTCTATCTTGTAAGGAAATCTACCTAAGGGTCACCATGCCCCGATGTGAGATCGTGAGCTATTGAGTCTAAGACTAAACCTAAAATTCCTTCGTCAAGTTTATTTTAAGCTTACCATATCAATCTTATTAATGGCCAGTTAACAATAAACATTAAGCTTAAGACTCAATAAATAAACCTTTATAGTACCAAAGACATAAAATAACCAACATTATAAACCAGTGATATTGGAATTAATCACACCTATAGATTATCAAATTAGGTACAACACATACCTAGGATTACTAAAAACTTAATTAAACAAAACTTCATAAAAATTAACTTGAAAATAAATAAAAGTAAAATTACAATAATGAAAGGTTACCTTGCGGTCTGTAACTCTGAGCATTGGCCAGTTGTCCCATTTGATTCTCCAGAGTTTTCAAAGATGCTGCTTGGCTTTGAATTAATGCTGCTTTTAATTGAAACATAGCATCATATGATGCTGCTTGAGAGTCGTATTTTGTTTCTAGCTTTTTCAAGTGAGCCAGAACTTCTGTTATTCCTGGTTTTTTTCATACTCCTGGTCTTTATTTTTTGATGTTGGAATCCGGGTGGTGGATTGTTCCTTTGCCCTGAATTGTTGCTCCATGCGAAATTGGGATGGTTCCTCCACCCTAGGTTGTAGGTGTTGGAATATGGATTGTTCCCCTGTCTGTTGAAATTGTTGACATAATTCATTGTCTCATCATGTTGGTTTGTCTCTGGTACTCCTCCATATAGTGAATTTGTGGATCCAATATTACCCTGCATGCTAAGAGTTTCCATGAATTTGTATATCTGATCCAGCTTGGCATTCATTGCTGTGTTGGCTCCAAATTCATAAATTCCTGCGATTCGTTGGATCATTGTAGACAACAGAACTTGACGACGATGTTCTAGGCTCGCGGCCTAGTTGGGAAGTACGAAATAACATGGAGTCACCACCCGGTGTGAACCGGGACAAAGATTTAAGGCCGCACTCACCCCTCGCAAGGGAAGACCTCAAACCGTAGGGTTCAGAATGGTCCCTTACTTATGTCACTTGTGATGATATAATTTGTGCAATGAATCAACCAAGTCTACTCAATAATCATGCTCAATGGTATTTAGATCTAATCATGCTTTCATCCAAATAACTCCACACAATGTAACACAACGAGCATATTGAACCATTAAATTAACATGTATAAATTTTTATCCAAACACATCATAAACTAATAACATGCATAAAGAACAACCTAAATATGCTTTAACAAATAAATAACAAACTAAACTAAATCATGCTTAAATACAAGTTTGGATGAGACGAGATATGTGCATCTTAAGTAGTACGTGGCATTGTATCCCGAGTGCAGACCATACTACCGTCCATTCGGAATCGGCTATGGAATTTACGTCCGGGTTTCCATCCGATATACCGCAAAAGGGGAACACATATCCCGCTCATCCAACAATCACATCATGCTTCAAACGACTCTCATGCAATAATATTTTAAAATAAATAAAATAAAACAAGAAAAGATAAGTAAAAAGGTGCCCTCAGGTCTAACCTCTTTTGTCGTCCAAGAAAGGGCGTTACACGTCCGTTGGAAGGGTGAATGATCCGCAACTTTTCCAATTCGTTAACTCAACGTCTTTCCTCGCTGTTTTGCTGTTTGGGATGCTGTTTTTGGTCCGTTTCACTGCTGTTTGGTCGCTGCGTTTCAAGTCCCTATTTTGGTCGTTTTAGGGACTGTTTTGGGTGATTTTCACAGCTAAAGGGATGCGGTTTTGAGGGTTTTTTAGGGGGAACTTTATGCAGTTTTGGACAGTTTTTGCGGGGGTATTAACTGGCAGTTTAGGCAGTTTTCACGGTGATTGTTTGTTGAATGAAGAAGTTTGTTAATTGTTCAATGTGGGCTGTGTGTTCATTCAGTGAAGAGGCAGTGGGCAGGTGGCGTCTTTGTGGCTAGGTGGCGAGAGAGTGAGGGCTGTTAAGTGTGTGCGTAAGGCAAGTTTGTGAGTGGGGCGGGTCAGTGGGCTAGGTGTTGGCAGTTTGTGATGAGCGTGGCGTGTTGGTCAGAGGCAAAGTGGTGAGATTGTGTGCAGTGTGCGTGAGTGCAAAGGCTGAGTGGAGGCTTGTGTAGCGTGATGAGTGGGCGATGGTGCGCTGGTGGTCTGTTCGTGGCTAGCGCAGATTTTGGTTTTGTTTATTTTATGCGTGCATGGCTTTGGAGTGGTCTGTGAACGTGCTGAATGAACTGGTGAGTGGGCGATGATGCGCTGGTGGTCTGTTCGTGGCTGAGGGTGCGCTTATGGGCTGGTGGCAGTTTATGTGCGTGAGTTTAGGTGAGAGTGGCGTGGGGGCTTTTAGGGTTTTTTTTGTTTGGCCGTGGGTTGTGAAGATGAATGGCAACAAGAATTAGGGTTTGTTCATGCATGCAGTGTCGGTTGAGAAGGGTTTGGCTTAGGGTTTATATGTTTATGAAGTTACCGTGAGTGAGCCCAGGAGAGAGGGAGGTGAAGGCTACTTTCTTTGTATTTTCGGGAGGATTAGCCAGCCAGCCAGGGTTTGGTTTGTGTGGAGAAGGGTTATTTTTATAGGCCAAGGGAGGAGGTTTACCTTGTTGGAGAAGGAATATGATTTGTGTATTAATTGGGGATATCTTTTAATTTAGTATATGATAAGGAAATCTTTTAATTAGGGGAATTGATTTGATTTGTTCTTTTTAATTAATGATATGATTTATTTAAATTGGTAGGTGATTTAATTAAATTAGGAATGTGATTTATTTTAATAAGGAATGTTATTTATGGAATTTAATTTGAATATTTTAATTTGGGAAATGAATTTTAATTTGTGACATGTGTTTTATTTAATTTAATTGGATTTATTTAGTTTGTGACATGTATTTTAAATGTTTTAATTATTTAATTTGTGAGATGTGTTTTAATGGGTTTGGTGTGTTTTAAAACAGAGGTCCAACGAGCAACCTGAAGCCAAACAACGAGGTTAAATCCAACGAAAATTCAATTTTCCAACTTTACCCTTCCAACGTCCGTTTCCCGCGACTTTCACAACTAAAGAGGTACTGTCTCCATACGAGACTCATCATCGGGCTGATATGTAAAAATACAATGCCTACAGTCGCCCCCACTTTGATGGGACTTGTGCAGTGTGTGACAATGACAATCCTATCAAAGTACGTGCAATGCATTTTTTACTTACCTGGCTCGCCAGTTGCCATCTGGTCTGCCTGCAGTGCTGAGTTGATAGTGCTAAACCCCGTACCTAGGGCGTCGCGATTGCGTCTCCGTACCTAGAGTGCCGCAGTGATGATGTTGGTTGTCTGGATGCTAACCCCGTACCTAGGGTGTCGCAGTGACGTCTCCGTACCTAGAGAGCCACAAATGTCTGAATAGTTCACATGCCGTACCTGGCGTGCTATCCCCGTACCTAGGGCGTCGCCGTGGTCTGAATGCTAACCCCGTACCCAGGGTGTCGCAGTGACGTCTCCGTACCTAGAGAGCCACAAAATGTCTGAATAGTCCACATGCCGTACCTGGCGTGCTAACCCCGTACCTAGGCGTCGCTGTGGTCTGAATGCTAACCCCGTACCTAGGGTGTCGCAGTGACGTCTCCGTACCTAGAGAGCCACAAAATGTTGAATAGTCCACATGCCGTACCTGGCGTGCTAACCCCGTACCTAGGGCGTCGCTGTGGTCTGAATGCTAACCCCGTACCTAGGGTGTTGCAGTGACGTCTCCGTACCTAGAGAGCCACAAAATGTCTGAGTGCTAACCCCGTACCTAGGGTGTCGCGGTGATGCCTCCGAACCTAGAGTGCCACAAATGTTTGAGTGCTAACCTCGTACCTAGGGTGTCGCGGTGACGTCTCCGTACCTAGAGTGCCACAAATGTTTGAGTGCTAACCTCGTACCTAGGGTGTCGCGGTGACGTCTTCGTACCTAGAGAGCCACAAATGTCTGATGCTAACCCCGTACCTAGGGTGTCCCAGTAATCTGAACGCTAATCCCGTACCTAGGATGTCGCGGTGACGTCTCCGTACCTAGAGAGCCACAAAATGTCTGAATAGTCCACATGCCGTACCTGGCGTGCTAACCCCGTACCTAGGGCGTCGCTGTGGTCTGAATGCTAACCCCGTACCTAGGGTGTCGCAGTGACGTCTCCGTACCTAGAGAGCCATAAAATGTCTGAATGCTAACCCCGTACCTAGGGTGTCGCGGTGACATCTCCGTACCTAGAGAGCCACAAATGTCTGAGTGCTAACCCTGTACCTAGGGTGTCGCAGCTGTGATATCTCCATACCCGGAGTGCTGTACCTGGCTGAACTGATATCTCCATACCCGGAGTGTCGTACCTGGCTGAACTGATATCTCCATACCCGGAGTGCCGTACCTGGAAAAAACTGATCTGATATCTCCTTACCCGAAGTGCCGTACCTGGCTGATCTGATACTGATGTCTCCATACCCGGAGTTCCATACGCGGAAAAACTGATGCTGATAATGATGTGGGCCTCGCCCCTAGAGTGCCATAC